>JAJOZX010000409.1:1080000-1202500 GCA_023014485.1 Bathynomus jamesi | reverse complement strand
ATTGAAGGTCACTTATGAATATATTAAATAGTGAATAATAAAAAATTTGATTTAAAGGCTTATTTTGACAAGAACTATAAATTCTTTAATATTTCTAACGAATATTCTTTGTTCTCCCATTTTCTAAGTATTTATTGGGATATAATAATGATACTGTTTGATGTCGCTCTTCATTTGTTTTAGTGCTTTCGTTTGCGTTTCAACCGAGTCAAACTTCAACCATGTCTATAAGCGATTTGGATTGTTTGCCTTCGAAAGTGAAGCCGGCTGTGGTTTTGCACTGTAAACTGACACATAGAAACTACATTTACTTCGCTTCGCTTCGCCTCAAGCCGGCTTACCTGCTTTACGAAAGAAGATCCGTCTTTGAGTGTAATATATATATATATATATATACACACTGTATATATATATATATATATATATATATATATATATATATATATATATATATATATATGATGCAAACGCACAAGGAAAAAGAAAAATGATTCCAAGGTCTTTCGTGTATTCAGAAATACCCCTCGTCAAGGAATGAAGGGAGAAGACGAGATGACAAAAAAATATAAATATGTACAACGGGAGAGAAAAACAAAGAGATTAGCACGTGATTAACAAGGTATTTTAACAGGATATTGTCAATTTTATACATTCCGCACTGTTATTGAAATTATTTTTAAAATGGATAAATGCACATTCTAGAATATTCTTTTCAATTATATATATATATATATATATATATATATATATAGAGAGAGAGAGAGAGAGAGAGAGAGAGAGAGAGAGAGAGAGAGAGAGAGAGAAATCACAATTTTTTTAATTAATTACACTGTACAACAAATTTTTGGTTCAGAAAAAAAACGGGAATAACATTCGATCATTCTTAATATTTCGAGTGTGCTGATTCCAAATCTGAAAATATTTTTTTTTGTTATCACGTCACGTTTTTTTGTAATGATTGCTTAAAATCTCCACACGAAAAAATAAGAATATATTGATAAACAGATAGGCTTTATCATATGAAACAGTTTAATTATTGCTATACTTCAACATATATGCACAAAATTAACATAAAACTCTCGTATTATACTGTTTTCAACTCATTATTTGTATTTATGCTGGCGTTTGTGTGATGCTTATGGTTGGTCACGCTTTGAATTCCAGCAGAAATCGCCCAGCATAGCAGGACTCCACTTCTCTTTGTATCGGCTCTCCATTGTGGCTATATCCTGGTGGAATCTCTCCCCGTGTTCGTCGCTGACAGCAGATGCGTTTTCCGGAAAGAATGAGAGATGTGAATGCAAAAAATGAATTTTCAATGACATCTTACATCCGAGACGTTGGTATGAGTTGATAAGTTGATCCACAAATGTAGCATAGTTGTCGTATTTAGTCTTTCCTAGTAGACCGCTGCACACGTTTTTGAATGCACGCCAGGCTGCCAACTCAACCTCATCCATCACCGCTTCAAAGTGTTCGTCTAGCATGAGTTGGCGAATTTGAGGGCCGACGAATATGCCTTCTTTAATCTTGGCATCACTTATTTTGGGGAATTTTCCCTTTAGATATTTGAAGGCAGGCTTATCCTGTTTCAACGCCTTTGCAAATTGTTTCATCAGCCCTAGTTTTATGTGAAGTGGCGGCAAGATAACCTTTTCCTCTCGTACTAGTGGTTCGTGAATAACATTGTGAGATCCAGGTAAGAAATTGTCTCGCGGCGGCCATACTGAGGGTGTGTAGTGTTCAGACCTTGCTCGGCTATCCCACTTGCATAGGAAACACATGTATTTCGTATAGCCAGTTTGCAATCCATTAAGAATAGCCACAACCTTCAAATCTGCGCAGATAAGCCATTCGTGTTCATTGTATTTTATACAGTCCAGAATAAAAGCAACATTGTCATACGTTTCTCTTAAGACGACTGAATGAGCGATCGGAGCAGAAGGCATTGTGTTCCCATTGTGTAGCAGTACACCCTTAACAACGAACAATTTCCACTGATTCGGTTCATAGCACAAACCCAGAGCATCCAACAGACCATGTATATCAATGCAATAACAAAGATTGTTCTTCTTTGTGAAATATTCCTGCAAATCCAAGGAGCGCTTTCGGAATGCTGTAATTCGTACGTCTTCCGCCAGCAGATTCCATTCTTGTAGACGTGAGGCCAGCAGTTCACTTTGTTGCTTGGTAAGTATTAAATCACGGACCAAATCATTGAGTTCAGGCTGCGTGATGAGATGTTGTTCTTTCTTGGACTCGACTTGAGCTTCATAGCATTCGCTGTCTGATTCCGATTTGTCAGAGTCTGTGTTATCGGTCGGCATTTCAAGTGGAGGACGAGGGATGGGTATATCTGTAGAATGTTCCACAGGACGCATAGCAGAACGAAGATTTGGGTAGACTATAGCCTTTTTCCCTTTTCTTTTGCAACCTGTAATGTGAGACAGTAGACATTGTTGACTACTTAAGATAGTATAATTGTGTAATACATTATACAGAGCAGGATATGCTAAAATGTGCTAAAAACACCAAATTTGACGTATATTCAGAAAAATAAAAGATTCAAACTTGTGATGTTCGTTAAGCAGAAATAGCAATCAGTTGAATGGTCCAGCGGCTCTCCCCATACCATTGGGACACCGAATCCCAGACCAGGACCGGTGCCTTTGAACCATGCAGATAACGAGCTTGTACATCTCACACAGCAGATATGAGGCGCCCAGTGCTTGTCCTGATCACCAACTTTGCAAGCGCAGTATAATTCATAAAGCTTTTTCACATGAGAAGTCAACTTCTTTTTATACTGTTTTAACGTTAATGTCCCACAAATATAACAAAAACTGTCTGGCGAATTTTTGCACTCTCTAGGCATTGTAGCATAACATCAATAAAAACCTGTAAAATAAGAAAATGATAGATCAACTTGCAATTTCACACAATATAGACGTTGTCGGTGAAATATACATAATTTGATAGCTGTTATTCAATAATACTCACTTATAGCACCGATTTATGATAAAATATGGCTGACAATTTTGTTTTAAATGATTAATGAAAGAAATTTTTCATAAAATCAAAGTGGAAACACAGAGCCGAACACCACCACCACAGCATATGCATAACTGAACAAAATGTAAAAGATGCGTTCAGAGAACCAGTGGTTCTCAAAATGATACAATGAAATAGGGTCACTTTCATAAAATCGGTGGGTGATACAAATAAATGAGTGTTACTTTCGCAATCTACGCATATAATTTAACCATAAAAATGACGATCTCATTTCCGTTTTTTTTCACTGTCACAGTGTTATCTAAACTATGTTTACCACAAAATCATATCGTGATCTCAACTAATTTTAATCTTTCTACTTTTTCTTTAATTGCATTAAAAACTTACTTTTAGTTTTAAATTTTTTATTTAAACATTTTTAATTTTATATTTTTTCATGATAAAATATAACATTTATAAAGATAAACAACCGCGAGACGACCAATGTCGCGACACACACACACACACACACACACACACAGAGTTATTTGTTTAACTTTGTTTTGCTGTAGCTAAAAATTCCTATGGGCTCTTCAGGCAGCAAATTTGGTGATTATCACCCAGCCATCTTGACTTTATCAACCATTTTATGTCAGTCAACCCGCTTTTTTTTCAGGTATTTATGCTAGTTAGCCCGGGTTTTAACATCCATTACCTGCTGATTTCTCTTTTCTTCTTTCTTTTAAACTCTGGAGGCGCATGAGGAACGTTGAAATTTTTCTATTTTCTATTTATTTTCTAACTTTTTCGACTTAAAGTTTGTAAATAAATTATATATATATATATAGGGTGATTCAGCAAAGAGTACATTAAATTGGAGAATGAAATCCTTGGATAATTCTAAACCACAATGTCTCTATGGTAAAATGTCAGATTCTGCATAGTTTCCATGTTACAGTACATTTAAGATGTTGTATTAATGAGAGTGAATATGAAGTGAAACCCCCGTAGGTTTTGTAATCATTTATTCACAGATATTTACAGTGTGACCCCTCTTTGTTACAACCTAAAGGAAATGTTCAAAGTTGCCCCCTTCTGCCTCAATGCAGGCCTGTACACGTCGTATCATTGAATGTCTAACGCGTTCTAGAATGCCTGGACTATGTTTAATTTGCTCGCACCTGTCACGAACACGTGGCCATAATTCCTCTCTTGTTTGAACCTCTGTATCATACACCAACGTCTTTAAATGGCCCCACAGGTAGAAATCCAAAGGGTTAAGATCTGGGGAGCGGGGTGGCCAGGGAAAGGGGCCACCACGCCCTATCCACCTGTTAGGATAAACAGTATCCAGATATTCTCTTGATGCTCGGGCAAAATGTTCTCTTCTGGAACGCGTCAGACATTCAATGGTACGACGCGTACAGGCCTTCATTGAGGCAGAAGGGGGCAACTTTGAACATTTCCTTTAGGTTGTAACAAAGAGGGGTCACACTGTAGAGATCTGTGAATAAATGATTACAAAAACCTACCGGAGTTTCATTTCATATTCACTCTCATTAATACAACATCTTAAATGTATTGTAACATGGAAACTATGCAGAATCTGACATTTTACCATAGAGACATTGTGGTTTAGAATTATCCAAGGATTTCATCCTCCAATTGAATGTACTCTTTGCTGAATCACCCTGTATATATATATATATATATATATAATATATATATATATATTAATATATATATATATATAAATTTACTTTACGATACTTCATGAGGGTTTGAACGACGGTTCAAGATTGACCTGCGGTTGGCCCCTCTGCAACATCCCGCTTCATTTGTGGGATTCGGTGGAGGAGGGAATTGCTTTCCGATCTCCTCCTGCCCTCGTAGTCAGCCACGCATGGCTGGTCAAAGACTTTATATGTGAACCTGTCCAGCTGGTTCTTGAAATTATTCCGGTTTTTGTGCTGGAGGTTCCTCACTTCTTTTCGCAAGACATTAAAAGTTTTGGGCCTCCAATCCTGAGGGTATTTTCCAGTTCGTTTTCATGGCCCCCTGTTCCACCGCAGCTAGGACAGTACAAAATCTGTTGTTTCTATCATTCCAGTATGTTTCTTTTTCATTTCTAAAATTTGGACCACAACCCTCAAATATTTCCCTATGTAAATTATTGTGTACCGCTCGCGTCTTCTTTCCACCAGAGAGTAGGGTTTCAGGGATTGTAGTCGAGACTAATAGTCTTCACCTTTCGTTTCCTTTATCTTAGAAGTAAAAGTCCTATGTATGACTTCTATGCTCGCAATGTCTCGTTTTCTGTATGGGTTTGTGAGTACTGAGCAATATTCAATTATTGGTAAGACTAAACTCTTCCATAGTTTGAGCATGATGTTTGCTTTTCTGCTGTGGAAGCTCTTCCAGATGATTCCCATTATTTCTCTAGCTGTTGTAATTTTAACGTTAGTACTCTCTGAATTCTGTATCCGATGATATTATTACTACAAGATCCCTGAATTGTGGGTTTGGTGTTATCTGTTTGGCTTGCAGAGTTTTGTACCCTTTATTCTGCAGCACCTTCTTATTACCATATCTTACAAGTTGAAATTTTTCTTCATTGAACTCCATACTGTTATCTTCTGCCCATTAAATAATGTTTAGATATCAAATTGTAATTTTTCTTCGTCACTTTCGTTCGATATTTCCTTGTATGTCTTTGTATCATCTGTGAAACCTGATACAATACTGTCATTAACCCTTTAAGCGCGGTCGTCGCTGAATTGCGACCACAGGCACACCTTAAATAAGCATGTCAAAATGAGAGAAATCAGAAAAAATGTTTTAGCGCCCATAGGCATCAGTGTCTGCAGTCAGTATTATGAACAGCGAGGAGCTAATACTGTATCTTGTGGGACCGAGCTCATGACTTCTAAGACTTCAGACTTAACTCCATTTACTACAATTCTGTGTTCTTTGAATCAGAAAATTGCCAGCTTTCCAGTAATTCCTGTATTCTTAAATTTGTGTGCTATTATTTCCATAGTCACATTTATCGAAGGCTTAAGCAAAGTCAGTATATATTACAGCTATGTTTCGTCCTCTACACAATATTTCGAATATTTTCTCCTGGTGGTCTAATAGTTGTGATGGGCATGATCTTCCAGCCCTGAAGCCATAATAAATGCAAAAAACTTCACTTTTCTACGTGACGGTCAAATTATGATAATAAAAACCCACTCTAATAAAGAGAGTTTATTTCCACAACAGTTTCGATGCCCACTGGTATCCTCTTCGGGTGGATACAGAAAAACGAATAAACCAAAAACAAGAGGAAACACAGCCCAGAGACCATTAAGAAATTCACACCTAGGTTAGATCCCGTTCTCCCGACACCGGAAGGGCAGTTTATTAAAGGGTCCCGCTTATAAGTACATTCGCACAAATTTAAAACTATCTTCTTGTTCCATACATATAGATTCTATTAATTTTTTACATAATTATTACATTTATTATTACATTTATTACATTTATTATTGCATTATTATTTATTACAGAAATTATAAATTTATTATTACATTGATTATTACATTGTTGTTTATTATTACAGAAATTATAAACCGAAAAACGAATGAAAAAGGCGAGAAGGAAACAATCCAGAGACCATTAAGAAATTCGCACCTACTGTAGGTTAGATCCCGTTCTCCCGACACCGGAAGGGCATTTTATTAAAGGGTCCCGCTTGTAAGTACATTCGCACAAATTAAAACTATCTCCTTGTTCTATACATACAGATTCTATTATTTTGACATAATTACTGCATTTATTATTACATTTACGTTTTTTTTTAACATTTATTATTATTACCTTTACATTTATTATTACATTTACATTTATTACTACTACATTTATTATTCCAATTACATTTTATCGAAAAAACGAATGAACCAAAAGCGAGTAAGGAAACAATCCAAAGACCTTTAAGAAATTCACACTTAGGTTAGAACCCGTTCACCCGACGCCGTAAGGGATTTTTTTACCAATAATCTCATTAGAGGGTCCAGCTTATAAGTACCTTCGCACAAATTAAAATTATCCACTTGTTCTATCCATACAGATTCTATTATTTTTCGTTTGACATAATTATTGCATTTATAAAGTAATTTATTTGATTCCCAATCTATAGCATGATCATTTTGGCTGGCGTGATAAAAATTGCATTATTAGTATTACAACTTCTGAAGGCATATTTATGTTCTTTAATACGGGTTTCAATATTTCTTCCAGTTTCTCCTACGTATACTAAATCACAACTTTTACAGGGAATTCTGTAGACAGGCTTGTTCCTGTTTTGCAACGTTATTCCTAACCAATTTACTTTTTACAGTAGACGAATATTTGAACGCCAAAGCAAACTTCAGTTAACCAAAAACAACATGTGAGTTTGCCTTACATTGCCGGCTTAGAAAGAGTAAAACCTTTGACGAAAGATTTTAAGTTTGCTTTGGCGTTCAAATATTCGTCTACTTTAAAAAGTAAATTGGTTAGGAATAACGTTGCTAAACAGGAACAAGCATGTATCTACAGCATTCCCTGTAAAAACTGTGATTTAGTATACGTAGGAGAAACTGGAAGAAATATTGAAACCCGTATTAAAGAACATAAATATGCCTTCAGAAGTTGTAATACTACTAATGCAATTTTTTATCACGCCAGCCAAAATGATCATGCTATAGGTTGGGAATCAAGTAAGTTACTTTATAAATGCAATAATTATGTCAAACGAGAAATAATAGAATCTGTATGGATAGAACAAGTGGATAATTTTAATTTGTGCGAAGGTACTTATAAGCTGGACCCTCTAATGAGATTCTTGGTCAAAAAATCTCTTACGGCGTCGGATGAACGGGTTCTAACCTAAGTGTGAATTTCTAAAAGGTCTCTGGATTGTTTCGTTACTCATTTTTGGTTCATTCCTTTTTTCGGTAAAATGTAATTTGAATAATAAACGTAGTAGTAATAAATGTAAACGTAATAATAAATGTAAAGGTAATAATAATAAATGTTAAAAAAAAAACGTAAATGTAATAATAAATGTAGTAATTATGTCAAAATAATAGAATTTGTATGTATAGAACAAGAAAATAGTTTTAATTTGTGCGAATGTACTTATAAGCAGGACCCTTTAATAAAATGCCCTTCCGGTGTCGGGAGAACGGGATCTAACCTAGGTGCGAATTTCTTAATGGTCTCTGGATTGTTTCCCTCTCGCCTTTTTCATTCGTTTTTCAGTTTATAATTTCTGTAATAATAAACAACAATGTAATAATCAATGTAATAATAAATTTATAATTTCTGTAATAAATAATAATAATGCAATAATAAATGTAATAATTACGTAAAAAAAAAATAGAATCTGTATGTATAGAACAAGAAGATAGTTTTAAATTTGTGCGAATGTACTTATGAGCGGGACCCTTTAATAAAATGCCCTTCCGGTGTCGGGAGAACGGGCTCTAACCTAGGTGCGAATTTCTAAATGGTCCTTGGACTGTTTTCCCTCTTGTTTTTGGTTCATTCGTTTTTCTGTATCCACCCGAAGAGGATGCCAGTGGGCATCGAAACTGTTGTGGAAATAAACTCTGTCTATTAGAGTGGGTTCTTATTATCATACCCCGAAGCCATGTTGATTTGGATTATATAAATTCTTTTCTTGTAGGTAGTAAGTAGTTTTTGCCTCGAATTTCACTTTATAAGGTGGGAGGTGGGACCTACTGGCCGATAATTCGGAGGCATTGCTCTGTTACCTTCTTCAAATAAGGGGGCAATGTTCGTGTTCTTTAATATAAGTGGAAATTGTCCTGTGTCGAATGATTTTTCCATAGTAAGGCTTGGCAATACTCTTTTTACATTTCTTCAGAAACGTAGCACTCCACGTGTCTGGCCCCGGTGCCGAATTTTCTTGAATTTGTGATAGAGCCTTAATTACATCTCCTTTTCAAAACTCTAAGTCTATTAATAGTTTCGTGCCCGAACTTGTTCTTGGCTGAGTTGTATCAGTGTAAAAAATTTTATCTGGATTTTCTACTTTTTTCTCGGACTTAGGGCTGCAAAACATAGTTAAATTGTTCCTTAAGCAGTTCGCTCATTTTTTCTGAGTCATTTATGTACTCGGTCGCCCCACCTATGAACGTACCAATACTCTCTTTACATTGTATTTTTCTTTTCGCAAACATGTAGAAGTATTTTGGGTTATTTTTTATGTTTTCTGCTACCTTGATTTCCTCCTCGTTTGTCTTATGTATGAATGTTTGCTTTAGGTCCATTTCTATTTCGCCAAGTTTCCTCTCTAGTTTGAGTCTCTTTGCATCAGTTCTGCATCTGTGGAGATGTTTTACGGTTTGTTTCCGTTGTCTAAATAGTGTCCTGATTTTTCTCTCGAGCTTGCTACGTTTCCTTTTCTGTCTCTCCGGAACATGTTTCAGCAATATAAAGTACGTTTAGTTTCGTTTTCTATTATACATAGTATTTCTTCTGGAGTCTTCTCGTGAAGTAGCAATTCCCAATTTACTTTCTTTAAATCTTTATTTGCACTATCCCAATTTACTTTCTTTGAATTATATTTGAACCTTCAAATATATATTAACCTTTGGTTAGCTTCCGCCCGAATTGTTTATTCTGACGAAGGTCAAGCTTTTCACTCCACCTTAGACCTACAGTTTAACGTGGAATCCGAACTACGCCCCACCAGCAGCCCAGCGTCTTAACCACTAGGCCACCCAGGGTACCCATTTATCTACCAACCACTTTCTTTATTGTGTGGAAGGATGAACAGCTGGGTTTTGCTGCGCGCCGCCTGCTGTCACCGGGTTTCTAACCCGGGGATGATGGATTCGTAGTCAGCGACGCTCACCACTACACCACCGAGGCGCATTCTCCATGTTTGCTTTCATGATGTGCAAGCTTCTCCAGATAATTCCCATTGTTTTTCTAGCTGTTTTGATTTTAACGTTATAGTGCTCTCCAAATTCTACATCCGATGATATTATTACTCCATGTGAGCAGTACAAATAATAAATATTAAAATAAAAATAAAATTCCGTGTCTTTTTTCTAAGATGATACATTAATTTTGCATTAGCAGATTAAAAAGACATTCGGCTCCCTTGAGAGATTTAAAGTGATTAAAAGGGATCAAGAATGTTTACGTTTTAGTACCCCCTCACCCATCCTCAGTGCCACCCCTCAGTGATGATCGTAGTGCTTTCAGAATCTCGTTTTCTTTGCATTGATGCCCATGTATGACCATATTGCTTTAATTTGAATTTGGAATCTGTTGATGGCAATATTTAGGGTATATGGAACATTTTTTCATGGGCGATGGGTATGTCGTCATAGGCATCATTACTTCCTCGATAATACAGTGTGATGATCTTGGTGTTTACTGACACTCATGGTTTCCTTTGTATTAAGTATATTGCTCTTTTTAAATTTTGAGTCTGTTGATTACCCTATTCGGGGTATACGGAAATGTTTTGGTTGAACGATGGGTATGTCGTTATAGGCACCATTACCCCTCTATACGGTATGATGATCGTGGTGCTTACTGAGACCCTGGTGTTTCTTTGTACCCATGTATGAGAATATTTCAAATGATTTTTTAAATTTTACTTATTTTAATTACTCCCAAAGTAAATTTTTTGGGGTTCCATTAATTATTTTTAATAATTTCGGCTTAATTTAGCTGTTTCAAACTAATTAATTAAGTTTTTTAAATATTTAAATTTTTTGAATCTGGTTATTCGAATCTGTATGCCAAAATGAGGAACATGAATTTGTATGTGGTTGAAACACGGCGTTTGAGAGGCAAATTAATTCAGGTGTTTAAAATTTTAAAACGTTCTAACAACGTAAATTATGAACATTTTTTACCAAAACGATAGAAACATTATGAGAAACAATGGTTTTAACATGTTCTTTTTCATTTGTCATTGCGAATCCACCCACAGTTTCTTTACTTTCGTTCATCGCACATATTTAGAACTTAGAAAGACATTTTCAATAATATATACTAAAATAAATTAATCCATTATAGTAAATCTAAATGTTTATAATTATAATTATGAAGTTTAATATCGTGGAAAAATTTATCGCGACTTAACTGCTTCGCGATTGGTTGAAATAACCCGCGCCTTTTAAGAAACATGACGTTAATAGATCTCAAGGAGCGTGATTGGCCAAAACAACATCGCATGATTCAAGATGGCTGCGGCGCAAGCGAAATATAACACAGATTGTGCGTGCAAAACCGCTGCGCAGTCACGTGGCTCCTTGTACTGAAGGTGAGGTCCCCGTAAACGAGATGCGCAGAATTAATTAAATTATCTACGTCCTGACCAATATGACAAAAAATTTCCAATTTTTTTTGCGAAAATTGACTAAATTTTTAACTTCAGTTTAACTTACTGATTATAACATTTTATATAATTTTGACTCCCAACAGATATATAAAGGGTTCACCTACTTTCGCGCGATCTCTTTTTCACACCTGAGCGCACTAAGGTTTCTGTACGCGATCATACATGCATAAAGTATTTTAGAATGGTAGGATAGTGTTGCCAGATATGCAAAAGGTTTGTTATACGCAAGCACAAAACATATGCTTCAGACAGCCATACAAATCGATTGCAATAGACGAGTTCATTTACTTTTCGTCAACTGATATATATATATTATATAATATATATATATATTATATATATATATATATATATATATATATATATATCACTAGGTAAACAATACAAATAACAAAGGGATAATATTAATATTTGTCTATTTACAATAGGAAAATTAAGTATAAAATACAACCTTTCCGGCTATTTACTCCTTTGCTATTAATTCAAAACCTGCTTCCGGAAGACTTTTATGTTCTTCTCTGGAAATGTAAGTGTCCCGGAGAGATCTCATAATCTTGCTTGACGCTCTTCCAATTTCCATCAAGAATAGATGAGGCTGTCGATGCACCAATAGTGATTCTTATTTACTAGAATGATTATATACTTCTCTGGTTTTTTTTTATAACGTAGAAAATAAGTTGGGTCTATTGGTTTTGCGTTGTACGAGTAAACAAACACGTTATACAATTCATTCGGGTGAAGTGTTTGGGCATTTGTTGTGTGTGAAAAAGTTCATTTTCTCTCTCTCTCTCTCTCTCTCTCTCTCTCTCTCTCTCTCTCTCTCTCCTTTTGGATTCTTCTCTTCTTTGATAGAGTGAAAACTTGCCTTGATTTATTTATGTACTTTCTTTAGGTTAAATTCTTTTGTTTTTTATCTTGCAGACGAAAAAATAAATTACACTTATTTTATGTTGGATATATATTCTTTATTATATTTATTATATATTTTCCTTTTTATAATAGTGAGTTAGAGGACCACACTGCTTTGGCCAACTAATACGACCCATTGGTCTAACTCCTGTTTTATTATTATCAGCATTATCGGGACTGGAACCCCCAACCTCAGTGCCTTCACTTCGTTTATAGGGAAAGGGTGTCTCCACTCCCCCACCCCCCTGAGCTACCGACTCTGGCTATATCTCTATAAATTATATATTTTAAATCCTATATTAATTTTAGACACCAATATCAACAAACCATATTTACACGGTGTATATATAAAGTCAACATTGATAGGGACCATGACCAAAATGGCGGCTTTCAGTACACTAAAATGATATATCATTGCTTTTGAAATGGATTAATTTCTTCTTCTAATGAAATGGTGATTTTCTTTCTAAAAGCGAACAAACAGTAAAATATGCAAGGGCGGAGCCAACCACAAAGACCCATCGATACGCCATTCATCCAGTTATCTCTTCCAAAATATTGAGCGCAATTGTGTACCTTTTATTCCAAGGAATATAAAATATGGGCGGAAATTAAGTAGACAGGACATTAATTGTATCTTATCGCAGCTGTGACTTGTAGGCGGACTCGTTTCTCAGAGAGAATTTTTCTTGTCATCGCTGTGTGTATATATATATATATATATATATATATATATATATATATATATATATATATATATATATATATATAGAGAGAGAGAGAGAGAGAGAGAGAGAGAGAGAGAGAGAGAGAGAGAGAGAATAGAAACTTACAATAAATGATGCTGCTTTTGACAAAAAGAATGAAGTAAAGCGTGTAGCACCAACGAGGGTTCGTCCTCGTGTCGCAAGGCAACGTCCTGAGTCCAACATCTTACCACTAAACCATCTAGGAAGCCAAAAAGCTTGCTTTCAAGTTTAGCTCTTGAGAGATACCCATTTTATATTGAGCTTTAAGAAATGTACTAGTAAACCCTATATATACAGTATAAATATATATATATATATATATATATATATATATATATATATATATATATATATAGGGTGTCCCATAAGTCCGGCATCATAGGAGAAATTCACATTTTTCTATTTCTACAAACCATAATTCATATTTTTCTCTTTCTACAGGCCATAATGTCTGTGAGCAAGGAAGAACGAATCCAGATAATTCTACTCATAGGAAATCGGAGTCAAAGAGAGGCCGCTGCTGAATTTAATAGACTGTATCCAGACCGCGAGCCAATAACACAGAGTTGTGTTAGCAGACTTGTTGCAAAGTTTAAGGAAACAGGATCCATAGAGGATAAACCACGCAGTGGACCTTCAAGGAGGTCCACTGACGATGATACAGCGACTGCTATCCTGGCTCATTTTAACAGAAGTCCCAATAAGTCTCTTCGGCGATTGTTCGCCGAGACAGGAGTGTCGAAAAGTAGCATCCATCGCATTCTTCAGGCTCACAAATGGCATCCATATAAACTTCAGATCCTACAGAAATTAAGCGAAGATGATCCCAACCGGCGGATGGAATTTTGTGAATGGGCTACGGAACAATATGCTCGGGATGCCAATTTCCCATCCACCATTCTGTTCAGTGACGAGGCTGTTTTTTATGGAAATGGTGAGGTAAATTGACAGAACACCCGCTACTGGTCTCAAAACAACCCTCACTGGTATATCTCTTCAAAGGAACAAGGTGCATCTCGGGTGATGGTATGGTGTGGCATTTGGAAGGATCGCATCATAGGCCCCCCTCTTTTTCGATGAACATGTCATGGAGGCACCTACCTACGTATGCTCAAGGAAGAAGCATTTCCCAGTGTCTTGAACGAAGAAGGAAATTTCCCAACATGGTTCCAGCAAGACGGCGCTCCTGCACATTACAGCACCCAAGTAAGGGAATACCTGTACCAACAATTCCCTGGTCATTGGATAGGACGTCGAGGGCCTGTAGAATGGCCAGCTAGAAACCCGGATCTCACGCCACTAGATTTTTATCTCTGGGGCCACTTGAAAGCGCTGGTATACGCAGAGAAAATTAGGAGTGTTGAACATTTGCGGCAGTGCATTATTGGGGCATGTAACACCATTACTCCTGACATCATTCACCGTGTGCTTGCTGACTGGGTATCACGTCTGAATTTGTGTATTGAAAACAATGGTGGACATATTGAGCACGTTCTGTAAATAAAAGCTTTTGTTTTGCCTTTTTTTATTATTTTTCACCATGATGCCGGACTTATGGGACACCCTCTATACCTTTCAAACTTTTAAAGGTTCCGTGCGATGATTCCTCATTTCACGAAGATCAAGCTTGTCGCTCCTACTCTCGAGTTGTCCTGGTGAAGAAGTGAATTGGTTTCTTGCACTCTCCACCTCACATAGCCACCTTCTGAGCCAGTCGTCTAATCTTCTTTTGAAGATGTCCACTGCAACACCATTCGTGTTCCTCTGGTGTTTGGGCAGCTGATTAAACAATTTTGGTCTTCTCACAATAAAACTATTTTCTTACAGGGTTAAGGATGTTTCTTGTCTCACCTTTAATTTGAGACCACGACACAGTCTTCCTTTTCTACTTTCCACCGTTGTTTGGGGAGTTACAGGGTTCAGAGTAAGATTAGGGACTAGTTTCTCCATTATTTTCGAAGTATAAATGATGGTGTATCTCTTTCTTCTTCTTTCCAGTGAATATAGGTTTAATTCGCGTAACCTTTCCCAGTAATTAAGTTCTTTGCACCCCTTGATCTTGGCTGTGAAGCTTCTCTGAATCCCTTCTAGTTGTCAATGTCTTCTTTTTACATGGGCATGTTAGGACCGAGCAGTATTCCAATTTCGGTATGATCAGTGTTTTCAGTAGAAGAATCATTATATTCCTATCCCTTCGTTTAAAGGTTCTCAGTATCTGCCCAGTTATTCTCTTTGCTCTGTTTACTGCTATCTTATTTTGTGTTTCAAATTTCACATCATCTGTCATTACAACCCCTAAATCTTTTGCTCTAGAATTTCTCTGAATTTCCTGTCCATTTAGGGTATAATATTCCATGGATTTTAGGTCTTCTCTTTTCCGTATCGTAACAGCTGAAATTTCTCAGTGTTAAACTTCATAGTGTTGTCTTCCGTCCACTTGTAGATTCTGTTCATGTCGGTTTATAGAGATCCTATATCTTCTAGGTTTCTTATTTTTCTGCTGATCTTTGTTTCATTGGCAAAGGATGTTACTGTGCTGTCTCTGGTAACGTCCTCATCTATGTCAGTTAGCATGATTATGAAGAGTAGTGGAGCTAATACTGTTCCTTGTGGTACTGAGCTGAGGGCCTCTGATTTCGATGAAGATACGTCTTGTACTGTAACGACTTGCCGCTGCTCATTTAGGAAATTATATATCCACTTCCCTACTTTTCCTGTTATTCCCATATATTTCAGTTTATGTATTATGATTCCATGGTTACACTTGTTGAACGCTTTGGCAAAGTCTGCGTATATTACATCATAGTTTTCATTACTTTCAAGTACATCAATAATGTTGTTGTAGTGTTCCATTAGTTGTGATAGGCATGCTCTGCCTGACCGAAACCCATGTTGCTATCATTTAATTTTTTCTGAGTTTCCAAAAAGTCATAGATTTTCTGTCTAACTATTCGTTCAAATATTTTGGGGAGATGAGATGTACGCGACACTGGCCTGTAGTTTTTGGCCTCAGATCGATCTCCTCCTTTATATATTGGGACTATGTTCACGCTCTTCAGGATGCTCGGTATTTCTCCCGTGTATAGTGATCAACTCCATATCCAATATAGGGCTCAGCGATTGCATTCTTGCAGTTTTTGATCAGTGTGGCATTCCATTTATTCGATCCTGCCGCTGAGTGTGCTTTTAGTTTCCCTATAGCTTGTGTCATATCGTCTGTCGCAAAGTCGAAGCCCGTTATATGGAAGTACTAAAATATTTTTCGACAAAGTGCGAGGGTTGTTATTCACACGATAGAAAGTTCGTTTTGCCTTGTTAAGGCAAGATTCCAAAAAAAGCAAAACAAGGCAAAACGAACTTTCTATCGTGTGAGTAATAACACTCGCACTTTGTCGAAGAATATTTTAGTACTTCCATTTTTCCCAGGCTTTTTAGGCATTTCTAATGTACTTAAACTTTTGAATATTAATGTAGTATTTTCATATGACAATATTGTGAAAAATATCATAGTAAAAAATAGTCCTACCAATAATTCAGGCATTATCTATAAAATTGGTTGTAAACAATGTGATTCCTTTTACATTGAACAGACGGGAAAGGATTTACACACGCGTGTAAAACAGCATCAATATTCCGTTAGAACGGGACAGTCGTCCGGTGCCCTCTTTGTCCATTTGTCAGAGTTATCCCACTGTATTGATTGGAATAATGTTTCAGTTTTGTTTCACTCAAGCAACATTGTTAACAGAAATATTCTTGAGTCTGGCATTATTCAACTCACAAATAATTTCAACATTAGCCAGGGCCTTTTTTCGCTTGATCCTGTTGTTTTAAATTCGTTCAGAACGGATTTAGACAAGAGGGCCAAAGTTCTAAAACTCTGGTAGCTTTTCCTTATAAATTTATATGCCCCTCCTACAATTTTTATTTTTCTGTTTTATTTTTTTGTGACCTATATATACAGTAGTCTCAAACTTGTTATTTATTTCAGTGTTCCTGAGGATGTCATTAGACGAAAGAGCTTGAGCACCATTCTCTGTTTTCTTTTTCCTTCGTAGTTATTTCATCATAAATATTATTCACGTGTTACTTTCGTGAAATAATTTTCATATATATATACAGGGCTATTGAAATTAATTCACCTGATTTCAAATGAGAATATTTTTTAATGTTACAAATACAGTATGATTTGTGATACATCAACCAAAAGAAAAACTGTCCAAATTTTGTCTCTCACCTCATAAATGCTCTATGTACTTCCCCTAGTTACATGAGCAACGTCGACACGATAGTCGAATTCCTCCCATACTCGCTCCAGCATGTCCGTTGTCACTGACTCTACGGCAGTAACTGCCTCGAACTGCCGATACCACCGACGGATGCTCTGAGCACCCGGTGGATCTGTTCTGTAACGTCGACGAAACTCACGCTGCACTGTGACTACCGATTTACAGCTCGAAAACTGCAACACACAAAACGCCTTCTGCTGTGCGGACGCCATTTTCACACTGACTGTTTGTTGCTAGGCTAGGCCACGGCCTAACTTTGGAGCCCTCTCGCGGTGATCTTGTAAAACTCGGAGATTTTCTCTTTCATATGGTGTATGCCCAGTTGATGCACGGTTGATAGGTACGGAAGTATTCCCAGTTGAAATCGGATGAATCATTTTCAATAGCCCTGTGTATATATACAGGAATACCTCAAAATTCGTCGTTTCGCAGATTCGTTGTCCATCTTTTACTGCCTATAGTTTCGCAATCCGTCGTCAGTATTCGCAGATTCGTCGTTTTTTTTTTAAAATGTGAAAAAAAAAGATCGAAATTGACGAAATTCAACTGTTTACCAACGCAAATTCACGACGAATTTCGAGGTATTCCTCTATATATATATATCAGTGGCGACTCCTGCACTTGGGCTTCTCGGGCTGAGCCCGAGAGGCAAGGGGCAAGGAGAAGCATGAGAGATAAAATTGTGTATTTATAGATTTAAGTTTTAAAAAAAAAGCTTTAAATACAAATTGTAAAAATGGTTTTTGGCTGGTAGTATGTTATTATTTTTCTGTCTAGCCTTCGTCACGCAAGCAAATTTTGAGCGCATTTAGATACCCTTACTACCTATAAAAAAACTATATTGACACATTAAGTTTTCGTGTAATCTTTCAAGATCCTTTACTCGGGCGCAAGACATTACGCCCGAGAAAGTATAATAATATCGTATATTTAAAGTTCTTTTAATTAATAATTATTTGCTTGCATACGGTTACATAATAGTCCTCCTTCTAATTCGCATTAAATAAAATACGTTTTTCCTCCTATTAATTTTTTTTATAAAGAAAAAACATTTTAACTCGGGCTTATATCCTCCAGCCTTGTAGAGGCACAATTTTTAATTCTGGCGATACATGGTAACTTTTTACGTTTCGATAAGCGTGCCTTCAACTGCCTTGGGCGGCGGTGCAGTTTCATTTTTGCCGCAATGTGAGGTTGTTCGCTTTTCTTAAATAATCTGATTTATTTTTAATATTATAAGTATTTTGAGAAGTATAGCCCACCCATGGGAAAAAAGGAATTACATGACCGAATATTAAAGGAATTTGCTTTAAAACCAAGACGCTTGGACTTTATGTTCAAGTAAATAAAATTCAAATATTTTTTTTTACCGAGGTATGTATTTATTTATTTTATTGATAATCTTAAGTTATTGTCATGCATTTCAATGTCGGCTCATATGTAGACTTGAAAATTTAAAAAGAGCTCGAATAGTCTTGAAGAGCTGGAGTCGCCACTGATATATATATATATATATATATATATATATATATTATATATATATATATATATATATATATATATATATTATATTATATTATATTATATTATATTACTAGCAGAATTACCCAGCTTCGCTCGGGTTCAGTGTATATGAAATTACCTTGACTCTGTGTCTTTAATCAGAATCAAATTTAGTTTAAAAAAGTGGTAACTATAAATTGAAAACAATCTATAAAGGAAAGAAGGTTAAGGAAAGCAGTTTTGAAGATTATCTTTATTTTTCAACAGATGGTTCAAAAGTATAAATAAAGTGCATAGATAATTGATATTTATTGAATTAGCACCAAGTCGCGATCTTCTAAATGTTAATGAAAGTTGCATGAAATGAGAAATCGAGAACAATGCAATTATTATTACTGTAAATGTTTGAGAAAAATACATTAAATCAAATATTTCTACCATATAATCAATGACATGTCATCGCTGCAGTGCTTCGGGATAGACTATGTTGACTTTTTTCTCATCAGCACCCAAAATGAAAAGATTTATACTGTCACCAACTCTTGAGCACCCAACATAAAGCTGGCCTTGAGAAAAACACGGTTTCTGTAGGTTGAGGCCAACTACCTTAAGCGACTGGCCCTGAGCTTTGGTGGTGTTCATGGCAAAACTTAGTCGAATTGGGAACTGGAGGCGCTTGAATTGAAATGGCAAGTCCGATGGAATGATTGAAATTCGTGGAATGAAGACATCCTTTCCTGCTGCATGTCCAGTCATTATTGTGGCCTCAATGATATGCGCCCACAGCTTCTTTACAGGCAACTGCGTTATATTACAAAGTGTTGGTGGGTCCATATTCCTGAGAAGAATGATAGGTGCACCAATCTTGAGCTGTATATTGTGTGGTGGCACACCTGGTGGCTCCAGAGAATTGAGAAATTCTGTTGGATAATTGACAGCATCGTTGGTGTCTGGAACAGTGTCAACTGACTTGTATTGGTGCATCTCAACAGGTAACTGTAGGAGTAGCCCTCTGTTTATGACATCAACTGCATCATTCTTTGGTGCAAGAATGGCTCTTTCAGAAAGCCACTTATGATTCCGGAAATGAGAAATAACATTTGGGAAAAATGAATCTTTGTGTTCTTGAAGTGTTGTGACTACTTGACCAATGTTTTCGACTGATATCATTCCATGCATGTTCTCAGAAACCATTTTGCCATTTCCCAGCTGAAGTAACCTTCCTGCAAAATTTCCAGCATAAGCATCACCTGTCAAATGCACTCGCATGTTAGGCGCTAGGGTGAGTCGGTGAATGTTGTTCCAGATATATGAAGCCTTGATGCACGCTTGTAATTCATCTGCTTTGGTTCCATGTTGAGTGATTCGGGGTGTTTGGCGAAAGTCACCAGCCAAGACCATAGTGACACCTCCCATTAGTTTGTCAGTACGTCGAAGATCTTTCAGGGTCCGGTCCACAGCTTCAAGCGCAGCTTTATGAGACATGGTGCATTCATCCCAGACAATGAGCTTACACTCCTGCAGAACCCTTGCTTTGCCACTTCCATTTCCAATGTTGCAGGTTGGTGCTTCTGTACGTGCCAAATTCAAAGGCAACTTGAATACTGAGTGAGCAGTCCTTCCTCCTGTTAAAAGTGTAGCAACAATACCTGCTGATGCCACTGCTAGGGCAATCATGTTTCTGTGTCAAATTTTAGCTAAAAGGAGATTGATTAGAAAAGTTTTTCCTGTTCCACCTGGAGCATCCAGAAAGAAGATGCTGCCACTTCCACTGAAAACATCTTCAGTGAATCTGTCCAAGGCTTGTTGTCTCTGGTCTGGAACCAGACGTTCTTCATTTTCCCGTATGTATTCAGCAAGTTGGTCAGTGTTGTAATTTTTTTCTCTGAAGATATCAGTTGATAACGCATTGATATTAACTCGCTGTGGCTCTGGGAGACCGAAACTTTTGAGATCAGAGCCACCTAAATATCTCAGTTTGTCCTCAATAATTATAAGAGTTTGATTGAAAATGTCATCACAGAAATCTACATTTAGGTTTTGGTTTTCCATTGGTGCCGGGTTCAAAATGTCCTCAGCAAGGTTCTCCTTGTAGTTGTTCCAAAGTTCCCGAGGATTAGATATGGCACACATGTGGAGCATAATGGCAAACAGATACCGCATCATTATTGGTGACTACGTAGCATCTGCTTCATTCAGGGTGTTACTCCAATGGGCATCATCTTCAAGGAGTCCTCTCATTTGGCAAGCTTGTTTGCAAGTCTCACAGACTCTGCCGTCCACTGTTTGCAGTTCCTCGAACGATGTTGGCCCCTTGACTCCATGTAGAAGTAGACGCAAGAAAAAGCATTCTGAATTGCCAGGATGTACAGTGTAAACACTGGCTAATGCATCACTGGCCTTGACATTAGGATGCTCTGGCCCATTATATCCTACTTTTCGAAGGGCCCATTTCTTGCTTCCACTATTCCATATGAAATACTTGGGTACTTGGTGGTAGAGCAGTCTTAGCATATTCATCTTCCCTGCAAAGGTTAAAAAATCCTGTGAGAGTAGTGTCTTGTGTAGCTTGGGCACAATGAAGTGCATTTTCTTCAGTGAAGTAAACTCTTTGGCCATTCTCAAGATGTACACTGAGATGAACCACTGTTGGATGTCTTTCATGAATTGGAAAGCTCAGAATTCTCCAGATGGCCTCATTACTGCTGATATATCGGCCTAATTCATATTGTTGAACCTCATCATTCTTGGATACATTCTTCTGAAGGCTAAATACAGCCATAACAGTTCCCTTATTGACATACTTGTAAACATATTTTATTGACTTGATGGAATTACACATTTCAACAGTGATGTGAGCATTGAACAGTCGAGAGAGGAGTGGGCAATATGGAACAATCCACCTGTTAACTTGAATTTCAGAACCACGAATCTTGACAGTTGTTGTAAATCCACCATCCTCTGGGCTTCTTCGGCGATAACCCGCTAGATCGCGGTGCTGGGGTCTTTGAAAACTGTAGCAGCAAATTTTCTTTTTATTTATTATTATTACGGGCGGCAACGTGAAGCTCAAGACTGCGTTCTTCTCTATAGTTTTATTGACCAAATAATTTAACCGACAGTAATTGCGGGTTCAATTATTTGGTCAGTAAAACTATAGTCATGAAAATCTTAAGATTCACAAATCTTGACACAATGTGAAGCTCAAGATTTTCACGGCTGCGTTTTTTTCTGTAGTTTTATCGCGGTGCTGGGACCTTCGGGCCCAGTAATTTTAATTATTTAATTTATTAACACCCAGGTGTACAACCTCGGGACCTAATCAGTGTGTGTGTGTGTGTGTGTGTGAGTGTGTGTGTGTGTGTGTGAAGTTTCATGTTTGTAACTGCTTCCATTTTGGAGTTATGGCTGAAACTGACAGACACACACACACACACACACACACACACACACACACACACACACACACACACGCGCGCGCGCGCGCGCGCCATTTTATTATATATATATATGAAAATTATTTCACGAAAGTAACACGTGAATAGTATTTATGATGAAAATAACCACGAGGGAAAAAGGAAACAGAATGCTGCTGAAGCACTTTCGTCTAATGACATCCTCAGGAACACTGAAATAAATAACAAGTTCGACACTATATATAGGTCACAAAAAATGAAATAAAATATAAAATAAAAGTGTAGGAGCATGCAAATTTATAAGGAAAAACTATCACAATTTTACCACTTTGCCCCTCTTGTCTAAATCCGTTCTGAACGAATGCAAAACACACACACATACACACACACACATAATATATATATATATATATATATAATATATATATATATATATATATATATATACACACCACAATATAATCGAGTTATCAACAAATATGGCGATAACTTTAAAAGACAATACACATACGGAAGGAAGAAGCAAATTTGGGGTTTTAACTTAAACTCCAAGACCATAAATTGGGAAGAAATCAGTTCACACATAGCCCAAATAGAGTGGAGAACAGCTTTCGAGAATAAAACAACTGAGAAAATGCTAACAACCTTGAAAGAAAAGACGCTGAGAATTTTGGAAAAATATGCTCCGAAAGCACAGCCAAAAGGAAAGAGAAACTAGCTAGAGAGGCAAAAGAGAAAAATAGTCCACAAAAGAAAAAGAGTAGCGACGAAGTTAGCTAATTGCGGAGACAACAATACTAGGAAAGTAATACAAGAAAAACTGGAGAGAATTGCTTGGGAAATACAAACCCTGATAAAGGGGCCATACAGAAAGGGAAGAGGCAAAGGCGGTTGAAGCAATAAAGAAAATCCAAAATACTTCTACAGCTATGCGGAAAGGAATAAAAAAACGCGCGCTTCAATCGAACCCTTAAGGAAAGGAAATAATGAACTAACAGACGATCTAAAAGAAATATCTGAAACATTGAGAGCCCAGTATGAATCGGTTTTCAGTATCGCTAAAAGTGACAAAGCGATACCTGACATAGAAGCATTCTTCGAAGAGAAATTGAAAGGAGAATGTATAACATACTTTGATTTAACCAAGAAGATGTAGCGAGAGCTATAGGACAAATGAAATCACATTCAGCTGCAGGTCCGGACAAATGGAACGCACTATTAATTAAAAACTGTAAAAATTAAATAGCTACACCCTCATACTGAATATAGAGAAGATCCCTAGACACGGGGCAAATACCGAGCATCTTGAAAAGAGCAAACATTGTCCCTATATATAAAGGCGGGGATAGATCTCAAGCAAAGAACTATAGACCAGTGTCCTTGACGTCCTACCTCACCAAAATATTTGAAAGAATAGTCAGAGACTATTCTCCAGAGAATGACTTCTTGGAGACATTGGAAAGATTCAACGAAAATCAGCACGGATTCCGATCAGGGAGATCATGCCTATCACAACTTATAGAGCATTATAACAATGTCCTAGATGCACTTGAAGGCAATGAAAACTATGATGTCATATACACGGATTTTGCTAAAGCTTTCGCCAAATGCGATCATGGTACAGTATAATAGCACATAAAATGAAACATATGGGAACAACAGGCAAAGTGCGAAAATGGATCTACAACTTCCTCAGAAATCGACTACAGGTGGTCAAAATTCAAGGTGTATCATCATCAGAATCAGAAGTACATAGCTCAGTACCACAAGGTACAGTGCTGGCCCCTGATAGACAGTGGAGTAAACAGCAGCAGTATAGCAACATCATTTGCGGACGATACAAAGATTAGCAGAAAAATCAGCGATGCAAACGAAGTGGAGGCCTTGCAGAGGGACACGAGCAAAATATGCAAATGATCAGAAGACAACAATATGACATTTAACACCGAGAAGTTTCAGCTCTTGAGATATGATAGAAATGAGGAACTTAGACTGCATATTATGCCCCAGATAGACAAGAAATTCAGAGAAGCACGAAAGCGGTTGACTTGGGGGTAATAATGACCAATGATGCCAAATTCGAAACACAAAATCAGATAGCAATAAACAAAGCAAAAAGAGTGGCGGGACAGGTACTAAGAACGTTCAAAAGGAGGGACAAGACAGTAATGATTCCCCTGCTGAGAACACTGATCATACCAAAGCTTGAATACTGTTCAGTTTTGACGTGCCCATATAAAAAGGAAGGAATTAATAAACTAGAAGAAACGCAGAGACATTTCACATCCAAGATTGATGGCTGCAAAGAACTCAATTACTGGGAAAGACTACGTAAACTAAATCTGTACTCCCTAGAAAGAAGAAGAGAGAGGTATACCATAATCTACATATGGAAAACAAGGATGGGAAACCGAAATGAATTTCGATTCGAGTTCCGATTTCAGTTCATAGTTTTGAAAAATATCGATTTCGGTTTCGATTTCGGGTTTTTCATTTTTTTTCGATTCAGGTTTTTTTTCGATTTCGGTTTTTCATATCGATTTCGATTCGAGTTTCGATTTCGATTTCAGTTTTTCAGATTTCAATATAATATGTTCATTATTTACATATAATATGAGTTTTTATCTATTATTTCTGCACACTTATTCCAAATAAAAAAGTTGTGCTATTGGATGATTATTTACATTTAATCAGTACTATATCTTGAAGTTGTCTTCTTTTTTTTTTCAGTAAACTTTTTCATATTATTTCTACAACTTAGGGACCCACCTAAAACCGCCCTCCTTTGAGGGAGGAGAATATATTTATCAGATCACCGCAGTCAAAGCACCCTGTTTCTATTTATATATGTAAAAAAAATCAGGGATAAATAAACAAAACTGGATGGAATGTAAGGAAGCTAATAC
Source organism: Bathynomus jamesi (assembly GCA_023014485.1). Lineage (NCBI taxonomy): Eukaryota > Metazoa > Arthropoda > Malacostraca > Isopoda > Cirolanidae > Bathynomus > Bathynomus jamesi. The sequence continues at coordinate 1,177,324 of JAJOZX010000409.1, read as the reverse complement.
ATCTTAAAATTTCACGGGTTTATGTTACCCTATTTGAGGAGTCAGGTATCATAAAAGTAGCCCTGTCTTTAGTCCCCGGAAGTTGGTCAACTCTCCTTTAATAGAAAGCAGTTTGAATATTAAATTTTATTTCTTAATTTCGGTTTGAACTGATATTTTTTATCGATTCCGATTCCGATTCAAGTTTTTTTATTCTTATCGGTTTCGGTCTAAATTTCGATTTCGGTTTTTCCAAAAATATCAGTTTCGTTTTTTTTTCGATTTCGCTTGAAGAAAAAATATCGGTTTTATCGGTTTATCGATTTCGATTTCGATTCGGTTTCCCATCCCTGATGGAAAATCATCGAAAAACTGGTACCAAACCTCAAACTAAACCCCATTACCACCCAAACAACGCTGGAAAATAGGAAAGGCAGAATGTGTAGTGTTCCCAAATTAAAGGCCCGACAAGGGACCTCCTCAACTCTGAAGGAAAATAGCTTGGTTGTCAGGGGGCCAAAAATTTTCAACCAGCTTCCAAAGGACCTCAGAAACGTTACAGGGGTCAAAGTTGAAGTCTTCAAGAGAAGACGAGATGCCTGGCTCAGGACTGTACCTGATGAGCCTGGTGTACCTGGATATGTACGGTGGAGAGCGCAAGAGAGCAACTCGCTCCTCCACCAAGCCAGGACTAGAGACGGGGCCACCAGCTTGACCTCTGTGTGAAGAGAGACCGACGCCCGAAACAACATAAGGTAAGGTAAGGTAAGGTGTGTATATATATATATAGGGTGTTCCAAAAGCCATCACCCCATTTGTTTTGCTTATAACTTTTGAACCAATAAAACAATAAATACTGTAGAAAGTGGAAATAATTTATTTTATTTAGAATTATGTTAGAATTATGTTGTGGTGTGTAGTGTTCCATCTTCAAATTATTGAGGTTGATCTTCTACAATCTGGAAAAAAAAAAAAAAATAATTAAATTAAGGTTACAGCTACTTCAGATGGGGTGATGACTTCTAGAACACCCTTTACTTACTTTAGGTTACTTTAGGAGAGTTCAAACGACGGTTCAAAATCGACCTACGGTCGACCCCTCTGCAGCATCCCGCCTTATTTGGGGGATTTGGTGAAGGAGAGAACTGCTGTCTGATCTCCTCCTGCCCTCGTAGCCAGCCGCGCATGGCTGGTCAGGGACTTTGCACAGGAATCTGTGCATCTGGTTCTTGAAGTTATTCAGGTCGGTGTGCTGGAGATTCCTCACTTCTTTTGGTAGGACATTGAAAAGCTTTGGGCCTCGTATTCTGAGGGTATTTTCCATCCTCGTTTTCATGACCCCCTTCTCCCACCGCAGCTGGAACCGTACAAAATCTGCCTCTTCTCTCATTCCAGTTTGTTTCTATTTCATTTCTAAGGTTATGGACAGAACCCTCAAGTATTTTCCAAATGTATATTATTGTGTACTGCTTGCGCCTTCTTTCGAGAGAGTAGAGTTCCAGAGATTGTAGTCGAGACCACGAGTCTTCATCTTCCGTTTCCTCTATCTTAGACGTAAAAGTCCTTTGTAAAACGTCAATGTTGCAATATATATATATATATATATATATATGATGCAAGCCACAAGGAAAAAGAAAAATGATTCCAAGGCCTTTCGCGTATTCAGAAGTGCAACTCGTCAGGGAATGAAGGGAGAAGGCGCGATGACAAAAATATATACATATGTACATCGGGACAGAAAAACAAAAAGATTAGCACATCATTAACAAAAGTTAATTAGAGGCAAAAAGTATTTTAACATGCTATTGTCAATTTTATACATTCCCGCACTGTCATTGAAATTATTTTTAAAATGGATAAATGCACATTCTAGAATATTTCTCTCAATTATATCTGTGTTTTTAACGAGCGCTTTAGAACTATCCCACTTGATATTATGATTACATCTATCCATATGGTTAAACAATGCATTAGAATTGTTTGCTGTTCTACACGCATATTTATGCTGTTTTACCCTAATATCTAATGTTTTGCCCGTTTGGCCTATATATACTGAGTTACATTTTGTACATCCGATCAAATACACACAACCAACTATGATACATTATTCGGGCTATTCTTTATTAGACGTGGATCGGCTACTAAAAGTCTGCGAAGTGTATTCGCAGAAAGATTTAATCGAGGGATGATAGTCAGAATAAAAATGCACATAAGAGTTATTATTAGTAGGCTTACGATAAACTTCCTTCCTTGACGAGGTGTACTTCTGAATATATGAAAGGCCTTGGAATCATTTTTCTTTTTCCTTGTGGGTTTGCATCATTCATTAATTTCACGTGTTTAATTGTGAAATTCATCCCATATATATATAGATATATATATAGGGTGAGTCAAAAGTCTCCATACATAGGCAAAATGGTCACTTTATTATGCAATCACTTGTAAGTCACAAAATATGCTCTATGTAGGCACCATTACACTGAATGCACATACGGATGCGTTCCTTCCAGTCATGGCAAACGCGCGTTAACACGTCTGGTGTTATGCGTGCACACGCATCACGAATGCGTTCCTTTAGGTGGTCCGTGTTTTGTATTTTCACCTGGTACACCATGGCCTTCAAGTGCCCCCCACAAGTAAAAGTCAAGGTGGGTGAGGTCTGGGGACCTCGGAGGCCACTCCACGGGACCACGGCGGCCAATCCAGTGACCCAGAAACTGCTTTTAGTTTTATCATGACCATTTTGCCTATGCATGGACACTTTTGACTCACCCTCTATATTAGTGGTGGACTTGATATCCGCATCTGCATCATTTTTAACATCCGCATCCGCACTTCTGACTGCGGATGTTATGCGGATATTACCTCTAATAAATTATGCAATTTACAATTAAATTAGCTTATAAAGTAGCTTATAAGGCCCAGTCATGCACATTTCATGTAAAGTATTAATTATAATTATTAATGAACAAACAAATATATAAACCTCAAAATATAAATACCTGGTAACATAGAAAATTGAATGAAACATATTTCATTGAATTTTCTGTGGCTGAAACTCTTGAGAAAGTTATTATTTTTATCATAATGAAAACATTAATATTAATTTTAATTCTTATGCATTGCCTGCCATAATAGTAATATCACAAAATTTGAAAAATTATGTCATATTCATAATTCTATATTATATTGATAGATTAACTAAATATCCGCATCCGCATCCGCAGATATTGAAATTAAATATCCGCATGCGCAGATGTTGAAAAACTGACATCCGGTCCACCACTAATATATATACACATATATATATATATATAAGCAAACAACCACAGGGAAAAGGAAAAGGAAACACGAAGTCCGCGCGCTTTCGTGATATATTCACATCTTCAAGGAGAAACAAAAAATATATCACGAAAGCGCTCGGACTTCGTGTTTCCTTTTCCTTTTCCCTGTGGTTGTTTGCTTATTAATAAGATCACGTGTTATTCTGTGATTTTAGTGCATATATATATATATATATATACACATACAGAATCTAGGATCCTGTCTCAAAGCTGCTTTGCAGATAGCTGGTGAGGGAAGCTATATTTTTGGGGCCTCTTTGCGAGTGCCCCGTTGCCCACGTTGGGCTAACATCATGAAAAAGAAAAGACTATAATGTTTGTCATTTACCATTACTTATTCGGATGATAGTGGATTTAATTTTCCCAGAAGAGTTCCATGCATTGTTCCATGCATTGTTCCATGCACTGTTCCATGCACTGTTCCATGCAGAGTCTGTATGTATCCTAAAAAACCTCAGGTGACCATTCTGAATTCAATCCCATATATATATATATATAATATATATATAATATATATATATATATGATGAATAAAACCACGAAGGAAAGGAAACACAGATGGTGCTCAAGCGCTTTCGTCTAATGACATCCTCAGGAACACTGAAGTACATAAAGAATTACAGCCTTAGGATCGCCAGTCCGGAATACATCGATGCCGAATTAGAAAAAATCAACGGTATTGGAAGTGATCTGTGTTATCCATCTGCGTTTATGGAATCTTGTCTCAACAAGGCAAAACGAACTTTCTATCGCGTCAATAATAACACTCGTACTTTGTCAAAAAAATATTTTAGTACTTCCATTTTTCCCGGGCTTTTTAGGCATTGCTAATGTATTTAAACTTTTGGATATTAATGTAGTATTTTCATATAACAATATTGTGAAAAATATCATAGTAAAAAATAGCCCTACCAATAATTCAGGCATTATCTATAAAATTGGTTGTAAACAATGTGATTCCTTTTACATAGGTCAGACGGGAAAGGATTTGCACACACGTATAAAACAGCATCAATATTCCGTTAGAACAGGACAATTGTCCAGTGCCCTTTTTGTCCATTTGTCAGAGTTATCCCACTGTATTGATTGGAATAATGCTTCAGTTTTATTCCACTCTAGCAACACTGTTAATAGAAATATTCTTGAGTCTGCCATTATCCAACTAACAAATAACTTCAACATAAGCAAAGGTCTTTTTCAACTCGATCCTGTTGTTTTGAATTCCTTCAGAACAGATTTAGATAAGAAAGGTAGAACGCTAAATCTTTGGTAAAATTTGTATGCCACCCTAATAACTTTTATTTTTCAATTTTTATATACAAAAAAATAGGGCAGAGTGCTAAAACCCGGGCAGATTTCCAGTATAAATTTGTATATATATATATATATATATTTTTTTTTAATCTATAACATTGTTTGGAAACAAATCTTAATCTTGTGCTAAAAATCGATAATTGTTCAATTTTTATATACAAAAAGAGCAGAGTGCTAAAACTTGGGCAGATTTCCAGTATAAATTTGTATATATATATATTTTATTTTTTTTATTTATTTTTTTTTTTATCTATAACATTGTTTGGAAACAAATCTTAATCTTGTGCTAAAAATCGATAGTTTTTCCTTATAAATTTGTGTGCCCCCTTCCACAATCCTTTAATTTCGTTTCTCCGTTTATTGCATATATATATATATTTTTTTTTTTTTTTTCTGTAACCTATATATAGGCTGTAATTCTTTATGTACTTCAGTGTTCCTGAGGATGTCATTAGACGAAAGCGCTTGAGCACCATCTGTGTTTCCTTTCCTTCGTGGTTTTATTCATCATAAATATTTTTCACGTGTTACTTTCGTGAAATAATTTTCATATATATATATATATATATATATATATATATATATATATATATATAAAAGTAAAGTTTCCAAGAGCTAAAATTAATTAAAATTAATGTAAAGGTAACTGCGAAGCTCTTCGAAGGGACCTCCTTCTTCCTTCTCCGTTCTTGCCCTGTAAAGATGCAGGGGAGGAGTTTCTAATTACCCTTTATTAATATATATTTCATTTCACTTATTATTTACTGTTTTTTCTATTTAGGTCACTTAAATGATCAATGCCAATAAATACTAAAATAATATGAAGTGAATTTTTCCTGATAGACAAAGCATGTTTCATTTATTTCCAGATTGACAATTAAGTCTCTCTCTCTCTCTCTCTCTCTCCTCTCTCTCTCTCTCTCTCCTCTCTCTCTCTCTCTCTCTCTCTCTCATTTACGACATGTATGCTAAATCTTGTGGTGCTCACTGTATTGATCCAACCATGTATTTTAGGTATCGCACACCCACACGTATATATAACTTGAAACGAAAGTAAGGCTAAGATATACGCTCCTACCTTTGAGCTAAAATCAGTGGAGTTTGGTTGCATCCTTTTAAGAACTTCAAGTTTATTCTACAAACTTGCTCGTGTATATAATAAAAGGTTGGTAGGAAAACCTCTTTCACCAACATAACTTCTGAAGGGGAAGAAATGGTTTGAAAATATTTTTCCTCTTCTCACTTACACACACACACACACACACACACACACACACACATGCTGAATTGAGAGGACTAAGAAGATGAGATCCTCTTTATTGAACTTCTATTTTTGTTTCATTGCATAGATCAACTTTACCTGTTATTTAATTTGAATCGCGTTCGCTAATCCTGCCAAAAAGTGCTCCTAACGAAATAAAGAATCTTTATTTGGCGTTTCTTTAAATGAAATACATTTAATTTGATTAGTGCCGAACTCTCGATTCTTGCGAGGGTGTGTTCGTGAACTTAATTTTTGTAAGACGCCCGCAGGCACCGGGATTACAACGGCATTGAACATTTCTTCATTCGGCTTTTGGCTGTGCCATCCATCCATCCATCTTAGAGGGAGGAAGAATAGGAATAAGAGGAGGCTCCGTCAACTCCATTTTTAATCAGAGACAAAGAAGTGCAGAAATGTGAACAGTTGATGGAAATAAATTGACTCTTGCAACGGTCTCGCCTTATCGCTTAATCCATTTCAAGATTGAAAAAAATTGATTTTTCAAAAAAGTTTTTTTTTTTTTTGTTTTCCAGAAATATGTAAAAAAAAACAAATAAAGTAATCATAACTTAAATAAAAATGTGATTGGTTTCCATTATTTACATTTATATATATATATATATATATATATGTTTGTGTGTGTGTTTGTGAACGACAGCTAGGGGTAAGTGAGGTCGAGTGTGTGATGATTGATATATGGAATGGGATTTTTTTTTGCGAGGTAGCACTTTTGGTATGTCGGAACATTAAATTTTTTGTTTTTAGTCTAGAAATATTTTTATTGCCAGAAAAAATATATGTTAGGGTAGGATACGCTAGGTTAGTTAGGTTAGGGTAGATCAGTTAGTACCTCACTATTTAATGACAACCGAAAACACTGTTCGAGGGCTCAATTACGTCCGAAACACTTATCATGCCCTTCTCGGTTCGATGACACTAAGGTTAGGTTAGGTTAAATTAGTTTTGGTTGATTAGTTTTTAGATACAGTACTTAGATACAGTACTTAGATACTTCGCTTATGCGGAGATGCACAAAGGTGTGTGTGTGTGTGTGTGTGTCTGAAATGATGTCACCAACTACAGTAGGTTTGAAGAGTTCTTGAGACTACAAAATCTGAAAAATTCCTTTGCGCCCTAATATTTTCACTAACTCATACACATATATACAAAATTAGTATTAATTATTATTCAAAGCACAATTTAGGTGTTTTGAAATCTAAACCACAACTTACTTTCACTATTACTATTTTTTAATACTATTATCAATACACTTCATTATGATACACACTTTTCACTAAACATTTCTATTGTTGTAATATTATTTGAATTCCTACAGATATTTTACTTCAGAGCAATAGAATCCAATTGCTTTTTCCTGATCTTGACAACTGGTCGAATTTGCATATTCAATCTATCAAATGCTCTGATCGAGGACCTCCATGGAATACGCCGTTCAGGACAGAGATACGAGCCTTATCTTCACAGTGAAAATTCAAATTCTTGAATAATAAGTGCAGATAACATAAGAAAGCATCGAAGTGGACAAGAGTAGTATAGAAAAAAGTTAAGGACGAAAATTAATTGAAAAAGTTTACAATTTTTAACTAATTGTTTTTTGGAAAGTATTTCTCGAAAATTTGCAAAGCATCAAAATAAGTTTAATATTTAATGGTGCATTTAATTTGTGTTATGTTAACATACACTAAATATGAATCAAGTAATTTGCCATACCTATTCAGACATCACTTTGAATACTGACCGTACAAACATTCTCTGATTCAATGCACAGTTATAAAGCATTAAATTATGGAATATGCGAGTCATTCATAATGACTCATTTAATGAAATTAGAAGCAGACATAGTACACAATTTTTATTTCTAAACTATGTCTTCATTTCATAAGATATCAACTTATTGACAAATGGATGCGATCACAATATTTCATACTATTGTACTCCCATTTTCCAGACATTTTTAATCTTAATTCCGTAGTTAGAATTCTCGTTTTTAATTGAGATAAGTATTTAAATATCATCCCTTATTTTGCATGATCTAGGTCTTCTTTTAAAACTTCTTTTTGTATTTAACTAAGAAGTTAAATTAAATGTTAATGTAAATGATATACAGAAAGACGTGTTTCGTTGCTTCACATAAAATAATTTGGATCACCTGAAGATCAGGTCCCCCAGCCTTCGTTAGTTAGCCTTATAAGGCTAACTAACGAAAATATCACGACTTAACCTAACCAGTCGTTAGGTCAGCTGTACGCCCTTGACGATTGGTTAGGTTAAGTCGTGATATTTTCGTTAGTTAGCCTTATAAGGCTAACTAACGAAAGCTGGGGGACCTGATCTTCAGGTGATCCAATAATTTTGTTCATGAGAATTTATTTTTTTTTACCAAAATGATTTTAAATTTATTTAACACAATAATTTTACTTGTAGTCCAACTTACATTAATTTTGATGGATTTTTTTACAAACTTTTAATTTGCTGAATCTCACTCACACTTCTTTGAAGAAACCAAGTACATTTTATCATTTTCTCTGCACTCCTAACCGTTTCTGAACTCCGAGTGTAGTTTATAAACCAAGGGTATATCCCTCTCTTTCTGAGTGTAAGACAAAAGCCCCCTAGGACAAAAGCCCCCTAGAGAAAATAATAATAAGAATTTTTTTAATCATTATTTTTATTCTTTATTATTTACAGTTTATGTTTATAGTTTATAGTTTAGCTTATGTTTATAGTTTATGTATTTTTGCTCTCGTCATTTTCGTTTAAACTAACGAAAATATCACAACTTAACCTAACCAATCATCAAGGGCGTACAGTTGTCCTAACCTGGCATTCAGTTGACCTAACCGGGCATTCAGTTGACCTGACTGGGCATTCAGTTGACCTAACTGGGCATTCAATTAACATAACAGGTTAATATTGGTTATTTCACCTAAATATCTTCTGATCTTTTCAGATTAGATGTGACACCTGACTTGCCCTACTCAGCAATTTGTCCTAAGGGGCTTTTGTCCTAGGGGACTTTTGTCCTAAGGGGCTTTTATCCTAGGGGGCTTTTGTCCGGACACGTCTCTTTCTACCCTCTGGGTTTGAAAATTGGGGGGGGGGGAATATATATATTATAATTCGAATTCAATAACTCGAATTCATATAGAGTAATTCGCTTCAAAGCTATGCCTAGTGAAAGGGTTAAACACTGAAAAACTTACTAATGAAATATCCTTTCAAAAGCGAATTAATTTATATTAAAAAAAGGTTACCATTAGAAAAATTGTACAACTTCAGATGCCGTCCATAAACCCTTGCTTGGAGCAGATTACGCCAAGTTTTCCAGACTGGCTTTATCACTAACATTATATGGATGACATTTTTGAACTATAATAGGTATAGATACCCCAAATTTAAATCGGTACTTTATTTTTTATGCACTTTTAATTTTATAAAATGTTAAATATATATATATATATATTTTTTTTTATTGGGGCTGTTTAACTTCTTTCGCAACATCTAAGGTCATATGATGGAGGGGACCTACAGCTTTACGTGGGATCCAAACCACGGGTCGCTACATAACCTGGGCGCGGAAGACGGTCTCCCATCCAACTACTACCCAGATCCAATGTCGCTTAACTTCGCTGAACTCCGGAAGCGGTGCTACGACATTGACCACGACGTAGCCCAAAATATATATATATACTCGTATGTATACAGAGAGAGAGAGAGAGAGAGAGAGAGAGAGAGAGACACAGAGTTAAGAAAAGAGGCAAACTTCAACCTTATTGTACTTATACATAAGATTTAATTTTATATTTCATGAAAGATTCACGCTTGAATGAAACTAAGATTTTCTGTCCTTCGTTATGTATGATCTTATTGTGCGATAGGGCGACACACCAAATCACATAAGCGCTTAAATTCGCGTCTCTCCTCTTTGCGACCGCATAAATTGCATAGTAGGTGTAAGATTTGATGTAAATGACAAACTCGCCATTTCGTTGTTCCTTTAAAGTGTGTTGAAATCGAGTTATCTTAAAAATTATCAAACCTTACTTATAAAAATCTTTGAAATTTAGTCATAATCCATGTAAAACGGCATAGTCAGATCAGAATACTGTGAATAAATTAATGCCATATCAGATATCTAAATTCTAGAAGAAAGATATTGAAAAATATAAAACTTTGTAACTTGTATTCTTTTTTTAAGAAATGTTTAGTTTTGTTAACATTAAAGAACTTATAACGTTAAAATTCCTGCAAAAGCAAAGAACCCGCATGTATAAAATTCATGGCGTTCTACAACTATTCAGGAATGTGTCAAAATTCGGTTCTTCCAACAAAGCATTCCCAAGCCTTGGATTCTTTCATTTTTCGCTGTTTGCATTTCCAGATTAAAACCAAATCTTTGGTTCTCCTCCGAACGCCTTCTCACCCCCACCGTATTCACCGTAACCCCTCACAAATTCACCAACAGACAACCATTTTTGTTTTGAATTCATCAACCACTGAAAACCACGGTCATCCTCATCTAATCCCATTCGATGACGCCTCTAACCAAGGTGTTGAAAGCACTCGCGAGGTGTTGGTTATCGTTCCTTGGCTGCCATACTTGTTCTGAGAATCGACAAATATTCTCAAAATCAAATTTTTTTTCCGAATTAATTTTAGGTTCTTCTTCAGGTGTACAAACTATATTTTGATAGTAGCGTTGTAAAAACTATTATTTGGACCTTTCTTCTAAGATGAAGTACAGAGTGTTCAAAAAGAAAAGCAACCCATTGGAGAATGCATATATCATTGTAACCTAAACCTTTTCTTTTCTATTTTGGATTGCGTTTCTTTTTGAACACCCTGTAGTATCATTAACTGATAACACTGTTCAACAAAGGTTCTGTTCCTCTGGTAGTGTTGGATGTTCCTTACTGACTTTTTAGTGCTGATTTCGAAAACAATAGTGAAATTTTTCCATCACCCACAGTTATTTATATATATATATATTATATATATATATATAATATATATATATATATATATATATTAACCCACACGACCACTCCCGTTCCAGTGTAGTGTTTCTAGTTGTACCCCGTATTTGCTGGCAAACCACTGGTCTCCCCATTAAGTGCAATTTGTCTAACTGCTACTTTAGCCATTTTCAGTGCCACAGTACCATCTTCGGCCTCAGTACCTCCCGAAAAGTGTAGTTCTAATGCTGCCAATTATACCTACATATTCTTGCTTTTGAAACAAAATTTAAATTCAATTTGTTCAAAACCTGTGGGTGAGGGAAACATTTCGCATCCATATTCGTATTCTGCACGCAAAAAAATCTACCAGAATCATTCTATTTCACTTGAGGAACAGGAAAAAAGTTTTAATTTGTTATCCAGTGTAACACTTCCAAGTGAAGTTCTAATGGCTGAATCTCGCTGAGGGTTTCATTACTGATAAGCAATTACTGATAAGCAAAAACTACATAGTTAAAAGGGTGACCAAAACGGTTGGTTGAGTCGCGAAATTTACTCAAATTTCTAACAAATTTTTATTATTCTACTCCGTTTTAGTTCGAAGTAAAGTATAAAAGCGAAGACGTGTACGGTAAAAACTTATTACTGTTGCTGTATTGATTTCAAGGAACACATCTTCGTCACGGACCAACCTCGTGAGGAGGGCTGCTGCCACTTCCCAAGAACTACTGACCAGGAGACATCAGGCCGACCGTGAGATGTAGAGATACTACAGTGCGTTCGAAAAATCTCTCCGCAGTCAACCAACACTTTAAAAAAAGTGTTTGACAAAAAGTGTAGACGAGTTGCTCTGTGCCTGCAAAATGGTGGAAAACACTTTCAACACATGCTGTAGAATCAAAAGGTTATGTAATAAAATCACTAAATCATGGTTGAATGAAAACATTGTAGTTTTTCAATTTCCTATGCGTTTAACATAGCACTGCGGAGAGACTTTTCGAACGCACTGTATAAGTGTTACTATCTTTTGAAAAACAACGATTGAAATGGACTGAACAAATTTTGTTTATGAAAAACTTGTCCAATTCAGGATGTTCATCGTTGCCTCCATCATTATTTCACCGGAAATGGAGGGAATTCAGACTTGCGATACTTAATAAACTAATTATGCTTTGTTAATCTAACAAAAGATGTATCAGTGTCTCAATCTGTTGTTCTAAAAATTGCAAATTAACAAACACTCAAAACAAAACTTTCTAAATTTAGAACTTAAAGCTTCATTTTGAAGGTGCATTCTAGGAGAAATTTTCTTTCTTTTGGGTGTCAAAGCTTCTTGTCAGATGATATAATAACCGTTTTTAATGATACATAACTTCTTTAGATAGAAGAAATGGTTTTCAAAACTTTTTTGAGTGATGTGAGGCGATAAAAGATAATATTTCTGTGTATAGAAGGTTGCGAGTAGCCTTTGTTTTCTGTGAACATGATTTACAAATGTGTTGGAGAATTAATTGGAAGGAAAGTAAATATTGATTGAAGAGGATGGGTGAGAGAGTCATCGTAGTCAAATTGCGGAACTACGTAGCAGATACAGAGTATGGCAAAAGTCAGGAGCCATATCAGTTATATTATTTTATTAAAGTGGGTTATAATAAATGTTCGAATTGAACACCGTTTAATTGTAAACAACATTTCAATACGATTCACACAATCGTGTTGAAGTTTTTGATGCGTTGGAAACAAATAAAGAAAAATGTTAGAACAGTTTGTCATAACCTATGGCTTTAGGCAAAAGTCAGGAGCCATAGATAATGAGGAAATGTTTTTATTTCTTTTTATATGTTTGAAGCACTTCAAAAAGTCCAACGCAATTGCGTGAATGGTACTAAAATGTGTTTACAAGTTAACGGTGTTCAATTTGGACATTTATTATAACCCCTTTAATAAAATAATGTAATTCATACGGCTCCTGACTTTTGTCACACCCTGCGCATCAGCTCAAAGATTTAAAAGTTTAATACCTCAATTATTAAATTAATTCTTCAATTATTTAACGCTTCATTTAGTAAACTTTATAGAAACAAGAGTACTAATTCAGTGGCACTGACTTTATGGCGCCAACCGCTGCATTTTACAAAAGAAAACCTTTAGATCATCTATTTCATTCAAAGGGTAACGCTTTGTTTGTTAATTAAAAAAATGAATCAACAAGTGTTCTGTAATGCAACCTCTATGTTGTTTTTATTGATTTTTGAATTTTATTCTTAGTTACCTACGCCCTACGCAACTAAAAAATACATCAACTGGTATTCTAAAACTTTATATTCTTCGACTATAAACTTTAGAGCTTGTTACTATATGCATAGAACGAACAGACACGTTAGCAAACAGAAAAGAACCAAAACACGAAATACATTTTATATATATATATAATATATATATATATAATATTATATATATATATATATATATATATATATATATATATTATACTAGCGAGCGACCCGGCATTACCCGGGTGAAAGTTGAACGCTATATATATATATATATATATTTAGGAGAAATCCAATGACAAGGAGAAATGTAAATGCCATGAAAAGTCTTCTTTAATGCGCAACGTTTCGAGCAATACTTTCACTGGTTTGGGCATGTTTTTTTTTAGTTTTACTGATTTCAACTATAAGATGTCTTGTATTAAAACTCTCCTGTTCAGAGGATATAATTTGACCTCTAGTTTTACCTTACTTAATGATGAATTTAATAATCTAAGATCATACTTTACCAATAATAGTTTTCCTGTTCAATATGTAGATAAACTAATTAGATCCTTCTTAAATAATGTTTATAGCCCCCAACTTCCTTGTATTACAGTGCCGAAGGATATAAAATATTTCTTGGTACCTGAAATGGGTCCTTTGAATAAGGAATTTAAGCTTAAATTTACAAAGTTGTTAAGGAAATTTTTTTATCATACTGATTTCCGCATCATATTTATTAATAAAACGTCTTTAGGTAGCTTTTTCTCAGCGAAGGATCGAACCCCTGACTCGTTGCGTGGCGATGTTGTATATTTATTTACCTGCCCTAGGTGTCTCCTTGGGAATTACATTGGCAGCACTGTTCGCTCTCTCAGGGCTAGATTTTATTCGCATATGGGAATAAGTGGCCGAACAGGTAAAATCTTAAAAACTAAAGAAGTTTCTAGTATTCGGGAACACAGTATAAAATGTAAAACTGATGTCACTTTAGACAATTTTAAAATTCTTGGTTGTAATACTTGTCCCAACTCACTTAGAATTTTGGAATCGCTTTACATTAAAACTTTGACCCCTACGCTAAATGTTGACTCATCAGCTGTCCCTCTAAATTTCTTATAATCCCTCCTCCTTCCCCAATTCCTTATAATCCCCCCTTCCCCAATCGCCCTCACCATCTTATGTTTTCTCGTTTTGCCTCTGCTTAAATTAGTTTAGCCTCGGAAATTGCAGTGAAAGGTTAGTTAGTTTCATTATTCCAGTGTACTATTGTTAATTTTTCCAGTGTATTAATTTCACATTTACTATATGTATTTAAAAATAGCTTCTTAATTTTATATGTAAATCTGTATAACTTAGAATTTAACCCTCTTTTTCAGTCTTTTAAAATTTGCCTTTATGAATAGGTTATAGAAATTTTCTTTGTCTTGTTTTTCATTCAATTATTGATTTTAATTTCACATTGTTATTATACAGCCTGAAGATGAGCGTATTGCTCGAAACGTTGCGCATTAAAGAAGACTTTTCATGGCATTTACATTTCTCCTTGTCATTGGATTTCTCCTAAATATTAAATTGAAGCTCTGTAGAAGCAACCCGCATGATTATATATATATATATATATATGCTCGGTTCGGTTAACTGAATACCCGGTGAGGTCAACTGAATGCCCAATTAGATTAATTGAGTGCCCGGTTAGGTTAATTGAATGCCCGGTTAGGTTAATTGTACGCCCTTGACGATTGGTTAGGTTAAGTCGTGATATTTTCGTTAGTTTTAACAAAAATATCACGACTTAACTTAAGCAATCGTCAAGGGCGTACAGTTGATCTAACCGGGAATTCAATAATTTTACCGTAGGTTTCGATATATATATATACACATACATATATATATATATATATATATATATACAGTGGCGACTCGTGGTATAAATGTATGGGGGTGCGATTTCATAAAATTGTACGACAACACGGACTCACAATAGGCTAGCGCGAATCCAACTGTCGCTCACAAGAGTACTTGTATTAACATATGCGGCTGTGCCAGACGTACAATTCTAGTTAATTACAAATAAGTAATAATTTCAATAAAATACATATAAATGGTTTATATCATTATTACTGAAGTAACTATTAGTAAAAATAAAGTTGTTATTATAAAAAAAATTCGCGATTGTACTTATATTTTCATTACAACAGTAAAATATAATTTATATTTACTTGAGCGAAAAATCTATCGCTCCATTCGGCTGCAATATTATTTTGTATTCAAACAGCAGTACGCTGTTTGAAGCTATGCTATAAGTTTAGAATATTATGTACTGTATGAAGGCTTACTCAAAATGCCTCATGAATCATGATATGCCACATGAATTTTTAAAATATATTTCAAGAATATTTAGTTTAATATCTTAAAATTAATATATTTTTTATCTGTTAAATTAATATTTATCGTTTCAAGCAAGGGGGAGCGACCGCTCCATCGCTCCTATACGCGAGTCGCCACTGTATATATATATATATATATATATATACACTGTATATGAACTCGGAGGCCGACTACACATAGCCAATGTTCTTATATATATATATATGCTACAGCTCCGCCCATTTAATGTCACTATCTTTTATGACGTGTCTATGATGTCACTATCTTTCAACCAATCTGGAATACAGGGCCTCCAGCGGCCTTAGATGACCTCGGAGGCCGACGCCAAATAGCCTATCTTCTTCCCCGGTCTCAGTTACCCCTATCCCATAAGTCTCATCCAAATCTGGCCAGTGGTTTGGCCGGCCATAAGAAAGAGAGAAAGAAAGTTCGCAGGCAGTTCGACCGTCACAATTATTAATATATATACAGTATATATCAGGTGGGCAAAAAAAAAGGGAGACCTCGAACTTTCGCTGTAAAACCCAAAGTTATGGTCAGATTTCAATATTTTTTCACACCTTACAACTAAGTAAATTTCCTATACGTGAACGGATTTCAAAGAAAACTAATGAAAATTACCGATTTATTGAACATTTCTTTATGCCACTGGAAATTCTCCATTTACACTTCAACTGCATTGTCTGGTCGGAAAAAAAAGGGAGACCTTTTAAATCCTTTATATCTCGGCAAATACGATACATAGAACCATGAAATTTTAGTATGTTAGTACTAGGTAATTTTATGGTTTGTATGCCACCTTTTAGCATTTTAGCGAAGAAACTGGATTTATGTCGAATATTCTAGAAAAATCTTGCGATAATTAAAGCGATTTTAATTAACGTAAGCCAATTGCAGGAGGTTTGGACAAGCTTCTCAAGAAAATCGATAAAGCAGGAGATGCTAAAAGATGGCATACAAACCATAAAATTACCTAGTACTAACATACTAAAATGTCATGGTCTATGTACCGTATTTGCCGAGATATGAAGGATTTAAAAGGTCTCCCCTTTTTTTTGCCGACCCGACAATGCTCACAATGTTCACATGCAAGTTGTTGGTTAGACTACTTAGAGTTGCAGCTAAACAATCTTTAAAAAATACAAAAAAAAGTATAAAATACAAAATACAAAAAAATATAAAATACAAAAATACAAAAAAAAATCAAAAACAAAAAAAATAGTAAAACAAAACAAAAAATGAGGTCCGCAAAAGCACTCTGACTCCACGTGTCGCAGGACTGGGACTTGTTTCAGCCAGTGCAGGGAGAGTGCTCACATTCAAAGCTGAATACTCATAATGGTATTATTAAGTAGAGTACAATTCATGCTTTGCATGCCAGCTTTACTGGTTGAATCAGTGTTGGTTTGATTGTACTGGTTGAGTTGGTACTGGTTGAGTTGGCACTGTCTGAGTTGGCACTGTTTGAGTTGGCACTGTTTGAGTTGGCACTGATTGAGTTGGTCTATTGGTTGACTTAGTACTGGTTGACTTAACACTGGTTAAGGTGGCATGTTAAGGTTACACTGGTTGGGGTTGTCATGTCACCATATATATAGGGTGGGCCAAAAAAACTATTACCCTGATTTTGAACAATATAATTTTACCTTTATCAAATGTTATTTGTACAATCAATATATGTGTCCTGTATAGAATTTCATGGCTTATTTCGTGGTGAAGTTGGATTTTTGCTAACTGTAAACATTATTTTGTAATTCGCTGTTATACAGACACTGGTAGAAAAACTTTGTTTCTATACAGTTACCTAATTGAGTCCAAGATTATGCGGAATGTGCCCTCCTACATTATCAATGCACGCTTGCAACCTTGACTTCTCCCTTATCGACGGCAGTACCGCATTAAGGATGTTTTCTTGGTAATAAGCAGCAGTGATTTTGGCATTTTGATCAACAAAAAAAATCCCTGACTTCCCTAACTTTGGAATAAAGATGGAAACCATGACTTTTTGAAAAAAATGCGGGCGTTCCCTGCAAAGTCGATCTACAGTAGATTGATAGATTTTTTTGTCCTGTCTTCCATAAACTCGGTTATTTTGTGTGTTTATTGTTGAAGCAACCGTAAAGGTCTTCTCGTCGCTGAACCATATTTTCGACACTTCTCTGTCTGGGAATCGATCTAATAGAGCACGACATTTTTCAATTCTTGCTCGCTATTTGATGCAGAGAGCTTATGAACTTCGACTCTTTTTAAACATTTAAGACCCAGATCATTTTTTACTATACGACGAACACTAGAGCGAGAAATACCAGTAGTTTTTGAAATTTCTCTAACGGACTTGTGGGTGTTGGGCCGTTCTTCTTGACTGCATATCATGGATGGGAAACTGATAAATTTTTAAGTCCAGTTTTCGATTTCAGTTTCGATTTAAGTTTTTCATTTTTTTCGATTTGAGTTTATTTTTCGATTCAAGTTTTATATTTTTCGGTTCGATTCAATTTAAATTTCGATTCCAGTTTTTTTTTCAGATTTCTTTAAGAATTTCTTTGTACTATTTATATTATTTTTTGGGGGGTACCCGATTGACAAATTCAGATTTAATTTTATATTTGGATTTGTTTTCGATTTCCGTTTTTCAAAGAGACAATTTGCTTTAGTAACTATCTTTACTTTTGTATGATTAAATATTTAAGCATCTACGGAGCTCCAATAAACCTTAGCCCCCCCGCCCATGGCCTAAACCATTAGAGGTACAGTAAAACTAAACATATCTTACAAAAGAGAATTTAATCCTGCATTTAATGAGAAACGATTAAAACTTGGTGTTCCCGCCATTGGCTTCCAAGACAGCCTGAATTCGCTTTGGGTAGCTTGCCAAAATTGACGTGAATAGATCTTGATCGTTATGCAAATTTGCTAAAACAGTTTCAATGTGTTGCGTCATTGTATCCTTCGAAAATCGATTTGCTGCAGGTTCTTGAAACAAGAGACATTCAACCTTGTCCTTTATAACTGATGCAATGTGTTCACAGACGTTCAGGTCAGGAGAATTTCCTGGCCATTCTTCATTTCCAAAGAAATCGATCTCATGGTTCCGCAACAACTGTTGAGTGGCTAATGCCTTAATGCAGGGGGCCTTATCGTGCAGAAGTGTGACCTGATCGACATCCATAACATTGTTTGGGTTTCTTAGAAAAGAAATGACATGCTGGGATAGAATAATATCACGAAAATATTCTCCATCCCAACTCTGAACATTTGGCTTCAGCACCCACATGAGCTTCTTTGCAGTGAACAAAACAAACACACCAACACAGTCTGGACTTTTTAATAATTCGCGATAATGTTCATTGTCATCGATTTCATCTGGTGTTGTGGCCCACACTCGAGCATTTTGGTAGTTAGGCCAACGTGTTACGTAAACAAAAAATTCATCGGCGACAGCTAAATGCATGAAATCATCCACATCCCAATCTTCAAGATAATGGGCAAACCACATTCTGTCATCGATGTTAAGTTGAGTTTTTCTTGGCTTCGGAAGTTCATGCCAAGGCTTTAAACCTTGCCTATGACGGTACAGTCGAATGATCTCACCACTAACGACCTTTCCGCTCAACATTTCGATCTCTCTAGAAAGTTTAGCACAGCTGTTTTTCCGATTACGCGTACCGCTTTCAATGATGTCCTTTGTTTCCTGAGAGAGTGGTAAATTTGGGCGCCCAGATTTGGTTGTATCCATTTCATATTCATCCAAAGTTTTATTCCATTTTCTTTTGACGAAGTCCTCACTTCTTCGCAACTTTTTGGCAACCCATGAACGTGTTATAAAGGTGGCTCCAGCATCACGAGCTTCCCGAAATGTTATTGCCCGTATGCGATCTATCACACGTTGCCTCTCCGAATCACCAATTAATTGAGAAGCCATTATATTATCATTTTATCAGCTAGAGTAATTTTAATACCTGCAATAAATAAAGAATTTTATATATTTTTATAATCACTAAAAACTATTTCGATATAAGTAAACATGTTAGCTGCAAATGGGGGGGGGGCTAAAGTTTTTAGGAACCCCTTACAGCCAACTGAATCAGCACGAAACACTCATCTTTTTTTTTTTACTTATTCTTCATTTCTTTCACATAAAGTTTTATATAACAAAAACTTTCAATTCGAATTGTTTTATTAATTCGTAAACTTTTTAAATTTTAAAGCACATGACATGTATAAAATACATAAATAATAGTATTGGAAAGAGGAATAAAACAATTAAATGCACCTCTGTTTATTATATACAAAATACGAATACCTTGTAAACTCGCATGTTAAAATTAGAGCGAACAATTAAAATATCGCCAATGCTTTCGGGCAACAAATCGTTTCTTTGAGGACTTAAAATCAATCTGAAAAGAGAAAAAATCCGTTCCACACAAACGGAACTAAAAGCCGTTCCATATCAAATTAAAGGATAAATGGATATTTTAAATC
Source organism: Bathynomus jamesi (assembly GCA_023014485.1). Lineage (NCBI taxonomy): Eukaryota > Metazoa > Arthropoda > Malacostraca > Isopoda > Cirolanidae > Bathynomus > Bathynomus jamesi. Next base: position 1,157,316 of record JAJOZX010000409.1, on the reverse strand, counting down.
CATGCAAATGTTAAGTCGCAAAAAAAGGAAACATAATTCACGTTATTTATACTTTTTTGTAATACAAATGCTCCTCAAAACTGAAACGCAAAACTACTATTTTTAATCTATTCGAATTCAGATTTCAGTTTTTGAGTGTTTTTCAATTTCAGTTCGAATTTCGATTTTAGTTGTTAGAATTTTTTTCAGTTCGAGTTTGTTTCGATTTCAGTTCATAAAATAACATCAGTTTTATCAGTTTATCGATTCCAGTTCGATTCAGTTTCCCATCCCTGGATGAAACCGTTTCAATATTTTCCTCAGTACGTGATGTTTTTGGCCTTCCACTGCCTTCTTTTCGTTTGGTCGACCCTGTGATATCGATTTTCTTTATGAGATATTGAAGTCCAGGTATCGTCCATCGTTTATTTGGAAACTCTTTCTTCATTCGTTTTGCACCTCAGCGTTTCTCCTTACGCAGGTTCAATATCAATGCTTCATCTTCCAAAGAGTATTTCATTATGTTATAATTTGTTCACCATCTATAGCAGAATGATGGTCTGAAATGAAAATGGAAACAAATTAGTTATTTTGAGTAAAAATTAGGAAAATTAATTATTTATGGAGAAACTGACTGTCATCTGAAAGTATCAGTGGCTGACTTTGACCGCCTTTCAATTGAGCACCATATTCTGATGCCTCCCTCCAGTTGTGGGCTTGTACCTCTACTCCTGGGGCGTTGAATTTAGATTCAAAGCCAGCGTTTGAAAAAGTAAAAGTATGGGTACAACATACTGCCTCAGCAGTAAGATCAATGTAGAGGGTGAGCCACAATATTTTTTTCAAAAGCTGGATAATAGTTTTTTTGGCCCACCTAGTATATATATATATATATATATATATATATATATGCAGTAAAATCACAGAATAACACGTGATCTTATTAATAAGCAAACAACCACAGCGAAAAAGGAAAAAGAAACACGAAATCCGAGCGCTTTCATGATATATTCACATCTTCAAGGACAAGAAAGAAATTTCCTTTTTCCCTGTGGTTGTTTGCTTATATATATATATATATATATATATATATATTATATATATAGATATAGATATATGTGTGTGTGTGTGTGTGTGCGTGTGTGTGTGTGTATTTCATATTACATTTATAATATTCCATCATAGGATGAAGACAAGCAAAACAAGAAAAACGGGGATGTAGTTTATAAATTCAATTACTTCAGTGAACACAAAGGGCAACATGAAAGTTTAGCTAAATAAACTGTATTAATAGAAGATCCATCCCTACCGTAAAAATATCATATTTATCCTTGTTTTTCGCATGGATAAATGAAAAAATAAAGAATAAAAACGTTTAAACTGTCATCTTACGTAAGTCTTAGTTATTTATTGCTTTCTGAAACCTTTTAAGGGCTATTTGCTAAAAGAATATATATCTATGAAATTGAAACATATTGGATATAAATATTAAAAGCGGTTTCAATTCTTAAAGAGTGATAAATTGCGTTAAAAAAAAAAAAAAAAATATATATATATATATATATATACACATATATATTATACCTAGTTATATAATCTTGGAATATCCTTTTACAGTAGATCCCCCCCAATTCATGTAAACCCTTTTACGCTGTGAACCTCTAAAAGGGCCTCCAGCCTGACGAGATTTATAGAATCTGAGGGGATTTAGGAATGAGAAATGGTCATTAAAGAGGGAAAAGACGTTGGGACATAGGAAAAACTACTACTTCTCTCTTAGTTACCTGACCAGCTTACGTCCCTTCGAGAAACTTAGAAGTTAAACCAATATTAACTTTGTTTATTATTACATCTTAATGATTAGCTTAGAGTAAAACTGTCGGTGAAGAGCATCTTCAGTCCCTATCCTTGAATAAATTAATTTAACCAGAGACAGAATCCATCCAGAGAACGAGTATTGAGAATATCGAACCTACGTGACCTATGTGTCAACAACACATCATCATATTTCATCGTGGCTAACGAAGGAGAACTGAGAGAAACATCATTTTATATATATACAGTATATATATATATATATATATATATATATATATATATATATATATATATAGAGAGAGAGAGAGAGAGAGAGAGAGAGAGAGAGGTGTGTGTGTGTGCGTGTGTGTGTGTGCGTGTGTGTGTGTGTGTGTGTGTGGTGGATGGTCGACCATAATGGTCGGCTCTTTATTAATAGTAAATTTACTTCATTTCTGTAATGAAAATAGGTAGATGCAAAAAACTTCACTTTTTTCTACGTGAAGGACAAAATATGATAATTAAAACCCACTCTAATACACAGAGTTTATTTCCACAACAGTTTCGATGCCCACTGGCATCCTCTTCGAGTGGATACAGAAAAACGAATGAACCAAAAACAAGAGGGAAAACAGTACAGGGACCATTAAGAAATTCGCACCTAGGTTAGATCCCGTTCTCCCGACACTGGAAGGGTATTTTTATTAAAGGGACCCGCTTATAAGTAAGGGGTTCCAAAAAACCTTAGCCCCCCATTTGCAGCTTACATGTTTACTTATATCGAAATAGTTTTTAGTGATTATAAAAATATATAAAATTCTTTATTTATTGCAGGTATTAAAATTACTCTAGCTGATAAAGTGATAATATAATGGCTTCTCAATTAATTGGTGATTCGGAGAGGCAACGTATGATAGATCGCATACGAGCAATAACATTTCGGGAAGCTCGAGATGCTGGAGCCACCTTTATAACACGTTCATGGGTTGCCAAAAAGTTGCGAAAAAGTGAGGACTTCGTCAAAAGAAATTGAAATAAAACTTTGGATGAATGTGAAATGGATACAACCAAATTTGGGCGCCCAAATTTGCCACTCTCTCAGGAAACAAAGGACATCATTGAAAGCGGTACGCGTAATCGGAAAAACAGCTGTGCTAAACTTTCTAGAGAGATCGAAATGTTGAGAGGAAAGATAGTTAGTGGTGAGATCATTCGACTGTACCGTCATAGGCAAGGTTTAAAGCCTTGCCATGAACTTCCAAAGCCAAGAAAAACTCAATTTAACATCGATGACAGAATGTGGTTTGCCCATTATCTTGAAGATTGGGATGTGGATGATTTCATGCATTTAGCTGTCGCCGATGAATTTTTTGTTTACTTAACACGCCGGCCAAACTGCCAAAATGATCGAGTGTGGGCCACAACACCAGATGAAATCGATGACAATGAACATTATCGCGAATTATTAAAAAGTCCAGACTGTGTTGGTGTGTTTGTTTTGTTCACTGCAAAGAAGCTCATGTGGGTGCTGAAGCCAAATATTGGTCAGAGTTGGGATGGACAGTATTTTCGTAATATTATTCTATCCCAGCATGTCATTCCTTTTCTAAGAAACCCAAACAATGTTATGAATGTCGATCAGGTCACACTTCTGCACGATAAGGCCTCCTGCTTTAAGGCATTAGCCACTCAACAGTTGTTACGGAACCATGAGATCGATTTCTTTGGAAATGAAGAATGGCCAGGAAATTCTCCTGACCTGAACGTCTGTGAACACATTGCATCAGTTATAAAGGACAAGGTTGAATGTCTCTTGTTTCAAGAAACTGCAGCAAATCGATTTTCGAAGGATACAATGACGCAACATATTGAAACTGTTTTAGCAAATTTGCTTAACGATCAAGATCTATTCACGTCACTTTTGGCAAGCTACCCAAAGCGAATTCAGGCTGTCTTGGAAGCCAATGGCGGGAATACCAAGTTTTAATTGTTTCTCATTAAATGCAGGAATAAATTCTCTTTTGTAAGGTATGTTTAGTTTTACTGTACCTCTAATGGTTTAGGCCATGTGCGGAGGGGGGGGGGGAGCTAAGGTTTATTGGAGCCCCGTACATTCGCACAAATTTAAAACTATCTACTTGTTCTATACATACAGATTCTATTATTTTTTTTACATAATTATTACATTTATTATTAAATTTATTACATTTAATATTGCATTATTATTTATTACAGAAATTATAAATTTATTATTACATTGATTATTACACTGTTTTTTATTATACGGAAATTGTAAACCGAAAAACGAATGAAAAAGGCGAGAAGGAAACAATCCAGAGACCATTAAGGGATTCGCTCCTAGGATAGATCCCGTTCCCACGACCCCAGAAGGACATTTTTTTTTTATTATAGGGTCCCGCTTATAAGTACATTCGCACAAATAAAAACTATCTTCTTCTTCTATACATACAGATTCTATTATTTTGACATAATTACTGCATTTATTATTGCATTTACGTTTTTTAACATTTATTATTATTACCTTTACACTAATTATTATATTTATTTTATTACCTTTATTATTAGATTTATTGCATTTATATTTATTTCCACATTTATTACTTCCATTATTACATTTACATTTATGTTTATTATTCCATTTACATTTTACAGAAAAAAAAAGAACCAAAAGCGAGAAAGGAAACAATCCAGAGACCTTTAAGAAATTCACACTTAGGTTAGAACCCGTTCACCCGACGCCGTAAAGGATTTTTTGACCAAGAATCTCATTAAAGGGTCAAACTTCTAAGTACCTTCGCGCAAAACAAAATTATCCTCTTACTCTATACATACATATTCTATTATTTTTCTTTTGACATAATTATTACATTTATAAAGTACCTTACTTGATTCCCAATCGATAGCATGATTATTTTGGCTGGCGTGATAAAAAATGGCATTATTAGTATTACAACTTCTGAAGGCATATTTGTGTTCTTTAATACGGGTTTCAATATTTGTTATAATGTTATAATGTTTCAGACCAACAAAGACCCTAGGATCCACTCATGGCTGGTCTACCTAACTGTGTTCGCAATTGTGTATTGTGCATGTCCTCTGTGTTGGCGGAGGGGACCTACAATTTTACGTGGGTTCCGAACCACAAAGCCTTAATTTTACTACCTTAAACTATACCCAATCTATCAACATATGCGTCTAATCGATTTTTAAACATGTTTAAAGACCTGCTACTAATTACTTCTACCGGCAAACTATTCCAGCTATTTACTATTCTATGCGTAAAAAAGTTTTTGCCAACTGCTGTCTCCAACCTTCTACTTGTCAACTTACACCATTTATTTCTAGTCCTATTATATTGATATTTCGAAAAAGCTATCTCTATCTACGTCATCGAACCCATTCATAATTTTGAAAACCTGGATTAGATCACCCTAACTTAGCCTCCTAGTCTCGAGTGTAGTCAATTTTAACTCCTTAAGCCTATCCTCGTACGACTTTGACGTAAGCGACGGAATCATCTTAGTTACTCGTCTTTGAACTCTTTCGATTTTATCTATATCTTTGCGGATATGCGGATTCCAAAATTGGATCGCGTACTCTAAATGGGGTCTAACTAATGATTTATAAAGAGGAACTATAATATCGCGCGATTTGTACTCAAAATTCCGAGTTATAAAACCTAACACTTTGTTCGCTTTATTGACTGTTGCTGTACTTTGTTTCGCTACTTTTAAGTCACCAGTGACTATAACTCCTAAATCTTTTTCATGCTCTACGCTTGTTAACTCTTTCCCTGACATAATATGCGCAAAATTACCGTTACGCGAACCTATATGTTGAATTTTGAACTTATCGACGTTAAATCTCATTTGTTATGTGACTGACCAATCAACGATTTTATTCAGATCTTCCTGGATTTTACCTCTATCTTCGTCATTAATCGCCCTACCACCCAGCTTCGTTTCATCCGCAAACTTTGAAACTGTACTGACTAGGCCGACATCTAAATCGTTAATATATATAAGAAAAAGCAAGGGGTCCAATACAGAATCCTGAGGAACGCCACTCGCTACATTAGCCCAACACGACTCCGCTCCATCAACGACCACCCTCTGTTTCCTACCTCGCAACCACTCTTCTATCCAATTTATTACTACACCCCTGATTCCATGAGCTTTAGTTTTTTCATTGAGTCTTTTGTGCGGTACGGTGTCAAACGCTTTTTGAAAAGCTAAATACACTACATTAACCGCCCGATGAATATCGTAAACGTCAACCACGCTTTGGAAAATTCTGAAAGATTAGTTAAACAAGATTTGTTTCGCCTAAAACCGTGCTGCATATTTGTAACTAAGTTATGCAATTCTAAGTGTTCGACTATACGATCCCTAATTATTGATTCCATTAGCTTACCTACAACAGACGTTAAACTGATTGGCCTATAATTTCCCGCCGCACCTTTATCGCCTTTCTTAAAGATAGGTGTTACGTTTGCTAACTTGAAATTATCTGCTACGCACCCCTCAGAAATAGACGCATTAAAAATCTTTGTTAGCGGCACCACAATGCTATCTTTTAATTCTTTTAGTTGTATGGGACATATAGAATCAGGCCCCGGTGATTTAAGCGTTTTCATTTTATCAATATAGCGCATTACTTCCCCTTCACAAACCACAATATTATCCAAAATATTACCATTATCAAAAGGTATTATGTCTATGACAGTAGGGATATTCGTTACATCTTCTATAGTAAAAACTGACGTAAAAAATTCGTTTAGCAAGGTAGCCATTTCCTTGTTTTCAGAAACTAGATCTCCGTTAACATTTTTCAACGGCCCCAAGACACCTTTTACTGGATTTATTGTTGACGTATTGAAAAAATCACTTGGGGTTTTCTTTACCGTCACGAGCTATCGAGATTTCAAATTCGCGTTTGGACTTTTTTATTACACTTTTCGCTTCACGCCTTAGAGATATGTAGTTGTTTCGTAACCACAAATTGTCTTTATCGCACTTATGTAGCCTATAAGCCCTATCTCTACTCTTTATAATGTCTCCTACTCTAGAAGTAAACCACAAGAGCTTGTTGTTTACTTTCGCACGCTTAATTTTGTACGGTACACATTCCTCATTTATAGTCCTAAATACTATTTCAAACGATTCCCACATTAGTTTTGCGTTGGAGTTCCCCATTACGTTTTCCCAATTGACGTGTGACAATTTATTTCGAAATTTACAAAAGTCTGCGTGCTGGAAGTTAGGAATTTTAGTCGAGTTAGCTGGTTTCGAGTGACTTACTGAGAGGACAAACTCTACCATATTGTGATCGCTATTGCTTAACGGTTCCATCACTTGAAGATTAGTAATTAGGCTACCATCCGTAGTTATTACTAAATCTAAAATACTGTCCAACCTTGTAGGTTCCCCAACCTTTTCAATAAGAAAGCTATCCTTGAGAAAATTAACTAAACGATTACCTTCCGCGTCTCCCTGCATTGTATCGTAATTCACGTTGGCGCAATTAAAGTCACCCATAACTAAAGCCTGCTCACTACGTATTATTCTCTTTAGTTCACGATATAACGCTTCGTCCGTATCAGCTGTTTGATTAGGGGGCCTATATATAACCGCAACAACAAGTTTGAAATCGTTCAATTTAAGTTCTGCTATAGTCGAATCTATCGGTTCTGGAATTGTGTGCTTTACTTCTATAACTTTCGCAATATTATCTTTGATATATAACATAACACTGCCTCCTCGCCTACCTATTCTGTTTTTAACAAAAAGTCTATAACCTCTAATTTGATACTCCCCTACAAAGTCACGTGTTTCAGTGCTAAGCCACGATTCATTTATCGCAATTAAATCATAGCCTTTACAAGCAATTAAAGAAAAAAAATTGTTTATTTTATTTCGTAGGTTACGAGCATTAGGATAGAACCTTCAAATTGTTTGTAATTGCGACACCTTCGCGAGCGCAAGTGAAATTTGTGGAATTTACGCTGGGACCTTTCGAATTACGGCAGCCTGAAAAGAAGAGAGAGTACTATGAAATAGTCTCCCTAAACGCGCAGCTCCAACGTCATTAAGATGAAGTCCATCTTCGAGGAGCAAGTCCCTCCTGCCGTAGAAACTCTTCCAAAAATTCGCAAAATGCACTGCTTCCTGTTGGCAGAGACTTTAGGTTATTGTTAATATAGTTCGTCTTGCTGTAGAAATCGTTACGTTGGATAATTCGAGGAAGTATACCTGTTAAAACAATTTTATTAGTTTTCTCCTTTAGTCGCTCTAGTAAGTCCCTGTACCTAGCCAGCAGTTCTTCCGATCTAGAATTTAAAACGTCATTAGTACCGACATGAATAACATGCGTTGTGTCCTCGGCGGTACCGTCTGTAAAATGGTCAACACTATTAGTTATATCCTCCACCCTTGCACCAGGGTAGCGGTAACGGCGCCTACCACGAGGGTTTCTCCCATAGAATTCCTCGAGCTGCCCTTGAACAATGGAATCGCCAACGAGTCGTATTTCCGGTTCATCAGCATCTTCGAAACCTAAAACAGAAAACTTATTGTTTGTTATTACTGGTAGACAAGTCTTAGATTTTCTCAATGGGGCTCCATTACGCACTCGAACGAAGTGTTTGGAACTAGGGGAAGAAAGAGGGTTATTAGTACTCTTTATATTGTTAGTAGAAACTGAGGCAGGAGGGGTCGTAGCTGGAGTCTCAAGGGATTCTAATTTTGCCGTCAGGAGCATCACGCTTTCTTCTTCAAGCCTCACTCTGGCCTTCATCTCACGTTCTAACTCGTTCCTCAGCACTTCCATGCTTGAGCACCACCTGCAAACTAACTGTTCATTATTATTAGCCATTGTAAACACGTAAGCGGCAAATTTCCCTTCACAGCGACTCCAAGTACTTGACGGGGATGTCATGCTTTTAATTAGTTAAAAAACAAAAAACAAAAAACGAGCGTTTGGAAATTAATAAATTACAACGTAGGTCTACCGCGTGCTTATTGTGCCATCACCTGCGCAAACCCGCAAAAATGTTCTTGAAACGCAGAAACAGGTTCTTGTAACACAAATTTATACTAAATGAGTATATAATTAAGCTACCGGCGAAAGATCTGTAAAAGAAAAAGTATTAATAATACTTATCTGTCCGCTACTCGACCGACTTTTTGTCTTTCCGTTTTTCCTTTTTCCCACGGTGGGTGACCACACTCTACTTGATCCCCCGAAGGAAGGGAAAATAAACTAAATGAAACCTCGTTTCTGATAGATTTGAAAAACAAAAAAGGCAAACCAAGGGAATTTCAACCTTATGAAACCTCGTGTAGTAATAGATTCGGGAAACAAAAAAGGCAAGCCACGTGCACTAGCCTTGGTTTAATCAAATAATATTCTTCCAGTTTCTCCTACGTGTACTAAATCACAACTTTTACAGGGAATGCTATAGACACAGGCTTGTTCCTGTTTTGCAACGTTATTCCTAACCAAATTACTTTTCACGGTAGACGAATATTTGAACGCCAAAGCAAACTTAAAATCTTCGTCAACGGTTTCACTCTTTCTAAGCCGGCAATGTAAGGCAAACTCACATATTGTTTTTGGTTAACTGAAGGTTCCCGAGGGGAGGGGCATAAAAAGATTTTCTGGCTTTAAAATACGCCTTTCTGATAAACCACTCAGGATATTTTAAATCCTTAAAAAAGTTTCAAATCTTTGAATATTCCGGGACCAGCAAATGTGGGCTACAAATCCTGAGTGCTCTTAGAAACATGGAAGCAATAATTGAGCTTTTAACCCCTTCATCATGATAGGAAAAATAATGAATGTACGAATTACAATAAGTAGGTCTTCTACAGACAATGAAATTGGGCTTTCCGCTTTCGTTAATGACCAAAACATCTAGAAAAGGTAATTGTTTGTCGTTCTCCCATTCATATTTAAATTTAATAGAGGAAACAAGATTATTTAATGACTGAAAGAAAGTGTCAAAGTTGTTCCAGTGGTCAGGCCAAAATGATAAAATATCATCTACATAACGAAACCAAATTAGATTCCTGGGACATATTGTTTGCAACAATTCCGACTCATAATATTCCATGTATAATGTACTCAGTATTGGGGATAAAGGGGACCCCATTCCCATACTAAAACGTTGCAAATAAAATTCTTCACCGAAGGAGAAGGCATTATTGGTGACACAGAGTTTTATCAGTTCTAAAAATACATATGTGGCATGCCTAGTTCTACGTTACATGTTGGCAATTTTCTATCTAAAAACTAAGTACATCATCAATGGGAACTTTCGTAAACACGGACTCAACTTCAAAACTGATCATTCTTCCCCGCTTTAAATCTAAGGACATAACTTTGTTAATAAAGTCACAGGAATTAGGGATGTGCGAGCCTGAAAATTTACCAACTAATGGTGACAATTTATCTGCAAGAAATTTAGATAACCTGTAACTAGACGCACTGAACAACGACTTAACAGAAAGCTATCCAATTTATGTGATGAAAGTGCTTGGTCAAAGTGTGCGGTGGAAGGTTCCGTTTTAAATTTATCGGCATATGTCTTATCCAAATCCGAAAAGGAAGTTCTTAATTTAGGGCTGTCCTTTGCCCTTAAACCCGATAAAAACAGTGTTTTAGATTTTGTGTCTTCCTTAGTTAATTCCAGGGTGGAACTCCGTGTTTAAATGGTTTGATTCTGAGCAAGTTTCTGGAACACTTCAACTCAATGGACTCAATTCCGAAAAGATTCCGGTTAGCTTTAGACAAGCTCAGAAGAACGAAGCAATATTTGTCACTAAAGCGGACAAAAGTAACACTGTGGTTATTTTGGACAAGTGTGATTATAAACAAAAAAATGGAAGCGTTACTTAGTGATGAATTCACCTACACCAAAACAAAACAAAATTATCCTCTTACTCTATACATACATATTCTATTATTTTTCTTTTGACATAATTATTACATTTATAAAGTACCTTACTTGATTCCCAATCGATAGCATGATTATTTTGGCTGGCGTGATAAAAAATGGCATTATTAGTATTACAACTTCTGAAGGCATATTTGTGTTCTTTAATACGGGTTTCAATATTTGTTATAATGTTATAATGTTTCAGACCAACAAAGACCCTAGGATCCACTCATGGCTGGTCTACCTAACTGTGTTCGCAATTGTGTATTGTGCATGTCCTCTGTGTTGGCGGAGGGGACCTACAATTTTACGTGGGTTCCGAACCACAAAGCCTTAATTTTACTACCTTAAACTATACCCAATCTATCAACATATGCGTCTAATCGATTTTTAAACATGTTTAAAGACCTGCTACTAATTACTTCTACCGGCAAACTATTCCAGCTATTTACTATTCTATGCGTAAAAAAGTTTTGCCAACTGCTGTCTCCAACCTTCTACTTGTCAACTTACACCATTTATTTCTAGTCCTATTATATTGATATTTCGAAAAAGCTATCTCTATCTACGTCATCGAACCCATTCATAATTTGAAAACCTGGATTAGATCACCCTAACTTAGCCTCCTAGTCTCGAGTGTAGTCAATTTTAACTCCTTAAGCCTATCCTCGTACGACTTTGACGTAAGCGACGGAATCATCTTAGTTACTCGTCTTTGAACTCTTTCGATTTTATCTATATCTTTGCGGATATGCGGATTCCAAAATTGGATCGCGTACTCTAAATGGGGTCTAACTAATGATTTATAAAGAGGAACTATAATATCGCGCGATTTGTACTCAAAATTCCGAGTTATAAAACCTAACACTTTGTTCGCTTTATTGACTGTTGCTGTACTTTGTTTCGCTACTTTTAAGTCACCAGTGACTATAACTCCTAAATCTTTTCATGCTCTACGCTTGTTAACTCTTTCCCTGACATAATATGCGCAAAATTACCGTTACGCGAACCTATATGTTGAATTTTGAACTTATCGACGTTAAATCTCATTTGTTATGTGACTGACCAATCAACGATTTTATTCAGATCTTCCTGGATTTTACCTCTATCTTCGTCATTAATCGCCCTACCACCCAGCTTCGTTTCATCCGCAAACTTTGAAACTGTACTGACTAGGCCGACATCTAAATCGTTAATATATATAAGAAAAAGCAAGGGGTCCAATACAGAATCCTGAGGAACGCCACTCGCTACATTAGCCCAACACGACTCCGCTCCATCAACGACCACCCTCTGTTTCCTACCTCGCAACCACTCTTCTATCCAATTTATTACTACACCCCTGATTCCATGAGCTTTAGTTTTTTCATTGAGTCTTTTGTGCGGTACGGTGTCAAACGCTTTTGAAAAGCTAAATACACTACATTAACCGCCCGATGAATATCGTAAACGTCAACCACGCTTTGGAAAATTCTGAAAGATTAGTTAAACAAGATTTGTTTCGCCTAAAACCGTGCTGCATATTTGTAACTAAGTTATGCAATTCTAAGTGTTCGACTATACGATCCCTAATTATTGATTCCATTAGCTTACCTACAACAGACGTTAAACTGATTGGCCTATAATTTCCCGCCGCACCTTTATCGCCTTTCTTAAAGATAGGTGTTACGTTTGCTAACTTGAAATTATCTGCTACGCACCCCTCAGAAATAGACGCATTAAAAATCTTTGTTAGCGGCACCACAATGCTATCTTTTAATTCTTTTAGTTGTATGGGACATATAGAATCAGGCCCCGGTGATTTAAGCGTTTTCATTTTATCAATATAGCGCATTACTTCCCCTTCACAAACCACAATATTATCCAAAATATTACCATTATCAAAAGGTATTATGTCTATGACAGTAGGGATATTCGTTACATCTTCTATAGTAAAAACTGACGTAAAAAATTCGTTTAGCAAGGTAGCCATTTCCTTGTTTTCAGAAACTAGATCTCCGTTAACATTTTTCAACGGCCCCAAGACACCTTTTACTGGATTTTATTGTTGACGTATTGAAAAAATCACTTGGGGTTTTCTTTACCGTCACGAGCTATCGAGATTTCAAATTCGCGTTTGGACTTTTTTATTACACTTTTCGCTTCACGCCTTAGAGATATGTAGTTGTTTCGTAACCACAAATTGTCTTTATCGCACTTATGTAGCCTATAAGCCCTATCTCTACTCTTTATAATGTCTCCTACTCTAGAAGTAAACCACAAGAGCTTGTTGTTTACTTTCGCACGCTTAATTTTGTACGGTATACACATTCCTCATTTATAGTCCTAAATACTATTTCAAACGATTCCCACATTAGTTTTGCGTTGGAGTTCCCCATTACGTTTTCCCAATTGACGTGTGACAATTTATTTCGAAATTTACAAAAGTCTGCGTGCTGGAAGTTAGGAATTTTAGTCGAGTTAGCTGGTTTCGAGTGACTTACTGAGAGGACAAACTCTACCATATTGTGATCGCTATTGCTTAACGGTTCCATCACTTGAAGATTAGTAATTAGGCTACCATCCGTAGTTATTACTAAATCTAAAATACTGTCCAACCTTGTAGGTTCCCCAACCTTTTCAATAAGAAAGCTATCCTTGAGAAAATTAACTAAACGATTACCTTCCGCGTCTCCCTGCATTGTATCGTAATTCACGTTGGCGCAATTAAAGTCACCCATAACTAAAGCCTGCTCACTACGTATTATTCTCTTTAGTTCACGATATAACGCTTCGTCCGTATCAGCTGTTTGATTAGGGGGCCTATATATAACCGCAACAACAAGTTTGAAATCGTTCAATTTAAGTTCTGCTATAGTCGAATCTATCGGTTCTGGAATTGTGTGCTTTACTTCTATAACTTTCGCAATATTATCTTTGATATATAACATAACACTGCCTCCTCGCCTACCTATTCTGTTTTTAACAAAAAGTCTATAACCTCTAATTTGATACTCCCCTACAAAGTCACGTGTTTCAGTGCTAAGCCACGATTCATTTATCGCAATTAAATCATAGCCTTTACAAGCAATTAAAGAAAAAAAATTGTTTATTTTATTTCGTAGGTTACGAGCATTAGGATAGAACCTTCAAATTGTTTGTAATTGCGACACCTTCGCGAGCGCAAGTGAAATTTGTGGAATTTACGCTGGGACCTTTCGAATTACGGCAGCCTGAAAAGAAGAGAGAGTACTATGAAATAGTCTCCCTAAACGCGCAGCTCCAACGTCATTAAGATGAAGTCCATCTTCGAGGAGCAAGTCCCTCCTGCCGTAGAAACTCTTCCAAAAATTCGCAAAATGCACTGCTTCCTGTTGGCAGAGACTTTAGGTTATTGTTAATATAGTTCGTCTTGCTGTAGAAATCGTTACGTTGGATAATTCGAGGAAGTATACCTGTTAAAACAATTTTATTAGTTTTCTCCTTTAGTCGCTCTAGTAAGTCCCTGTACCTAGCCAGCAGTTCTTCCGATCTAGAATTTAAAACGTCATTAGTACCGACATGAATAACATGCGTTGTGTCCTCGGCGGTACCGTCTGTAAAATGGTCAACACTATTAGTTATATCCTCCACCCTTGCACCAGGGTAGCGGTAACGGCGCCTACCACGAGGGTTTCTCCCATAGAATTCCTCGAGCTGCCCTTGAACAATGGAATCGCCAACGAGTCGTATTTCCGGTTCATCAGCATCTTCGAAACCTAAAACAGAAAACTTATTGTTTGTTATTACTGGTAGACAAGTCTTAGATTTTCTCAATGGGGCTCCATTACGCACTCGAACGAAGTGTTTGGAACTAGGGGAAGAAAGAGGGTTATTAGTACTCTTTATATTGTTAGTAGAAACTGAGGCAGGAGGGTCGTAGCTGGAGTCTCAAGGGATTCTAATTTTGCCGTCAGGAGCATCACGCTTTCTTCTTCAAGCCTCACTCTGGCCTTCATCTCACGTTCTAACTCGTTCCTCAGCACTTCCATGCTTGAGCACCACCTGCAAAAACTGTTCATTATTATTAGCCATTGTAAACACGTAAGCGGCAAATTTCCCTTCACAGCGACTCCAAGTACTTGACGGGGATGTCATGCTTTAATTAGTTAAAAAACAAAAAACAAAAAACGAGCGTTTGGAAATTAATAAATTACAACGTAGGTCTACCGCGTGCTTATTGTGCCATCACCTGCGCAAACCGCAAAAATGTTCTTGAAACGCAGAAACAGGTTCTTGTAACACAAATCTATACTAAATGAGTATATAATTAAGCTACCGGCGAAAGATCTGTAAAAGAAAAAGTATTAATAATACTTATCTGTCCGCTACTCGACCGACTTTTTGTCTTTCCGTTTTTCCTTTTTCCCACGGTGGGTGACCACACTCTACTTGATCCCCCGAAGGAAGGGAAAATAAACTAAATGAAACCTCGTTTCTGATAGATTTGAAAAACAAAAAAGGCAAACCAAGGGAATTTCAACCTTATGAAACTCGTGTAGTAATAGATTCGGGAAACAAAAAAGGCAAGCCACGTGCACTAGCCTTGGTTTAATCAAATAATATTCTTCCAGTTTCTCCTACGTGTACTAAATCACAACTTTTACAGGGAATGCTATAGACACAGGCTTGTTCCTGTTTTGCAACGTTATTCCTAACCAAATTACTTTTCACGGTAGACGAATATTTGAACGCCAAAGCAAACTTAAAATCTTTCGTCAACGGTTTCACTCTTTCTAAGCCGGCAATGTAAGGCAAACTCACATATTGTTTTTGGTTAACTGAAGGTTCCCGAGGGGAGGGGCATAAAAAGATTTTCTGGCTTTAAAATACGCCTTTCTGATAAACCACTCAGGATATTTTAAATCCTTAAAAAAGTTTCAAATCTTTGAATATTCCGGGACCAGCAAATGTGGGCTACAAATCCTGAGTGCTCTTAGAAACATGGAAGCAATAATTGAGCTTTAACCCCTTCATCATGATAGGAAAAATAATGAATGTACGAATTACAATAAGTAGGTCTTCTACAGACAATGAAATTGGGCTTTCCGCTTTCGTTAATGACCAAAACATCTAGAAAAGGTAATTGTTTGTCGTTCTCCCATTCATATTTAAATTTAATAGAGGAAACAAGATTATTTAATGACTGAAAGAAAGTGTCAAAGTTGTTCCAGTGGTCAGGCCAAAATGATAAAATATCATCTACATAACGAAACCAAATTAGATTCCTGGGACATATTGTTTGCAACAATTCCGACTCATAATATTCCATGTATAATGTACTCAGTATTGGGGATAAAGGGGACCCCATTCCCATACTAAAACGTTGCAAATAAAATTCTTCACCGAAGGAGAAGGCATTATTGGTGACACAGAGTTTTATCAGTTCTAAAAATACATATGTGGGCATGCCTAGTTCTACGTTACATGTTGGCAATTTTCTATCTAAAAAACTAAGTACATCATCAATGGGAACTTTCGTAAACACGGACTCAACTTCAAAACTGATCATTCTTCCCCGCTTTAAATCTAAGGACATAACTTTGTTAATAAAGTCACAGGAATTAGGGATGTGCGAGCCTGAAAATTTACCAACTAATGGTGACAATTTATCTGCAAGAAATTTAGATAACCTGTAACTAGACGCACTGAACAACGACTTAACAGAAAGCTATCCAATTTATGTGATGAAAGTGCTTGGTCAAAGTGTGCGGTGGAAGGTTCCGTTTTAAATTATCGGCATATGTCTTTCCAAATCCGAAAAGGAAGTTCTTAATTTAGGGCTGTCCTTTGCCCTTAAACCCGATAAAAACAGTGTTTTAGATTTTGTGTCTTCCTTAGTTAATTCCAGGGTGGAACTCCGTGTTTAAATGGTTTGATTCTGAGCAAGTTTCTGGAACACTTCAACTCAATGGACTCAATTCCGAAAAAGATTCCGGTTAGCTTTAGACAAGCTCAGAAGAACGAAGCAATATTTGTCACTAAAGCGGACAAAAGTAACACTGTGGTTATTTTGGACAAGTGTGATTATAAACAAAAAAATGGAAGCGTTACTTAGTGATGAATTCACCTACACCAAAACAAAACAAAATTATCCTCTTACTCTATACATACATATTCTATTATTTTTCTTTTGACATAATTATTACATTTATAAAGTACCTTACTTGATTCCCAATCGATAGCATGATTATTTTGGCTGGCGTGATAAAAAATGGCATTATTAGTATTACAACTTCTGAAGGCATATTTGTGTTCTTTAATACGGGTTTCAATATTTTATAATGTTATAATGTTTTCAGACCAACAAAGACCCTAGGATCCACTCATGGCTGGTCTACCTAACTGTGTTCGCAATTGTGTATTGTGCATGTCCTCTGTGTTGGCGGAGGGGACCTACAATTTTACGTGGGTTCCGAACCACAAAGCCTTAATTTTACTACTTAAACTATACCCAATCTATCAACATATGCGTCTAATCGATTTTTTAAACATGTTTAAAGACCTGCTACTATTACTACTTCTACCGGCAAACTATTCCAGCTATTTACTATTCTATGCGTAAAAAAGTTTTTTGCCAACTGCTGTCTCCACCTTCTACTTGTCAACTTACACCATTATTTCTAGTCCTATTATATTGATATTTCGAAAAAGCTATCTCTATCTACGTCATCGAACCCATTCATAATTTGAAAACCTGGATTAGATCACCCTAACTTAGCCTCCTAGTCTCGAGTGTAGTCAATTTTAACTCCTTAAGCCTATCCTCGTACGACTTTGACGTAAGCGACGGAATCATCTTAGTTACTCGTCTTTGAACTCTTTCGATTTTATCTATATCTTTGCGGATATGCGGATTCCAAAATTGGATCGCGTACTCTAAATGGGGTCTAACTAATGATTTATAAAGAGGAACTATAATATCGCGCGATTTGTACTCAAAATTCCGAGTTATAAAACCTAACACTTTGTTCGCTTTATTGACTGTTGCTGTACTTTGTTTCGCTACTTTTAAGTCACCAGTGACTATAACTCCTAAATCTTTTTCATGCTCTACGCTTGTTAACTCTTCCCTGACATAATATGCGCAAAATTACCGTTACGCGAACCTATATGTTGAATTTTGAACTTATCGACGTTAAATCTCATTTGTTTATGTGACTGACCAATCAACGATTTTATTCAGATCTTCCTGGATTTTACCTCTATCTTCGTCATTAATCGCCCTACCACCCAGCTTCGTTTCATCCGCAAACTTTGAAACTGTACTGACTAGGCCGACATCTAAATCGTTAATATATATAAGAAAAAGCAAGGGGTCCAATACAGAATCCTGAGGAACGCCACTCGCTACATTAGCCCAACACGACTCCGCTCCATCAACGACCACCCTCTGTTTCCTACCTCGCAACCACTCTTCTATCCAATTTATTACTACACCCCTGATTCCATGAGCTTTAGTTTTTTCATTGAGTCTTTTGTGCGGTACGGTGTCAAACGCTTTTTGAAAAGCTAAATACACTACATTAACCGCCCGATGAATATCGTAAACGTCACACCACGCTTTGGAAAATTCTGAAAGATTAGTTAAACAAGATTTGTTTCGCCTAAAACCGTGCTGCATATTTGTAACTAAGTTATGCAATTCTAAGTGTTCGACTATACGATCCCTAATTATTGATTCCATTAGCTTACCTACAACAGACGTTAAACTGATTGGCCTATAATTTCCCGCCGCACCTTTATCGCCTTTCTTAAAGATAGGTGTTACGTTTGCTAACTTGAAATTATCTGCTACGCACCCCTCAGAAATAGACGCATTAAAAATCTTTGTTAGCGGCACCACAATGCTATCTTTTAATTCTTTTAGTTGTATGGGACATATAGAATCAGGCCCCGGTGATTTAAGCGTTTTCATTTTATCAATATAGCGCATTACTTCCCCTTCACAAACCACAATATTATCCAAAATATTCCATTATCAAAAGGTATTATGTCTATGACAGTAGGGATATTCGTTACATCTCTATAGTAAAAACTGACGTAAAAAATTCGTTTAGCAAGGTAGCCATTTCCTTGTTTTCAGAAACTAGATCTCCGTTAACATTTTTCAACGGCCCCAAGACACCTTTTACTGGATTTTATTGTTGACGTATTGAAAAAATCACTTGGGGTTTTCTTTACCGTCACGAGCTATCGAGATTTCAAATTCGCGTTTGGACTTTTTTATTACACTTTTCGCTTCACGCCTTAGAGATATGTAGTTGTTTCGTAACCACAAATTGTCTTTATCGCACTTATGTAGCCTATAAGCCCTATCTCTACTCTTTATAATGTCTCCTACTCTAGAAGTAAACCACAAGAGCTTGTTGTTTACTTTCGCACGCTTAATTTTGTACGGTACACATTCCTCATTTATAGTCCTAAATACTATTTCAAACGATTCCCACATTAGTTTTGCGTTGGAGTTCCCCATTACGTTTTCCCAATTGACGTGTGACAATTTATTTCGAAATTTACAAAAGTCTGCGTGCTGGAAGTTAGGAATTTTAGTCGAGTTAGCTGGTTTCGAGTGACTTACTGAGAGGACAAACTCTACCATATTGTGATCGCTATTGCTTAACGGTTCCATCACTTGAAGATTAGTAATTAGGCTACCATCCGTAGTTATTACTAAATCTAAAATACTGTCCAACCTTGTAGGTTCCCCAACCTTTTCAATAAGAAAGCTATCCTTGAGAAAATTAACTAAACGATTACCTTCCGCGTCTCCCTGCATTGTATCGTAATTCACGTTGGCGCAATTAAAGTCACCCATAACTAAAGCCTGCTCACTACGTATTATTCTCTTTAGTTCACGATATAACGCTTCGTCCGTATCAGCTGTTTGATTAGGGGGCCTATATATAACCGCAACAACAAGTTTGAAATCGTTCAATTTAAGTTCTGCTATAGTCGAATCTATCGGTTCTGGAATTGTGTGCTTTACTTCTATAACTTTCGCAATATTATCTTTGATATATAACATAACACTGCCTCCTCGCCTACCTATTCTGTTTTTAACAAAAAGTCTATAACCTCTAATTTGATACTCCCCTACAAAGTCACGTGTTTCAGTGCTAAGCCACGATTCATTTATCGCAATTAAATCATAGCCTTTACAAGCAATTAAAGAAAAAAAATTGTTTATTTTATTTCGTAGGTTACGAGCATTAGGATAGAACCTTCAAATTGTTTGTAATTGCGACACCTTCGCGAGCGCAAGTGAAATTTGTGGAATTTACGCTGGGACCTTTCGAATTACGGCAGCCTGAAAAGAAGAGAGAGTACTATGAAATAGTCTCCCTAAACGCGCAGCTCCAACGTCATTAAGATGAAGTCCATCTTCGAGGAGCAAGTCCCTCCTGCCGTAGAAACTCTTCCAAAAATTCGCAAAATGCACTGCTTCCTGTTGGCAGAGACTTTAGGTTATTGTTAATATAGTTCGTCTTGCTGTAGAAATCGTTACGTTGGATAATTCGAGGAAGTATACCTGTTTAAAACAATTTTATTAGTTTTCTCCTTTAGTCGCTCTAGTAAGTCCCTGTACCTAGCCAGCAGTTCTTCCGATCTAGAATTTAAAACGTCATTAGTACCGACATGAAAACATGCGTTGTGTCCTCGGCGGTACCGTCTGTAAAATGGTCAACACTATTAGTTATATCCTCCACCCTTGCACCAGGGTAGCGGTAACGCGGCGCCTACCACGAGGGTTTCTCCCATAGAATTCCTCGAGCTGCCCTTGAACAATGGAATCGCCAACGAGTCGTATTTCCGGTTCATCAGCATCTTCGAAACCTAAAACAGAAAACTTATTGTTTGTTATTACTGGTAGACAAGTCTTAGATTTTCTCAATGGGGCTCCATTACGCACTCGAACGAAGTGTTTGGAACTAGGGGAAGAAAGAGGGTTATTAGTACTCTTTATATTGTTAGTAGAAACTGAGGCAGGAGGGGTCGTAGCTGGAGTCTCAAGGGATTCTAATTTTGCCGTCAGGAGCATCACGCTTTCTTCTTCAAGCCTCACTCTGGCCTTCATCTCACGTTCTAACTCGTTCCTCAGCACTTCCATGCTTGAGCACCACCTGCAAACTAACTGTTCATTATTATTAGCCATTGTAAACACGTAAGCGGCAAATTTCCCTTCACAGCGACTCCAAGTACTTGACGGGGATGTCATGCTTTTAATTAGTTAAAAAACAAAAAACAAAAACGAGCGTTTGGAAAATTAATAAATTACAACGTAGGTCTACCGCGTGCTTATTGTGCCATCACCTGCGCAAACCCGCAAAATGTTCTTGAAACGCAGAAACAGGTTCTTGTAACACAAATTTATACTAAATGAGTATATAATTAAGCTACCGGCGAAAGATCTGTAAAAGAAAAAGTATTAATAATACTTATCTGTCCGCTACTCGACCGACTTTTTGTCTTTCCGTTTTTCCTTTTTCCCACGGTGGGTGACCACACTCTACTTGATCCCCCGAAGGAAGGGAAAATAAACTAAATGAAACCTCGTTTCTGATAGATTTGAAAAACAAAAAAGGCAAACCAAGGGAATTTCAACCTTATGAAACCTCGTGTAGTAATAGATTCGGGAAACAAAAAAGGCAAGCCACGTGCACTAGCCTTGGTTTAATCAAATAATATTCTTCCAGTTTCTCCTACGTGTACTAAATCACAACTTTTACAGGGAATGCTATAGACACAGGCTTGTTCCTGTTTTGCAACGTTATTCCTAACCAAATTACTTTTCACGGTAGACGAATATTTGAACGCCAAAGCAAACTTAAAATCTTTCGTCAACGGTTTCACTCTTTCTAAGCCGGCAATGTAAGGCAAACTCACATATTGTTTTTGGTTAACTGAAGGTTCCCGAGGGGAGGGGCATAAAAAGATTTTCTGGCTTTAAAATACGCCTTTCTGATAAACCACTCAGGATATTTTAAATCCTTAAAAAAGTTTCAAATCTTTGAATATTCCGGGACCAGCAAATGTGGGCTACAAATCCTGAGTGCTCTTAGAAACATGGAAGCAATAATTGAGCTTTTAACCCCTTCATCATGATAGGAAAAATAATGAATGTACGAATTACAATAAGTAGGTCTTCTACAGACAATGAAATTGGGCTTTCCGCTTTCGTTAATGACCAAAACATCTAGAAAAGGTAATTGTTTGTCGTTCTCCCATTCATATTTAAATTTAATAGAGGAAACAAGATTATTTAATGACTGAAAGAAAGTGTCAAAGTTGTTCCAGTGGTCAGGCCAAAATGATAAAATATCATCTACATAACGAAACCAAATTAGATTCCTGGGACATATTGTTTGCAACAATTCCGACTCATAATATTCCATGTATAATGTACTCAGTATTGGGGATAAAGGGGACCCCATTCCCATACTAAAACGTTGCAAATAAAATTCTTCACCGAAGGAGAAGGCATTATTGGTGACACAGAGTTTTATCAGTTCTAAAAATACAGATGTGGGCATGCCTAGTTCTACGTTACATGTTGGCAATTTTCTATCTAAAAAACTAAGTACATCATCAATGGGAACTTTCGTAAACACGGACTCAACTTCAAAACTGATCATTCTTCCCCGCTTTAAATCTAAGGACATAACTTTGTTAATAAAGTCACAGGAATTAGGGATGTGCGAGCCTGAAAATTTACCAACTAATGGTGACAATTTATCTGCAAGAAATTTAGATAACCTGTAACTAGACGCACTGAACAACGACTTAACAGAAAGCTATCCAATTTATGTGATGAAAGTGCTTGGTCAAAGTGTGCGGTGGAAGGTTCCGTTTTAAATTTATCGGCATATGTCTTATCCAAATCCGAAAAGGAAGTTCTTAATTTAGGGCTGTCCTTTGCCCTTAAACCCGATAAAAACATTGTTTTAGATTTTGTGTCTTCCTTAGTTAATTCCAGGGTGGAACTCCGTGTTTAAATGGTTTGATTCTGAGCAAGTTTCTGGAACACTTCAACTCAATGGACTCGATTCCGAAAAGATTCCGGTTAGCTTTAGACAAGCTCAGAAGAACGAAGCAATATTTGTCACTAAAGCGGACAAAAGTAACACTGTGGTTATTTTGGACAAGTGTGATTATAAACAAAAAAATGGAAGCGTTACTTAGTGATGAATTCACCTACACCAAAGTGAGATCGTCCCCCCTAAAGCGTATTTCTGCTGAATTCAACAAAACTATCAGGATCTTATTAAAAGATGTCCCGGCGATTGACCCTAAAAGATTTCTACAGATTAACCCCCAAACTCCCCCACATTTACGGCTTACCCAAAACCCATAAGATTAGTATACCACTCCGTCCCATTATTTCACACAGGGGTTCCTTTAGTTACAGGTTATCTAAATTTCTTGCAAATAAATTGTCCTCATTAGTTGGTAAATTTTCAGGCTCGCACATCACTAATTCCTGTGACTTTATTAACAAAGTTATGTCCTTAGATTTAAAGCGGGGAAGAATGATCAGTTTTGACGTTGGGTCCTTGTTTACGAAAGTTCTCATTGATGATGTACTTAGTTTTTTAGATAGAAAATTGCCAACATGTAACGTAGAATTAGGCATGCCCACACCTGTATTTTTATAACTGATAAAATTCTGTCACCAATAATGCCTTCTCCTTCGGTGAAGAATTTTATTTGCAACGTTTTTGTATGGGAATGGGGTCCCCTTTATCCCCAATACTGAGTACATTATACATGGAATATTATGAGTTGGAATTGTTGCAAACAATATGTCCCAGGAATCTAATTTGGTTTCGTTATGTAGATGATATTTTATCATTTTGGCCTGACCACTGGAACTTTGACACTTTCTTTCAGTCATTAAATAATCTTGTTCCCTCTATTAAATTTAAATATGAATGGGAGAACGACAAACAATTACCTTTTCTAGATGTTTTGGTCATTAACGAAAGCGGAAAGCCCAATTTCACGGTCTATAGAAGACCTACTCATTGTAATTCGTACATTCATTATTTTTCCTATCATGATCAAGGGGTTAAAAGCTCAATTATTTCTTCCATGTTTCTAAGAGCACTCAGGATTTGTAGCCCACATTTGCTGGTCCCGGAATATTCAAAGATTTGAAACGTTTTAAAGGATTTAAAATATCCTGAGTGGTTTATCAGAAAGGCGTATTTTAAAGCCAGAAAATCTTTTTATGCCCCTCCCCTCGGGAACCTTCAGTTAACCAAAAACAATATGTGAGTTTGCCTTACATTGCCGGCTTAGAAAGAGTAAAACCGTTGACGAAATATTTTAAGTTTGCTTTGGCGTTCAAATATTCGTCTACCGTGAAAAGTAAATTGGTTAGGAATAACGTTGCAAAACAGGAACAAGCCTGTGTCTACAGCATTCCCTGTAAAAGTTGTGATTTAGTATACGTAGGAGAAACTGGAAGAAATATTGAAACCCGTATTAAAGAACACAAATATGCCTTCAGACGTTGTAATACTAATAATGCCATTTTTTATCACGCCATCCAAAATAATCATGCTACAGATTTGGAATCAAGTAAGGTACTTTATAAATGTAATAATTATGACAAAAGGAAAATAATAGAATCTGTATGTATAGAACAAGAAGATAATTTTAATTTGTGCGAAGGTACTTATAAGTTGGACCCTTTAATGAGATTCTTGGTCAAAAAATCCCCTACGGCGTCGGGTGAACGGGTTCTAACCTAAGTGTGAATTTCTTAAAGGTCTCTGGATTGTTTCCTTACTCGCTTTTGGTTCTTTTATTTTTTCGGTAAAATGTAAGTGGACTAATAAACGTAAATGTAAATGTAATAATGGAAGTAATAAATGTGGAAATAAATATAAATGCAATAAATGTAATAATAAAGGTAATAAAATAAATGTAATAATTAGTGTAAAGGTAATAATAAATGTTAAAAAACGTAAATGCAATAATAAATGCAGTAATTATGTCAAAGTAGTAGAATGTGTATGTATAGAACAAGAAGATAGTTTTAAATTTGTGCGAATGTACTTATAAGCGGGTCCCTTTAATAAAAATGCCCTTCCAGTGTCGGGAGAACGGGATCCAACCTAGCTGCGAATTTCTTAATGGTCCCTGGACTGTTTTCCCTCTTGTTTTTGGTTCATTCGTTTTTCTGTATCCACCCGAAGAGGATGCCAGTGGGCATCGAAACTGTTGTGGAAATAAACTCTGTCTATTAGAGTGGGTTTTAATGAAAATAGGTAGGAATAAAACCAAAACGATTTGACAGTAAATATGTTTCAAACAGTATTCGTCATACTGTCCCTCATCAAGTTCCACTCAGGTTTGGGGCTCGAATCCTGATGATACTGGTGATGTTGTGTGTGTGTGTGTGTGTGTTATGGGAGCTATAACTGGTATTAATTATAAAAAATTTCCTATTAATTTCTTTGAATTAAACTCCCTTACATAATTTATATTATACCTGTTATAAACTGATATAACCTGTTATAATGTATAACATTACGAAATAAATACTAATAAAAATACAATATAAAAATAACCAAACGCAAAACACAAAAATCTGTAATCTTAGTAATCAATAAGTGTGCAGTTGTAGACCAAAAAACATAAAATATAATAGAATCTGTATGTTTAGAAGAGGAAGATAGTTTTAAAAATTTGCGCGAATGTACTTAATGAAAATGCCCTTCCGGTGTCGGGAGAATGGGATCTAACCTAGGTGCGAATTTCTTAACGGTCGGTCCCTGAACTGCTTTTCCCTCTTGTTTTGGTTCATTCGTGTTTCTGTATCCACCCGAGGAGGATGCCAGTGGGCGTCGAAACTGTCGTGGAAATAAACTCTGTCTATTAGAGTGGGTTTTTATTTTCATATGGAAAAATATGTTCTTCATCAGAAAGAACCCCGCTCCCCTAAAAAAGAACCAAAATATTCTTCCATCGCTCAAAGTGAAAAATAAACAATGACAAGAGAGAATTTAGACAAATAAAAATATTCTTTGTTTTTATTCTATTTTAATATTTTTTAATTATTAACTTTGAAGTTATTGTAAATTTAAATGTTTCATATCTGCAATTTTAAATCGTTATCTCCCTTACTTTCTCAAGCTCAATAGTGAGAATCTCGTAGATGAATAGACCGCACTTCACAAAAGAGTCTAATATAAATGAAGATATACACATTACAGTGAGGAGAAAGCATAATTGAAACTATTTTATACGTAAACAAAAATAAATATATATACAGGGTGTCCCATAAGTCCGGCATCATAGGAGAAATTCATATTTTTCTATTTCTACAAACCATAATTGTACCTGTACCAACAATTCCCTGGTCATTGGATAGGACGTCGAAGGCCTGTGGAATGGCCAACTAGAAGCCGGGTCTCAAGCCACTAGATTTTTATCTCTGGGGCCACTTGAAAGCGCTGGTATACGCAGAGAAAATTAGGAGTGTTGAACATTTGCGGCAGCGCATTATTGGGGCATGTAACACCATTACTTCTGACATCATTCACCGTGTGCTTGCTGACTGGGTATCACGTCTGAATTTGTGTATTGAAAACAATGGTGGACATATTGAGCACGTTCTGTAAATAAAAGCTTTTGTTTTGCCTTTTTTTATTATTTTTCCTATGATGCCGGACTTATGGGACACCCTGTATATGTGTGTATATATATGTATATATACATATATATATATATATATATTGTGTGTGTGTATATATATATATATATACACAGTATATATATATTATTCGCCAGGTTGTTTTAACTTTAATTTTGTCGTAGCCTAATGGTCACTGCCCGAGACTCTGTGTCAGAAGCCCAGGGTTCACCTGGTGGGATGTGTATATATACTATATATATATATATATATACGTGCTTGAGCTGCGAGGCGAAAGGGAATATACATCTCCAATTATCACTATATATTGACTTCCATAGTGGATGGAAGTTTCTCATTCACCATCGTTCATCATCCATCAACCAATATGCTCAAAACACACCAACCAACCAACCAATACAAATCATCTTGAGAGAGGAACTAAAGTCAAGGCCATTCAGGATCTTTCCGAGGAACGTAAAAAGGAACAACCAACCAACCAGGCTACTCTTGGAGACCCTTCAACGCCTGATATATCATCCACAAAAGATTCTAATTTAATTTAAATAATAAATGTCCACGTAATAAAGCTGAAATTTGTATATGTTACAGCAATTTCTTCTAGTACGAGTAAGTATTTTACAGTTCATTGTTTTATACGGTTTAATTTTACAGTCAAATGCTTTTCATCGCAGAATTTTAAGCAAAGAGTTGACAAAAGTAAATAGACACCTTTGGGTTTTTTTTTCCAGCGTTTTTGATTTGATAATAAAAGTCAATAGATAAAAACAGATTCATTGAATTAATATATTTAGAATCGTATTACTTTCCTCTCTGCATTATGTAAAGGTGACACACGTTCTGGCATTCCATTGATGAGCTTTACCATTTCTTCTTGAGGACAATCATCATGATGTCTATTTACTTTTGTCATCCTCTGTATATAATTTAATCATTTATGTTAACAGCTTGAAATTCGGCTGAAAACGGTTTATTTTAATTACAAAACCACTGA
Organism: Bathynomus jamesi; assembly: GCA_023014485.1. NCBI lineage: Eukaryota > Metazoa > Arthropoda > Malacostraca > Isopoda > Cirolanidae > Bathynomus > Bathynomus jamesi. The sequence continues at coordinate 1,129,905 of JAJOZX010000409.1, read as the reverse complement.
CAATGAAGAGACGGTTTTTGGAACGTTAACGTATATATATATATATATGGGAATGAACTCAGAATGGTCCCCTGAGTTTTTTTTTGGCTAAAAATATAATAGTTATCCCTTTTTCTTTGATATATTCAATCTGACGTGAAGGCAGCGAGTCTTTTGCTTATATTGAGGTTCTAAATGTAGCAGGGCTAGGCTGCTTTAAACCCTAGATCCATGTCCCAAAGCTGGATCCTGTCTGCTTTGCAGATAGCTGGTGAGGGAAGCTATATTTATGGGACCTCTTTGCGAGTGACCCGTTGCCCACGTCTGGCTAGCATCATGAAAAAGAAAAACTATGGTATTTGTCATTTACCATTACTTATTCGGACTATAGTGGATTTAATTATCCCAGAAGAGGTCCTTGTTCCATGCACGGTCTGTGTGTATCATATATATATATATATATATATATATATATATACAGTGTCCCAGGAGGAAATGTCAAGAATGCACCATTTCACTCTTTGGGTATTTATTTCTAAGTAGAAAGTATTATATCGATATGGGTCTGATTCCCAACCGTTACCGAGATACAGGCCTCTACATTTGGGTAATTAAAACATAATAAAAAGGCGATCTTAGATGCTATTTAATGACACTTGTGGTTTACAAAAAGTACAAACATACAATACACTATTGCACTTATTGCAGAATGGTTTCAAAGTGACCCCCTCCTTCTTCAATGCACGCGGCGAGCCTCCGATCCATCGAGTCTTGCCAAGGAAAACGCGGAAGTTCATTTCTAAGGTTTATGAACGCATCCTGTATACGTGCAACCAACTGCTCCCTAGTTTCGGGCTTACCCCGCTGATAAACGTTACTCTTCAAGAACCCCCAGACAAAAAAATAATGTAAATAAATAATGTGAGGATCTGCACAGTTGCCAATGTATCATTAAATGGCATTGAGTATTATCTAAGTTCGGCTTTTTATTATGTTTTAGTTACCCAAATGTAGAGGCCTGTATCTCGGTAATGGTTGGGAATCAGGCACATGTCGATATAATACTTTCTACTTAGAAATACCCAAAGAGTCAAATGGTGCATTCTTGACAGTTCCTCCTAGGACACCCTGTATATATATATATATATATATATATATATATATATATATATATATAGAGAGAGAGAGAGAGAGAGAGAGAGAGAGAGGAGAGAGAGAGAGAGAGAGAGAGAGAGAGTGCAAACTCACAGGGGAAAAATGAAAAGCGATTCCAAGGTGTATTTAGCTGTACACCTCGTCAAGAAATGAAGGGAAATAGCAAAAGGGAGAATACAGTATGTAACCTTTCCTTTTCGTATAGGTTAAACGGGGAAAATTTTGGACGTCAGAGTAAAACAGCATAAATACACTTGAAGAACAGCCAATAATTTTAATGCATTAGTTAATCATATGTATAGATATACTCTTAGTATTAATATACAGTATATATACGAAGTTTGTCCAAAAATTATCCGGACTGATGCGATTATAGAGAGAATATAGTATTTACAGGGTTTGGGGCTTAATCTAACTCAAAATACGCTCCTTCTGAACCCACACACTTTGTTTGCCCAACGATCCTACCACTGTTGAAAGCATTTTTCGAAAGCAGTTTTCGGAATGGTCAAAAGCTGCTCCGTCGAATTTCTTTTAATGGTCTCAACATCATCGAATCGGTGTTCTTTCAGGGTTTGTTTGAGCTTCGGAAACAAAAAAAATGTCGCATGGAGCCAAATCCGGCGAATATGGAGGCTGCTGTACTTGGGGGGGGTAGCGTTTTCGACCAAAAATTGCTGGACAAGTTGCGACGAGTGAGCTGGCACATTATCGTGATGAAGCATCGTCTCCGGACTCTCACTTCTGTGGCCGTTTCCTCCGAACCACTTCGACGAAAACGTCTCAAAACTTGACTGTAAAATTCTTTGTTGATTGTTTGTCCCTGTCACTGTGGAGCATATTCACTGTCACAGTTAAAAAAAAAAAAGTAACAAAGAAATCGCCGGAAAACAAAACGCGTTTAACTTTATCGGCTGACCACAGTGGACTGATGATACACATTGAAGTGCAGCCCTATCAGTCAATTTAGCTCGACATGCAGAGACATGTTCAGCACAATCACAAATCAAGAGTGACCTTGTTCTAAAAATAAACACCCAGTCCGGATACGTTTTGAACAGACCTCGTATATATTCTCATTCCTTTTCTGTCCAACTCTTTAACGAAAGGGTTGATTGGTATTTTCAATCTTTTATCTCTCAACCGGTCGACTCTGGAACAATCTTCTTCAATCCATCTTTCCCCCTATCTATGAACCCCAGTCTTTCAAACGCAGTGCCCAGACATCTCGAAAACATTGGACCTTGATTTTGGCTCTCTTCTTCCTTTATGGGCGGGGCGTTTTTGCGGGCATTCGCCCTTGGCCCCTCCTTTCTACATGAAAAAAATATATACAGTATATTTCTTGCTATCTCCTTTCATTCCAAGACAAGGTGTACAGCTAAATACACGAATGACCTTGGAATCGCTTTTCATTTTTTCCCTGTGGTTTTGCATTATATATATACTGTATATATATATATATATATATATATACAGGGGTTGGACAAAATAATATGAACACCTTGATAAATGGCGGTTTTTATTCTTAATATGGAGTTGGTCCTCCTTTAGCGGCAATAACAGCTGCAATGCGTCGGGAATTGATTCACACAGCTTTGGACAGTGGCTAGAGGAATCCTGAGCCATTCTTCGAGCAAACCCTGCTCCAGTTCCTCCAAAGACGCCGGCGGTGGGAATCGGCTTCTGACCTGCTGCTCCAACTGACACCACAGATGCTCGATAATGTTAAGATCCGGGGATGTGGAGGCCAATCCAAGCGTTCTACTTCACTAATATGCTCTTCAAACCAGTTTTTAACGACCCCAGCGGTGTGGATTGGTGCATTATCATCCTGGAAGACGGCGCCGCCATTGGGAAACAGCGTTTGGACCATGGGATGGACCTGGTTAACCCTACCATGCAGTACTACAGCTGGGCCAAGAGTATTCCACGATATTGCTGCCCAAACCATCACAGATCCGCCTCCATGCTTAACGGTTGGGGTCAGGCAGTCGGGGTCATAAGCATCTTTAGGCTGTCTCCAGACGTAAACTCGACCGGAACATGGAAATAGCGTAAAGGAGGATTCGTCGGAGTAAACTACATTCTTCCACCGGTCCATTGACCAATTCTTATGGTCATTACACCATTTTCTGCGCCGCTCAATGTTGATGTGCGAAAGGAAGGGTTTGGCAATTGCAGCCCTCCCATGGTATCCAGCTCCATGGAGCTCGCGACGTACAGTTCTGGTCGATACCGGGCTTGCAAGATGCTGGTTAAGCTCTGCAGTCACTTTGGAGCTGTGGTCTTATGGTTCTTTGTCACAATGCGCTTTAGCACCCGGCGGTCTCGATCACACAGCTTCTTCTTGAGTCCACTATTGCATTTGTCGGTGCTTGTCTTTCCATGGTTTTGGTATGCAGACATGACCATAGAGACAGTTCCTCTGGATACATTGAACATCTGAGCGGTTTTCGTCACCGATGCACCAGCCATCCGCGCTCCGACAATTTGCCCTCTTTGGAAGTCTGACAGGTCTTTCATAACTGCTAATTCATAATTCACTCAGATCTGTAAAAACAACGTGAGGGTTATAACATGACGTATACACTCTCTGTTACGCATTTAAATAGGTTTGCCACTCATTTGACCGTTTACTTTGTGTCTGAGCAGTCCGTAAAGATAACCGGTGAAATCGGCGGGTGTTCATATTATTTTGTCTAACCCCTGTATATATATATTATATGTATAATATATATATATATAATATATAATATATATATATATATATATATATATACAATATAATGCAAACTCCATATGCTAATGCCTCAGTGAAGCAAACTCAATACTTTAATACTTTTCTACCGTTAAGTAAAATTATTACAAATATGGGTTTTCCCCAAGGTCTCCAAAGATTTTTTATAATAATAATTTAGCACGCTTTGATTTCCCCCCAACTTTTGCAATCCCTTTTGACCATTAAATCTATATAAAATGCCGAAGAATAGATGAGAGTTTAGATGAAGGGACTGAGAAGGCATTCAACCTAGAATTTGATTTAGAGGGACTCGTTATAAAAAGAATACTATCTTGACTCGTTTTCTGTTAACTATTTTAATATAAACTTTAGCAGATTAAGGAAACATTAATTTCTTTTTTAATATTTATCAGTGGTGTTCAGTGGTCCTCGTTTTGCGTCTTTCTTTGTTTTCTTTTTTGTAAAATTTTAAAGGGGAATCAATTTAGGAGTTAATGACACCACCGACATCACAATTTTGTGATTGAAGAGTGAAGATTCAACAAAAGTATTGCATTCGCCGTACGAGGATCTGGCAAGGAGAGACGCTACACCTGCGATATTCAGAAGACGCTACAACTGCCACTTTGGAGAATGGTAATGACAATGTCCCACCACTAGATCATCTTACGCATAAAGAAGGAATTCCGTCTTCCGAAACTACTTCCGAATTCACGTTTGAGTCCAGCTGCGTCTAGGTCGACTTCACGGGGGTCCATTCGTCATCCTCTATAATATATTGTAAAAGAAGGTAAGCAGTCGTCTGCATAACGAGAAAGATCGAATCCCCCTGTCTGCGCGCACACCCACACCCATACCCCAATCACACCCCCACACACACACACACACACACACACACACACACACTATATATATATATACACACGATAAAAATGTTCCCAAAGTAAAGGCTCAGATAAAGACAAATAAGAAAGACATTTAAAGTAAAAAAAAAATCGCCATAATATTAAAATTTATATTATCAATTTCTTTAAAATTTTAGCGAAATTTTATGAAGTGAAGTGGAGGCATGTGAGAAGGTTGACTGATTAGAACTATGCGAAATATTTATATAATGAAATGTATAAACTTTTAGGTAAATAAGAAGAAATAGAGATAAGTCGAGGGAGAGAATGACTGTTGAATATGAGGGAATGAGTGTTGAGTATAAGCGGAGGGAATGTTTCAGATGATAGATCGTATGACAAATGTAAAAGATATAAATAAGGACTATGATAATGAGAAATATGATAGGCCTTACTGGAGGAAAAAAATTCTAGAGCAAACTATGATGCAATTATGTATAGAGGAATATATAATTCAAGACTATTTTCGAGAAGCAGTCGACGACCAATAAAGATTACTCGTACGGAAGGCAATAAATAACGATTATAATGATAGAAATACGGATGAAAGATATTCTAAGAAAAATGGGATCACCTGAAGATCAGGGCCCCCAGCCTTCTTTAGTTAGCCTTATAAAGCTAACTAACGAAAATATCACGACCTAACGTAACCAATCGTTAGGTCAACTGTACGCCCTTGACGATTGGTTAGGTTAGGTCATGACTTAACCCAACCAATCGTCAAGCCTAAAGAAGGCTGGGGGCCCTGATCTTCAGGTGATCCGAAAAATGATTATAAAAACGAAAAAAATGAAATGAAACTAGATGAGATACATATTCAGAGATTTGAAATCAAAGGATTTGAGTGAAAAATCTACTGAGATCAATGAATGTAAATTTACACAAGAGGATATTGATTAAAATTCAGCGAACGTTGAATAGGATATACTACTCCTAAAATTTGTTTTTTTAAGGATACGCACAAAATCTGCGGAGACTGACATTGTAATTTTGAATTAGGTATTAATGAGCCTTTAGACCAGTGGTTCTTAACCTGGGGGGCGCGCCCCCCTAGGTAATTTCCAGGGGGGGCGCGATCCCTTGGGGAAAAACACTAATTGTATTTGTTATTCTCTTAACGAGAGCATGGGCTAATATTGAGAAGTTTATGAAAAAATGCAAAAGTATCCCCCTCCAAGGGGGGCGTGGAGGGAAGGACCAATTCCTAGAGGGGGCATGGTAGTAAAAAGGTTAAGAACCACTGCTTTAGACTGTAAATTTGCGTATGCTTCATTATTAACAAGAATATTAGGAATATGTAAGAATAATAGGAATATGTAAGAATAATAGGAATATGTAAGAATAATAGGAATATGTAAGAATAATAGGAATATGTAAGAATAATAGGAATATGTAAGAATAATAGAAATATATAGTAATATATGCGTGTAAATCCACTTTATATTAATATAATAGGTTACTATACTTAAATATAAGTTAATATTCATTGTTTATTATTTTTTAATAACTCATTTTAGTCTATTGACATCTGATTATATTATTTCATAAGCCTATATTTATTTTTTTAACTACACTTATAAAGCCTCTTTGCTAATTACTTATAAAAACATCAGAATAGTAATTTCGAATCACTAACATATTTCTTCCCAGGAACCTCTCTTTAACATATTGCTTCCCAGTGTATATCACTTTAACATATTGCTTCCCAGTGTTAATCACTTTAACATATTGCTTCCCAAAAATAGACATTACACAACCAATTACAGTTACATTACAATAGTTTATAATATTTAGAGGTTAGCTAGTCGAGAAAATGTAAATTTATGGACAACTTAACTTATTATGCTTTGCCATTTTGGTGCTCTTCCAATACGTGCTCTACCGTAAAATTTACATTCCAATATGTGCTAACTAACGAAAATATCACGACCTAACCTAACCAATCGTTAGGTCAATTGTACGCCCTTGACGATTGGTTAGGTTAGGTCGTGATATTTTCGTTAGTTAGCACATATTGGAATGTAAATTTTACGGTAGAGCACGTATTGGAAGAGCACCGCCATTTTTTGTGAATGTAAAATATTTGGATCACCTGAAGATCAGGGCCCCCAGCCTTCTTTAGTTAGCCTTATAAGGCTAACTAACGAAAATATCACGACCAACCTAACCAATCGTTAGGTCAACTGTACGCCCTTGACGATTGGTTAGGTTAGGTCGTGATATTTTCGTTAGTTAGCCTAGATTACCAACTTCTTTCTAACCAACCAACCTTTCTCTTTTTAACATATTGCTTCCCAGTGTTAATCACTTTAACATATTGCTTCCCGAATGCTTTGGGAAGCAATATGTTAAAGTGATCCGTAATTCCAAGTTAAATTTCGGTTTTAAGCTTTAGTATTTTAAAATTTTAAATTTACTGCAGTGATAAATTTCGAATCCAGGACAAAAACTCACCGGACAAAAACTCACCACTTAAATGCAAGAGGACAAAAACTCACCAGACAAATGTTTTTGCAAAATACATACTCTAATTTAGATCTTAAGATTTTAGACGCATTGTAGATAATTACTCTTCATCTTTTAAGTTGTTCTGTTTTTAATCAAATCGGTATACTAATGTAGTTTTGGTCACTGATTTAAAAAATAACTTTCTTTTTTTGGAGAAATGAAAAACAAACATGTTAGAGCACTTTAAATAATTAATGTGTTTTTAACGAAAATATCAGGATCAATCCCAGAATAGGCACCTGAAATCATTTTTAGGTGCTTAATCTGGGATTGAGGCAAAACACAGGTGCTTAATTTGGGATTGAGGAGAAAAAAATATAAACAGTTTTTAGAGATATAATTTCATTGTTTTTATTAATATTTGAAAAAATCAACTCTAACCTAACCTAACCTAACCTAACCTATATCTATACCAATTTATATGGCAAGATAGATTTGCTTCAGATGGATTCAGAAACATTCGGGCTCATATTGCAGGAATTTATAATATCTAAAATTTTTCTTTATTCATTAAACCACTTTAAACCTTTTATAACTTTGCCTTTATTACATTTGTAATAAACTTTGCATAAACAATAAATTTTGTAATCATCAGGTTTTTTTATTTAATTCCTTGCAAGGTGCCTATTCTGGGATTGAGGTTGAACGCAGGTGCTTCATCTGGGATTGAGGTACATCAGGTGCCTATTCTGGGATTGACCCAAATAGGATGACTTAACCTAACAAATCGTCAATGGCGTACAGTTGACCTAACCGGGCATTCAATTAACCTAACCGGGCATTCAATTGACCTAACTGGGCATTAATTTATAACGAAAGATTGGTAGGTTGGTGAAAAATTAATATTGGTTGGTTGGTTAAAAACAGAATTTGAAAGATGAACAATTTGAAAGATGAACAATTTGAAAGATGAACAATTTGAAAGATGAAGAGTAATTATCTACAATGAGTCTGAAATCTTGAGATCTTAAGATCGTAAGATCTAGACTAGAGTGTATGTATTTCGCAAAAAAATTTGTCTGGTGAGTTTTTGTCCTCTTTTGCATTTAAGTGGTGAGTTTTTGTCCGGTGAGTTTTTGTCCACTGAATTTTTGTCCACTGAGTTTTTGTCCGTGCCCCATAAATTTCACAGCCTAAAATATAAGTAAATGTTTTGTTAGACGTTTCATTGTCCCAGTTTTGTGAATTTTGAAATGTCTAATGCGTTCAACATTTCACATTAGTTAAACATTTCGTTAAACATTTCAGGAGGTCAATTGAAATGTCATAATTGTACCAATTTTTTAAACATTTGAAAAGACTAATCCGAAATGTCTAATGTGTTGGTTTACGTCGTCGTCGTCGTTGGCCTAGGCAAGCTACGGCTTGGGACCGTAGCGCATCTATCCGGTATAGGTTAACCTGGATGATGTAGCCATAAGCACTGCCGCTAGTTAAGTGCCAACCAGTGATTATCTCACTAGCCGTATTGAGTCCGTTAGGCGAAACTGCGACAGTACCAAAGGTGGAAAATATAACCTTTGGTTTTCTATTATTTATTTGCAAAATGGACATGGTATTAGATTAAAATAAATATTTGAATATAAATAATTAACTGACAATTGTGATATATAATTAATTATGTTTACATACAATAAAATAATATAGTATACATAAAATTAGTATTAATGTGGTTCACAATTGAATTATAATGGGGTAACTAATTTAAAATGAATTTATACTATTCCGAAATTCAAGACGGTAAAATTAACATTTAACTTGAAACTAAAATAAGAGTATTCACTACACACTCCCCCACCAGAGAGGAAGTTCAAAGAGTTCCGAACGACACAGATTTCCGCTGAACCTTTTTGGTAGCTACTTGTACCTCACTTAAGGTTGATTCCAAAAACGCAGGCTTAAGACGATCGATAGAAACCTTGTCGACCTTGGAACCGCGCTGGATGAGAAATGATTTGCGCGTACGTCGGAGAACTTCATAGGGCCCGTCATATGGACATTGGAGAGGCCGTTTTGGGAGAGGTACACGAACGAAAACGTGGGTGCAAGACTGGAGGGCTGGGGAAACAAAGATGTTCTGTTGGCTAGTCAATCGAGGGGGAACAGGCTGAAGGGACTGCATGTGAGAGGAAAGTGTTTGAGCGAATTCCGTAGGATCGCATGACTTATCCCCTGCAGTGAAGTAGCCACCTGGTAGCCGCAGTGTTGTTCCATAGACTAGTTCAGCCGCTGTAGTCTTCAGATCACTCTTAAATGCAGAGCGAATACCAAGCAACACGAGTGGAAGCTTATCCATCCAATGGGAGTCTTCGTGACACATAAGGGATGACTTCAGCTGGCGATGGAAGCGTTCGACGAGGCCGTTAGCTTGCGGATGATACGCACAGGTATGCGCATGTACTGTACCCAACAAGCTGGTAAACTTCTTCCAAAGCGAAGACTCAAATTGGCGACCTTGGTCAGTGATGACTTTTGTCGGCAATCCAAATCTTGATACCCATCCATGAAGAAAGGCTCTTGCAACAGTGTCCGCTTGGATATCAGGAAGTGGGATGGCTTCAGGCCATCTGGAAAAGCGGTCGAGACAGGTGAGCAGATAACGTTGGCCTTGAATCACTGGAAGAGGGCCAACAATGTCTACATGAATTACCTCAAATCGCTGGGATGGGGGCGGAAATGCGTCAAAGGGGGACCTGGTGTGCCTTTGGACTTTGGCACGCTGGCAGGCAAGGCACGTTTTGGTCCAGTGTTTGACATCCTTCCGCATCGAGGGCCAAACAAAGCGAGAGGTAACCAGGTGTTGCGAAGCACGGATACCAGGATGGGAGGGCTTATGAAGATCCATGAAGACTGCTTGTCTGTGACATGGAGGGACATAAGGGCGAATAGCAGCTGTTGATACGTCGCAATAGAGGGGCACAGACAATCCTGGCATACTCATTTTCTTGAGGGAAAGTGAGTGAGTGGAGTCTTCTCTGAGCAGTTCTTGTAGTTCCGTATCCTTATCTTGATCCTGTGCAATAGCATTCCACAGTGTAGAGCTGAGGGTAACAGAAGTAATCTCTATTCTTGAAAGTGCATCCGCTGGAGTGTTCAAGACACCTTTGATGTGGCGGATATCTGTGGTAAATTGCGAGATATAATCGAGTTGCCTGATGACTCTGGGAGAGTGGTTACAGCTGTTTTTATTGAAGACAGTGACCAAAGGTTTGTGGTCGGTAAAAACACAAAACTCTCGGCCTTCAAGGAAATGTTGAAAATGCTTCACGTTTAAGTAAATAGCAAGAAGTTCACGTCCGAAAGCACTATAACGCGTTTGGGCTGGCTGCAGCTTTTTCGAGTAAAACGCGATGGGTGCTTGTTGACCGTTAATGGTTTGTTCCAACACTCCACCGATCGCAACATCTGATGCATCGACCGTCAGAGTTAGGGGGGCAACACTGATAGGAAATGACAGAGACAACGCACTATTGATAGCATTTTTGGCATTGTCGAACGCCTGTAAACTATCGCTACACCATACCAATTTCGTTACCTTGCGTTTGTGTATGATCATAGCGTGTAGAGGAGCAAGAACACTGGCACAGTTTTTAATGAACTTGTGGTAATAATTTACCAAACCTAGAAACCGACGTAACTCACGCTGATTATTTGGCATTGGGTAATTTTTTATCACTTCACACTTGTCCTGAAGGGGGGTAATTCCGTGCTGCGAAATCGTGTGACCAAGAAATTCCAAGGTTGGCTGTGCAAACACACACTTAGATGCATTAATAGTAACACCGTATTGTTCTAAGCGTTGAAAGAGGAGTGAAAGATGTTCCTTATGTTCCTCTTCCGTTGAGCTGGCCACAAGCAAATCATCGATGTAGGCATAAACAAAGTCTAAGCCTCTGGTGACCTCATCTATAAACCTCTGAAAGGTTTGCGCAGCATTCCGTAGCCCGAACGGCATCTTCAAAAATTCGAATAACCCAAATGGTGTACAAACTGCAGTCTTGGGAATATCCGAAGGCTCTACGGGAATGTGGTGGAAAGCCTTAACGAGATCTATTTTACTGAAGATAGATTTGCCGTGGAGAAGAGAAGTAAAGTCTTGGACATTTGGTACCGGATATCGGTCCGGGATGGTTGTCGAATTCAAAAATCGGTAATCCCCACATGGTCTCCAGTCTCCTGACTTCTTCTGGACCAGGTGTAGGGGAGAGGACCAACTGCTTTTGGAAGGTCTTATTATCCCAAGATCCAGCATAAGCTGGAATTCCGATTTGGCAGCTTTCAGTTTGTCCGGGGCAAGACGTCTGGGTTTTGCAAACACAGGGGGACCTTTTGTTGTAATGTGATGGGTAATGGTGTGCTTAATGGTATCACCCATCTGCATCGGTTGAAGAATTCCTGGATATCGCTGGAAAAGGCACTGGTACATGGAATTAGGGGGAACGAGGGAAAGTGCAGAGTTCGAGGCGTCCGGAAGGGCAACCTGTTTGGCAAGAACAGAAAGCAGTGTGGCCTGGTCGCATAAGCGTCGCTTGTCAAGATCCACCAGGAGTTTGAAATGCTGGAGGAAGTCAGCGCCGATTATGGGATGCTGCACTTGAGCACAGATGAAAATCCACTTGAAGGATCGGTGAAGGCCCAAGTTTAGTTCACGCGACTGAGTACCGTACGTGGTATGCGTGAACCGTTAGCAGCGTATAGAGGCGGAGATTCCGAGTGCTTATGACCAGATTTTTGAGGGAATACACTGACTGACGCTCCGGTATCGACCAAGAAATTGATACCAGAGTTCCTGTCCTTTACGAATAACAGGTTGGCAGTGCGAGTACTAGACGCCATTAGGACTCGCTGCTGGGGTTTTCCGACGAAAAATTGCAAGGGGAGATGCACTTCCTAGCCTTCTTTCCAAATTTCGAGTGGTAGAAGCAGATCTTCCCGGAACTCGAACGATGCCTCTTCGTAAATCTTGACCGAGAATGGCTTCTTTGCCGTTGATTTTGTAGCAGAGAACAAACGTGGTTGAGTCGTTGACTTAACTCTTTCACTTTCAACTCCAGTTCCGATTGTGTGTTCACGTTGTTGACCGGAGCTGTGTCAATCTCCACTACCTTGTCGGCAGTTTCTGCTAGTTTATCAACTGGAGTAGCAGGATCCATAGTGGCCAAGACACGCTGAGCTGATGGAGGAAGTTTCTGCAAGAACAACTGTCTAAAGATGTCCTTATCGAAGGTTTGTGCGCGTTCGCCTAGAGCGCACTGCATAGCCCTCAGCATTTGAGTGGGCTTACGGTCTCCAAGTTCTTCTTTTGAGATTAACTGATGTAGTTTCTCACGCTCGGAGACAGTGGTGCGGCACAGGATGGCAGACTTCAGATCGTTGTACGGGTCCTCACTCGTGGAAGGAGATACGATGACGTCACGGACTTCAGAGATGATGCTCGCTGGTAGAGAGGACAAAACATGATCGTATTTCGTCCTGCTAGTGGTGATCCTTCCAAGTTGAATTGTGATTCCACTTGGTGGAACCAAATAAATGGATCACCCGGCCAGAAGACGGGGAGCTTTACGCTCAAGTGGGAGATGGCACCAGCGTCGTCAGGCATCTTCTCCTATGCTTGCTAACGTACAAGCAAGATGACAAGTTCCCAACGAAGGAGTGGAGGTTGAGACGAGCGCAGGCACAGAGCGCACGGGCAGGGGTGAGGGGCAGAGGGCACGAGCGACATTACAGTCTGGTCCTAGTCGCTCGGGTGAAGGGGGTGATGGGCAGAGGGCACGAGCGACGTTACAGTCTGGTCCTAGTCGCTCGGGTGAAGGGGGTGATGGGCACGAACGACATTACAGTCTAGTCCTAGTCGTTCGGGTGAAGGGGATGATGGGCACGAACGACATTACAGTCTAGTCCTAGTCGTTCGGGTGGAAGGGGTAATCCAGCTCCGGGGTCACCAATTGTTGGTTTACGTCGTCGTCGTCGTTGGCCTAGGCAAGCTACGGCTTGGGACCGTAGCGCATCTATCCGGTATAGGTTAACCTGGATGATGTAGCCATAAGCACTGCCGCTAGTTAAGTGCCAACCAGTGATTATCTCACTAGCCGTATTGAGTCCGTTAGGCGAAACTGCGACAGTACCAAAGGTGGAAAATATAACCTTTGGTTTTCTATTATTTATTTGCAAAATGGACATGGTATTAGATTAAAATAAATATTTGAATATAAATAATTAACTGACAATTGTGATATATAATTAATTATGTTTACATACAATAAAATAATATAGTATACATAAAATTAGTATTAATGTGGTTCACAATTGAATTATAATGGGGTAACTAATTTAAAATGAATTTATACTATTCCGAAATTCAAGACGGTAAAATTAACATTTAACTTGAAACTAAAATAAGAGTATTCACTACAAATGAAATGTATAATGAATTGTCTAACATTGAAATGTCTAATGCAGGAGTTAAGTTGGGGCTTTTCAGTTCTATGGGCACCAACGAGGTTAGGTTAGGTTAGTTTAGGATAGATTAGGATAGGTTAGGCTACGTTAAGCTAGGTTAAGTTAGGTTAGGTTACGTATGACCAATGATAATGTAATGGGATCACCTGAAGATCGGGGCCCCCAATTTTTCTACCTGAAGATTAAGGCCCCCACTTTTTCCCACCTGAAGATCAGGGCTCCAAAATTAAAGGAAGATAAAAATAATAAGATCAGAAAAATTTTATTGTGATAAAAAAACAATTTAAGAGAAACATAAAGGTGGATCGGGCTGGGGGGACAATCTTCAGGTGATCCATATATATATATATATATATAATATATATATATATATATATATATATACACACAGTATATGCCCGGTTAGGTTAATTGAATGCCCGGTTAGGTCAACTGAATTCCCGGTTAGGTTAAGTAAATGCCCGGTTAGGTCAACTGTACGCCTTTGATGATTGGTAAGGTTAAGTGGTGATATTTTCGTTAGTTTTAGCGAAAATATCACAACTTAACCAAACCAATCGTCAAGGGCATACAGTTGACCTAACCGGGCATTCAGTTAACGTAATCGGGCATTATATCCCATAGAATGAATTGTTTTATTTGTCAAAACTGGGGGGGAGTATCTCCAGGTGGAGCGGACTGGAGTGGAGTATCAACTCCTATCGGTGTAACCTTAACCTAAAAATTTAACATAAAAATAAAATAAATTTTGCCACCTGGAGATCAAGGCCCCCAATTTTTACCCACCTGAAGATCAGGGCCCCCTGATGAGGCTGGGGCCCCTGATCTTCAGGTGATCCATGTAATGTAATAAATCGTCAAATTTTTTAAGAATAGACAAATATTTTTTTTATTTATGTTCATAGCTGTTAAATTAAATAAATTAAATTTCTCCTATTCAAAATGTATTGATGACACAGGCCTGCGATCATTTTGTTGTCCGAAATATTTTATCACTTATATAGTAATTTTTGCACGCTCATTCCAAAAATAATATTCATTTTTCGCCATCACATACAGATTTTTCACAAACTGTCATATTTCATATTACAGATGTAAGTAATTTTCATTAAATTTTGATTTAAAACTACTGCCGATGATAAGGTTGCCAGACGTCCCGTATTTTATTGGACAGTCCCGCATTTGATCCAAAAATCCCGCGTCAAAATCCCGCGTTCAAAATGTCCCGCAAAAATATTTTTTAAGCAAATTTTTTAGGGATGAATTGATTTAGAATTTTAATATTATGTATAATAATTTCAATTTATTCACGATGTTTAATTGTTAAATATTATTGTAATAAAATTTTTCTAATTTTGTTTGTTGTAACCGTTGAAGAAATCTAGTTTCAATTTGAAAAAATATTTGGTCTTAAAAAAAAAACCTCAGAAAAAATTTTGTCACGCATGGGCATTTGAAAAATCTGGCAACCCTAGCCTATAAATGCTTATAAATGCTTGGTTTCACCAAGATATCAAAGAAATGGAGATGAGATATCAGGGAAGGTGGGCCATCAGCATGATGGCTGATTACTGCTGGGTGTTGAAACGAGATACTCCAGAATTATTATATAAAAGCAAAGAAACAGCGCGTACATTAGAGACTAAAAGGCATAGATCTCACAAGAAAACTCAGGACAAATAAACATGAATATAATTGACGTTAATAGTCTTCTTTCTTTTAAAGTTGTTTGCATTTGTAATTAGTATAACAAAGCGAAATAGGTACCTAATGTAAATTGAAATAAATAATATTTATTTATGTTGTTGTTTTTTCACTTCCAGTTTTCAGAAAATCCTTACGTGATAGAAAAAAATGGCCACCTTATTCGAAATCAGCGTAGTTGAATTATAGGATCACCTGTAGATCTGGGTCCCCCTCCTTCTTTAGTTAGCCTTATAAGGTATATAAAATCAGTTATTAGTAAGAAAACAACTCTTACAAAGTTCTCATTCGCAGGCCTGTGTTATTAATAAAAAGTTAAAATAAGTTTAAAAAATATTAGGAACAAGTGTAGTTTATGTCCCCCTGTGGTGCCTAGTGTAGTTTACGTTCCCCTGCATTATCCTAGTGTAGTTTACGTTCCCCAACTTTGTCCGCGTATACCTAATCAAACTTAAACTTAAACTTAAACGTAATGGACCTTTTCCGTTCTATAGGCACCATTGAAATGAGAGAAATTAATATTTGGAGCAAGTGTAGTTTACGTCCCACTGACGCAAAAGGGGACACAAACTACACTAGGTCAAAGTTGGGGAACGTAAACTACACTAGGATCTTTAGGAGACATTTTTTAAATGAATCCATCAAATAAAACGTTAAAACTAACGAAAATATTACGACTTAACCTAACCAATCGTCAATTATATATATATATATATATATATATATATATATAAATTGACGATTGGCTGGGTTAAGTCGTAATATATATATACACAGTATATAAATTGACGATTGGTTAGGTTAAGTCGTAATATTTCGTTAGTTTTAACGAAAATATCACAACTTAACCTAACCAATCGTCAAGGGCATACAGTTGACCTAACCGGGCATACAGTTGATCTAACCGGGCATACAGTTGACCTAACCGGGTATACAGTTGATCTAACCTGGCATTCAGTTGACCTAACCGGGCATTCAGTTAACTTAACCTAACTTAACTTTTGAACCGCTCATTTCTCAAAAAAAAAATTAAATTTTTGAAATCAGCGTAAAAATCTACATTAAATATCTTATTTTCAACAAAATCGGGAACAGTACATGCAACGGAAAAGATCCATTTCTTCTTGTAACTGATTCTGTATCCCTAGCCAATAACTTCCTGTAATTTACATTATCTAAGCCATTTACTGTAAGAGTTTTACACACTCGAATTACTTCTTACGTAAGTCATGCTTTTCAAGTAAACACTTATCTAGTTCAGCTAATTTTTCCTCCGTTATTTTACTTCTCAATTCTGGATTCATTGCGGTTGCTCTAGCCCGAACACTTTCTAACTTAGCACTCTTTTCTCAAAGACAGGCTATCTAATTTCACTAATTTGGATAGGAACCTAGTAAACAGAGTGGCCACAAAGTCCCTTTGCAGTGAAATTAGAGCATATCTGTATGTTGCCCTTGTTTTTCATGCAAAGGGACATTGTGGCCACCCTATAGGTCTACTGCATATCAAGAAGCCTAGGTCTAAATCTATAAGGCTAGGCTTGGTGTCACAGTTCTTAATCTTAAAATACTTTGCTAGCTAAGACAAAATCAAATAAATAAAATGGATCACCTGAAGATCAGGGCCCCCAGCCTTCTTTAGTTAGCTTTATAAGGCTAACTAACGAAAATATCACGACCTAACCTAACCAATCGTCAAGGGCGTACAGTTGACCTAACGATTGGTTAGGTTAGGTCGTGATATTTTCTTTAGTTAGCCTTATGAGGCTAACTAAAGAAGGTTGGGGGCCCTGATCTTCAGTTGATCCAATAAAATGAATAAGTGCATGGAAGACGTTTAGAAGACCCAAACATACTTGAATAAATGAATAAATGCGCAAATATACTAACGTTCTCTCTTTTCGAGATAGCCTTTAAATACAAACACGATATCCACTGTGTCACAATTTTAAAATGCGCATGCGTCGAGGCGCAAAAAATAGAAACCTAACTTATACAAAGGAAATGTTTAATTTTAAGCCTTTATTTTATATTTTTATCCAGGATTGAGTTGTAAACGAAAGTTTGAGCGAAGAATTCAGCTTTATCAGGAGAAGAGACGGCAACTGAGCCATCGGAACGGAAAAGAGGAGGGAAAGAAAAGGAAGTAAAGTTGTTGAAGAAGTTTTTAGCTAGATGCCAGAAAGAGTGAAAAGAATTAGAATTGGATACGTTTTCACATTTTTGTCGGATGAAGGAATATTTGGCGATTCGAAGAGCAGATTTTGCACGATCACTGGAAACTGAGTGAGAGTTAGGAGTTGGATAGCGACGGTACCTTCTGAAGGGCCTCTTTTCTGTTGCTGATAGCATTAGAACAAGTAAAGCTAAACCAAGGTTTTTTGCATTAGTAGTAGGAATAGAATATGGAATGTACGCCTCCATGCCCGAGAGAATCACCTCCGTGATGCACTCAGCACACTCGGAAAAGGTCCCGGCCACGGAAGCAGTAATCATTCGATGGGAAATCACAGAAGTACTGCCTAAGGCCTCCTAATCAGCAGCGCCAAAATTCCAAAGGCGTCTCCTCTTGGGAGGATCCAAAAGCGGAAGTGGAGCGATAGGACAAGAAACAGGTATAAGATTGTGGTCGGAGGAGCCCAGCGGAGAAAAATGTTTAACAAAGGAAGAAGGATGAGAGGTAAGAAATAAATCTAGAATACATTTTATATATATATATATATGTAGTAGTATGGGCGCAAAATGCTTGAGTGCAATGCAATTGCAAATGTTGCATAGTGTTGCAAGAGTGCCACCCCACCCCCCTTTGTTGCAAGGGGGGAGACCTCTTTGGGGGAGAAGGTGGGACGGCCTCACCGCCCCAAATGGGTATACCTAACCTGAGAGAGAGAGAGAGAGAGAGAGCAGGAGGGGTCCCAGAGGAAGGGTCTTCGCTCGGCGAGAGCCAAGCGCATATGAGTCCTTCAGCCACCCGCCGCTCTCTTATAGGACCCTAATCAGCCAGTTGGCTTAGAAGGCTGAGTTGCCAGATTCGTTATTTATTAAATTATTCCATATATTAATCAGCCAGTTGGCTTAAAAGATCTATTTGACAAATAGCAATTAATTAATTATTTGAAATCCGCTTTATAAACCAAACAAATTATATAATTGTGTACAAACAAAAAGGAATAAATAAAACACCGATACATCGTTGTGTTTATTTAACTGAATTAATGGATATACAATAGGTGTGTATTTATAATGTCAAATAATAGCAACATGAATGGGAAATATATAATCATACAAAACGGTGCATCATCAAAATATTATTACAGGAAAAATATACAGTTATATTAAGTATATTGAAAATATACAAAACATAGTATTATCAATATATTAGTACAAGAAATATATAGTTATATTAAATATATTGAAAATATACGAAACATAATCATATTAGTACAGGAAAAATATATAGTTATATTAAATATATTGAAAATATACGAAACATATAATCATATTAGTACAGGAAAAATATATATTGTCTTTACGTTCTACGGTGAAAAACGCTAATCTCGCACGTGATAGAGTTGTACGATTCCGGGTACAAATGTGAGACAGGAGATGGCTAACGACGTAAATTTCTGAAAAGCTCATCTCTGTTGCCGCTAGCATTAGAACAAGTAAAGTTAAAATGTCTTTCGCTTTTAATCAATGCTTGTTACCATGTGCTAATCTATTTATTTCTCTGTTCCGTTGTACATATGTATATATTTTCGTCACTGGCCTTCTCCATTCCCCGACGAGGTGTACTGCTGAGTACACGAAAGGACTTGGGAACATTTCTTCTTTTTCCTTGTGGTTTGTATCATTCATTCATTTCATGTGTTTAAATGTGAAATTCACCCTAAAGAAATGTAAGTTAGGTTAGGTTCAGTTAAGTTACGTTAAGAATTAGGCATTTCCTTAAGTTAAAATTGGTATGTCAAAGATATTCGGCCGGATTTCCTGGCGTAACTTTTATAATGGGATATCTCGCGCTTATTCTTTCTCCTAGAAATTAACAGGTAGTAAGATATTAATAAATTCATTCATTTGAATTATCTGTCCTAAGCTCCACCCCCTGTATGATCGTCACGTGACTCCTGCTACAACCTGGGGTTCCCTGCGTGCTCAGTTGAGCGGTGCAAGCCGTGGATTTCAGATGTGTATTTTCGAGAGTAAGTTTATTTGACTCTGCTTCTCTGACGCGTAAAAGATAATGGTTAGGTCTGACATATAATGTAAAAATCATTCATGTGATTTAATATAAAAGTTTTTATAAGTTTTATCACAATTGTCAATAAAGACATGTGATTGATGTTTATTAAAATATGTCGCGTTACTAGTATATATATATATATATATATAGCATAGGTACGGGAAAAATTTACCTCTGGTCCAACGAAAATGAAGTTAACTGAAATAATTGTGTATCGTAAACTAAATCAGCGATGACTCACGCGTTATTATTAATCTGCGAGATCGGTAGTCGATCTCTGTACCTTCTCTTCACTTATAAGGAAACGGTGTTACCCACTGAGCTATGGGTAATGGTAATGCAAGGCTTACATGGAAGATCTGGAACGACCTAGAAGGGTGTATCAGAAGTCCTGTCCCAAAGGCTACAGAAGTAAATGTAATATTTAATGATTTTCAGTTTTATATATATATATATATATATATATATATATATATATATATATAGACTGTATCTTGCGAGATTGGATAGAATGAGTTTGAAACAGTATTTCACTACAAATTTTAAAAAGCACGACGGCGCCCATTATGCGAATGTTTTGTCTATTAGCAGTATTTAAACTCTTACATGGACAAGAAATACCTCAAAAGCATTGCTCGCCAAGGAAAAATTCTACAAGATCAAATAATATGCAAGATTCACTATACCATTTACTTGAACTGATCCACAGAGTAACTGTTCACATCTTCTGAAGGCTGTGTGTTCCGCTTGCTACAGATCTTGTAGTTAATGTAGGTCCTGAATATAAGGTTGAATAGTCTCAATGAAATTACGATGTAAAAGAGTGAGCACATGTTCCCTGACGAGTTGTATTTCTGAACACACGAAAAGCCTTGGAATAATTTTTTCTTTTTGCCTCACGGTTTGTATCATATATATATATATATATATATATATATATATAATTTGATGTATTTTTGGAACAGGCCTTCAGCAATTTCCAGTAAGCTCGAGAGAGAGAGAGATTGAATTATCTATATGTAAAGTGTGTATTAATAAGTTATTTTAAATGAGTGTAGAGTTTCATTGGGGCGTTTTATTCCCATAAGTCCGGTCTCATAGGAAACATTATTTTTATTTTTCTTTGATCATTAGGGCGCCCTGGATTTTTTAGATGAACTTTTTTCCGATGCAAATATAGGGGCGCCTCTGCTGTCCTTTTGTTAGCGTTTGGTTAGCTTCCCCCGAATTGTTCATTCTGTCGTGACCAGGTGATGGTAGACGACGTATAAATTACTCTTCCTTTTAATCGCTTGAGGGTAAGATGATGGGAGGAAATGTTTCTGTTTATATAGTTGCGCACTTTTTGTGCTAATTTCTGTAGTGTATTCAGATTTACAGATAATTTACAAGTGAAATCGTATTAAAATCATTAACATTAAAATTATATTATTTTTAATACACGAAGGAGGGGCAAGGGTGAATATCGCAAAATGTCCCCACCTCCAAATAAAAAAGAGAAGGAGAGAGTCAAAATAAAGTTCGACTGATTTCATCCAAAGCTTCACTCATTCTCAGTTTTATGTAATTTAATTGTTTGGGAGGGAACCCAACCCATTAACCGCAGGTTGTAGAAACATAAATCAGTCGCTGAAAAGACCTAAGTTTATTATACACACATATATATATATATATATATATATATATATACATATATATCTGTAGCTCCGTCTAACTTCAACATTACTGTATTATTTCTAATCAACTGTATATATTTCTAGCCTTAGTATATGATCTGTCATTGTATTAATAATATTTGTCATATGAACTATAGAATGCTAATAAATCTTTTCATTTTCATATATTACTTACTTACTACATAAAGTAGGTAATATGAAACGGGAGAAAAACTTAATAAATTAATAAAAAGAAATCCAAAATATGAAATTCGTCTGACATGCAGTTAAATTGTTGAGGAGTGTCTATTTTATTTCTTATTGTTGTGACGAGAGACCTACATTCTTGTATTTGTAGTTTTTCATCATTAGGAAAAATTATTAAAATGGTAAAAAGTCTTAAGGCTCGGAAATTTGATTTGCCTGGGCGCTGACAAACCACGATCCGGTACTGAAAAAAACTAAACTTAATCATTTTGAACGTGAAACAGGCCACCAAATACCACAAAAAAAATTAATTTCAGTTAGCTCTAAATGAAATCGCAGAAAATCCAATAAAACTCGAACAAGAATGCTATTAGATATTATGAAAAGTTATACTCTTAACCAGGAAATATGTGTACGACCTCGAAAAGTGAACGTTTTGGAAGTCATTCTGACAAATAAAAATGCCAGAATAATAAACAAAAATGTAACGTAAATAAATTTTCTGGTCATAAGTTAATCGATGTAAGGTACAAATAAAATTTTAGGCCAGAAGACCAAATATTTGTCCTAGGGGCCTAGAGAGATGGAAGGACTATTTGAAGGATTAAATATAAATTCAATAAAAGTATATTGGGGAAGTGTAAATTCATAATTAATAGGAGTAGGTTTTCATGCAGGAAGAATACATAAATGTCTCCCCCTGTATACGAAGGAAAGACCCGAAATCAAATAAGGCCTCCAAGACTCACGATACCAATTTTATTTTATAAACTTTGAAAAGACTGCTTAGTATGTAAAATGTAAGTAAGTGTAGTGAAAAATAAGGAAAGACGTTGACTACCAATAAACTCTTCCTAAATATCAATAAAACAAAATTTCATGATTTACTAATAAAAGAAATGTATATCTTGATAAACTTAATGTTAATGAAATCGTCATAAGGGAGTGTACTGTAATAAAATTTCTTGGTGTAATGGCGAATAAGAATTTGCAATGGAGTGATCATGTAAATTATATCGGGGAAAAAGATTTCAAGGAACGTTGCTATAATGTTTAAAATCAGAAATGTAGTCCCTAAGCAAATTATATTGACTCTTATCATACTCTTATTCTTCCTTGTATAACATACTGACCCCTTGTATGGGGAAAATGCCCATTCACTTCAACGAGTTAATTTTTGTATTTACCCAAAATATATAACTTAGTAGGTCTATATATATATATATATATAATATATATATATCGAAACAATTTACAATTCTTTATTGATGGATACACAATCCAATTTTCAGAACGTAGAATAATATAAGTATTTGCTCAGATAAGGTGAGTGATATGCTTGGTGTTTTATTCAAAGAATCTTGTGCGGAATGCTGATAAATGTATATATTGTTTATTTATTTATGTGGTCACGTACAGATTAGAAAAGCTCTGTGTATATATATATATATATATATATACACACACACACACATATATATATATATATATATATGTGACAATAGAGGTATCAGAAAACACTTTCTGTAGTGTAAAAAAGACTTATTTATCGACAAATCTTGTACGAATTGCTGATAAATAAGCATATATATATATATATATATATATATGTAAGCTCAGATGGGGGTTGAAAGGTTTGGATGGATGGATGGAGGGAGGAGAGATAACCGTGTGTTACTCTAAAGGTCATGGCAATTTTTCCGACCGCTTTGTTCAGTTATTTTGCGGTGATAACGTGGATATTGAGCTGCTTTAATTTATTTTTCCATCCGTTTTGTTCAAAGTTTAATTATTCATTTATTATTATTTTTAAGCTTTATTATTAATATTATTTATTTATTTAGAAAAAGGCATGTTTTTATGTCGTCTCCTTCGAGCTTAATCGGTTTCTTTCTTATGATGTTTTTTTCATTTAGTAACATTATCAGTTTCTTTTTTCCATATCTACATTACCTCTTCTCATCCTCTTACTCGTTTTTAAGTTGTAAAACCTATCTTTAGTTGGTGGCTAAAAATTACTTTATTATCCATGTTTTCAAATTAATTAATTTTTGATAATAAAGAACAATCGTACGAATTGTGTTTTAATTTAATTATTTATTTTTTCTTTTTTCCGTACGAATTGTTCGTTTATTTGTTTTTCTTTTTCCGTGCGAGTTGTTCTCTGGCAAGAACTTTTCGAATTGTTGTGTTAGCCCCGCCTTAGACCTACTTTAAAACGGGGAAGTGATTACACGAATTTTAGATGAACTTTTTCCGTATGATTTGTTTTACACCCTAATTATTTTCTTTTTACCCGTACGGATTGTTTAACCCCATATTTTTTCTTCTTTTTTCGTACGAATTGATTTACACCCGCCTTAGACCTACGGTGATCATTAGGGATTTATTATTTTTTCGTTTTCTTTTTTCGTACGATTTGTTTTACACCCGCCTCAGCCCTACGGGGATCGTTAGGGATTTATTTATTCCGTACGAATTGTTCATTTATTTCTTTTTCTTTTTCCCCGTACGGATTGTTTTACCCCCACCTTAGCCCTATGGTGGTCATTAGGGATTTATTTTCCGTACGAATTGTTCATTTCTTTTTCTTTTTCCGTGCGAATTGTTCGGTGATTTAATTATTTTCTTTTTTCGTACGAATTGTTCTCTGCCAAGAACTTTTCGAATTGTTGTGTATGTTAGACTCGCCTTAAACCTACTTTAAAACGGGGAAGTGCTTACACGATTTTTTAGATGAACTTTTTTCCGTACGATTTGTATTACGCCCTTAATTATTTTCTTTTTTCCGTACAATGGACTGAGCCGCCTACACTGTTCACCCTCAAGAGCTGTACCTCTATATAATGGATAGATGTCGTTACGACTTGGAGGATTATTTCCAATGCAGCTATGCAGAGTGAAGTAGAGTTCTCGATTGAAAAGCTCGGGACGGCAAGAAAAAATCCCCGATTAGAAAGGCTTGTTTATAAACTTGTATTTGATGTTGCGGTTAACGATGACATTTTCTTGCGCGCTTTTGATTGTGTTCGTTTAAAGATAACTTGCCCACCGAGTGTAAAGTGGGGACAATAATAGTATTGAACGATATGAAAGCCATTTATATCGAGTATAGACCGCCGTATCAGTTAAACGGTGAAGTGATGCTTGCACGGTTTTACCACGACGTACAAAGTAATGGCGATGTGGATGTAGACTATCACGTGCGAGTTTAGCGTTTTGCACCGTAGAACGTAAATACAATATATATTTTTTCTGTATTAATATGATTATACGTTTCGTATATTTTCAATATATTTAATATAACTGTATATAATTTTCCTGTACTAATATAATTATACGTTTCATATATTTTCAATATATTTAATGTAACTGTATATATTTCTTGGACTAATATATTGATAATACTATGTTTTGTATATTTTCAATATATTTAATATAACTATATTTTTACTGTAGTAATATTTTGATGAAGCACCGTTTTGTATGATTATATATTTCCCATTCATGATGCTATTATTTGACCGTATATATACACACCCATTGTATATCCATTAATTCAGTTAAATAAACACAACGGTGTATCGGTGTTTTATTTATTCCTTTTTGTTTGTACATAATTATATAATTTGTTTGGTTTATAAAGCGGATTTCAGAATAATTAATTAATTGCTATTTGTCAAATCGATCTTCTAAGCCAAATGGCTGATTAATATATGGAATAATTTAATAAATAACGAATCTGGCAACTCAGCCTTCTAAGCCTACTGGCTGATTAATATATGCTTTAATTTAATAAATAACTAATCTGGCAACTCAGCCTTCTAAGCCAACTGGCTGATTAATATATGCTTTAAGTAAATACATAGCGCAATCTGGCAACTCAGCATTCTAAGCCAACTGGCTGATTCATATATGGTTTAAATAAATAAATAAATAACGAATCTGGCAACTCAGCCTTCTAAGCCAACTGGCTCCTATAAGAGAGCGGTGGTGTGGCTAAAGGACTCATATGCGCTTGGCTTTCGTCGAGCGAAGACCCTTCCTCTGGGTCCCCTCCTGCTCTCTGTCTCTCTCTCTCTCTCTCTCTCTTAGGTTAGGTATGCCCCTTTGGGGGGTGAGGCCGTCCCACCTCTCCCCCAAAGAGGTCTCCCCCTTGCAACAAATGGGGGTGAGGATGCCTTGCAACAAAGGGGGTGGGGTGACACTCTTGCAACATTATGCAACATTTGCAATTGCATTGCACTCAAGCATTTTGCGCCCATGCTACTAGATATATATATATATATATATATATATATATATATATATATATGAAACATTGTTTTCAGATATCTGAAATATCTAGCAAACATCTCAAAATAGCTCTTATTTATTTCAGGAAGCTAAATTTATTATAAGATGTCAAGTAGACGTTTCATATATATATTACCAAACGTTCAGTATCATTTAGATTGCACTGGAGAGTATGATAAGAGTTTGCAGTTGGAATTAATAACAAATAACGATAGTTACAATAAAATAATCAAAATATAAGCTAACAAATAATATAATTTTTTTTGGTTTGTGAACCATTTCTGCCGGGGGAACTTTTTATTTCGAGAGTGTATGCATCATCCGATATATTTCTTTGTTGTACAAATACAGCTGCTATGTCTTAACCCTTGTGCGTTTTATTTATGCATCGGCATGTGTCAAAAAATGCCATACATTTGTGAAATATACAGAGAATGACGGAATGTTCTGTATATATTCAACCAGACAACCAGAAAACTTTAAAGCAAATTCGCGGAACCCTGATAAGAGAGAAATACAAAACTAACTTTGAAATTTATTAAATTAATTTTTATTTAAAATATTCATTTATTTGAAGAGTTTAATGGAATATAATACTAAACTTTGTTTTCATAATTTCTGCTATGCAGAGTCCCTAAACCGGAAATGAGATATTACTTCTTTCCAAAAATGATTCAAGTTTGATAAAGTTTAATTGATGTTAATTTCACTCACATTATTTATGAATAAAACATTAATTTTTTCTTAACATTATTAGAAACACATTAAGTCACAATATATATATTATATATATATTATATATATATATATATGTATGTGTGTGTGTGTATATATGTGTGTGTGTGTATTATATATATAATACATACTTGCATATTTAATAATAATAATAATAATAAAAGTATTTAGTATTTTAACTGGATAGGAAATAAATTAATTGAATTATACTTTCTTTATACGTTACCCTTTGCATTTATTTCTTCTTATTATTTTTTCTGATTAATTATTTTAATATAATTTAAACATTTCATTAATATATTTAATTTTTACTTAACTTTAAAGAATTAGCTTAAAGAAAATTTCTCTCTCTCTCTCTCTCTCTCTCTCTCTATATATATATATATATATATATATTATATATATATATAATATTATATATACAAGTTAAAAAAGTTAGTGATTTAAATCAAAATGTTCACTTAAGAATTTAACTTAATTTTTGTTATTGTTTGTTGTTGTTACATTTATTAACGTCATAATAACTTACAGCAACTTTAACCACGTTAATAAATTAACTATAATACTTTAACCTTTGAAATATTTTGAATTATTTTAAATCATTTTTCATCTTTCATAAATTCAATGATAATTTTTGAATCTTGTGTTATACTGTATAACCCATCATTTACTTAATTTTTCATATAATACAACAACCCACACGATCCAGTTTTTCTTATGTAAAATTTAAATCTGAATCTATTTTCTTCTAAGGTATTTCTTGTGCAAATTGATATTAACGGAGATATAAGCAATTTTTGGATCGATTAAAATCGATTGAAATAGTACTGTATGGTGATAATTATTCGTTTTATCCCTGCGGGTCGATTTTGATATGAGAATAGGTTTTTATGATGTATTTTGGTGTGTTTTATTCAAATCTGACCTTCATTTCTTGTGCAAATGAATTATTGAATGCCCGGTTAGGTTAATTGAATGCTCGGTTAGGTCAACTGTACGCCCCTGATGTTTGGTTAGGTTGTCGTGATATTTTCGTTAGTTTTAATGAAAATATCACGACTTAACCCAATTGGGGAGGGGGTGGAGTTAATATATTTTACTATAAATTAATTCATTTTAACTTATCAATTTTTTTTTTAACAGAATTATAAAATGCTACTAACAAGATTATTAGGAATATATGGGAATAATAGTAATATATGTGTGAAAATATACTTTATACAAATATAATATGTTAAATTTAACTGAAAAGATTGATGAAGATTTTTGCGATAATATTTTAACAAAATTCTCATGATGGATACTATTTAACCCTTTCACTACGGGCGAATTGGAATTATAATACATATATCCCCCATTTTCGACCCCAGAGAGTGAAAAGAGAGGGATATACACTTGGTTTATAAACTACACCTGGAGTTCGAAAAAGATTAGGAGTTGCTTTATTTACCACACCCGGATCTAAGCGCAAATTGGACGTGTAGTTTATATGCCACACCCGGAGCGAAAGGGTTAAATTGAGCGGGGTGGGTTTAGCGGGAAATTGTTGTTATATGTTGGAGTTAAAGTAATTTTTTTTACTTAAAAATTTTCAAACTTTTTATAACTATCAGACTGTATATATATATATTGTTTTAATTGTGCTATTCGAAATAAAAATTTTATGATTCTCTGCTTTGAAGTCATATAAAAGCCTATAAAGGAATTTTATGTATTCCTATATAGTTTCATGAAATTATACTGAAGCCTTTTGCATTTCCTTTTGAAAAATGAAGATTAACGACCAACGATCAAGGTCACCGTCTCTCATTACCAAAATGTAATTAAAACTTCCTCCCATTTCACTGATATCCCTGGTGAACTAATTTACAACTTCTTTATCACCAATGACCTAAAGCAGATTGTACAGCACCTTATTCGTATCCCCGATAGCCTCGGAGACAGGTACAGCATTTTGGATTTATTTCTAACCACTCATCCTTCTTCTTCTTACTCTGTCAAACTTTTTTCTCCTTTGGCGCCACGAATTCGGAAGCGTAAAATCCTCATGAGGTCACTCTTGTTATTCTCAAGAGCTTTACTTCTGTGCTGACAACCTGCCTAGGCAAACGTTTTCGTCTTTGTCTTTCATCTGGTACTTTTTCTTCATGTTGGCAGTTCGCTCTCATTCAGCCTGTCCGAAAGAAGGGTGGCCGCTCTCAACCCTCCAACCATTGTTCAGTCGCCTCGATTTCTTGCCTTTCTAAACTTTTTTAATCTATCCTTAATAGGAAGATTCTTAAACACCTCTCTATTCACAATCTTCTTTCAGATTCAGTATGGGTTTCGCAAAGGACGCTCTACTGGCGATCTTCTTGCGTTTCTCTCTGACTCTTGTTCATCCTCCTTTTGGGATTTCGGTGAAACCTTTACTATTGCGCTGGACATATCAAAAGCTTTTGAAAGAGTCTGGCACAAATCCTTATTTTCTAAACTGCCCTCCTTCGGTTTCTATCCTTCTATCTGTGCCTTCATCTCTGATTTCCTTTCTGGCCGATCTATAGCTGCGGTTGTAGATGGCAACTGTTTCTTCTCCCAAAGTGGTGTTCCTCAAGGGTTTCTCCTGTCACCCACTCTGTTCCTTTTATTTATTAATGATCTTTTACGTCGCACTTCCTGTCCTATCCACTCCTATGCCGATGATTTCCACCTTTCACTTCTCCACCCGCTTCAAAAACCGTCCCTCTCAACAGTCACTCCATGATTCGCGAGAGACGGCTATGGCGTACCTGACCTCTAATCTTTTAACTATCTCTGATTGGGGCAAAGAAAACCTTTTGATTTGCAGTGGTTTAAAAACTCACTTCTTTCATCTGTCTACTCGTCACAATCTTCCACACAACTGTTCCCTTATCTTCAACAATGCACAATTTAATCCTTCCTCTTCTCTTAACATTTTTGGTGTTTCCTTTTCTCGTGATCTTTCCTGGCACATACTCTCTTTTCAAAACAGCTTCTAAGAGGTTATGTGCGCTGTACCGGTTCTGCACTTTCTTTACTCCCACTCAGTTTCTGTCTCTGTACAGGTGTCTTGTCCGCTTATCATGTCCGTACGTTTCTCATGTATGGAGTGGCTCAATCCACACAGCTCTACCTTACCGGGTGGAGTCAAAGGCTTTTCTTCTCATCATTTCCCCGCCTGTTACTGACTGTCTTCAATCACTCTCTCTTTGCCGCAATGTTGCCTCACTCTCTCTTTATTGTCGCTATTATAACGGATACTGCTCTTCGGAACTCTCTAACTTCATGCCTCTTCCTTTAAGGACAGCATGCATGGTCAATCAGTATTCTCACTCTTTCATCTACTCACCGGTCAATTCTAGAATAACCTTCCTCAATCCATCTTCCTCCTATCTTTGACCTCCAATCTTTCAAACGCAGAGTATCCAGACATCTCGAAAACTTTGAACCTTGATTTCGGCTCTCTTCTTCTTCTATGAGAGGTAGAGCGTTTTTGCAGGCGTTCTCTCTTGGCCTCTCCTTCCTGCTATATATATATACATATATTATATATAAAATCGTGGAAAAAAGAATGACCCCCATCTCAACCATTGTTTGCATTTCCACATCTCTAGAGCATCATACAAAACAAATGCCAGTAGTATTTGAAATTACAATATACATAGTCCATCTAAGACTTCTTTGAACTCCCTCTAGACCTGACACCGTCTGCACA
The DNA here is from genome assembly GCA_023014485.1 of Bathynomus jamesi. Taxonomy (NCBI): domain Eukaryota; kingdom Metazoa; phylum Arthropoda; class Malacostraca; order Isopoda; family Cirolanidae; genus Bathynomus; species Bathynomus jamesi. The sequence continues at coordinate 1,099,602 of JAJOZX010000409.1, read as the reverse complement.
GCGGCGGGACATAGATTCCACTGAAGATCGACATCTTCAGACAAGCATTGCCTGTCATGCTTTTTCGCATATTTCCCTTAGGTTTTCGATATTAGATTGCATTTCTTCTTTGATAACCTTCATCTACAGCAACGGTTACCGAACTGTGGTACGCGGGATACTACTTCGCCATACGTAAATATATTTTTTCTTACAATTTTTTTTTGTAGTTTACTTGCCTCATTCTTTTTATGTTTAAGTACAATAAACCAATAATTTCTAGTGTTATTTTTGTGTTGATTTTGTATTTAATTTTAAACATACGAGGTATGTTCAAAAACTTCCAGAACTGGTTATGTTGCGCGCGCATCACATGACGCGCATGCGCGTCATGTGATGCATGTTGTAATGTCGCTCAGTCTGTGTCCAAAAGCGGTTACTGCTTGTTGATATCGTATTCTGTTCTCTCGATATTTACTGTTTTATGAAGTCATTTTGTGTGTTTTGTCCCATTTTGTGCATTTCAATAATGGCTACTGTTAAGCTGGGGCAAGGCTGCTTAACCTGGGCAAGACTGCCTCTGAAACCTATGCCATGCTGAACACAGCATTTGACAATGACGCCTTAAGTCGGACAACCACTTTTGAGTGGTACAAGCGCTTTAAGGAAGGCCGAACGTCGACGGAGGATGATGTAAGGGTGGGACGATCTTCCACTTCAAGAACTGATGACACTGTTGCTTGTGTTCGTGAAATGATTCGAGGGAACGGACCGTAGACTGACAGTCAGGGAAGTCGCAAACGAAATGGACATTTCGATAGGATCATGCCACACGATATTCAGAGAGAATTTGGGGATGTGTCGTGTCAGCCAAATTTGTGCCACGACTCTTGACTGCCGAACAGAAAGAGCAACGTGTTGTTGTGTCTCAAGACCTCCTTCAACGTGCCAATCTTGATGAAAATTTTCTCAGAAACATCGTCACGGGTGACGAGACGTGGGTGTACGGGTATGACGTTGAAACAAAACAGCAGTCATCGCAATGGAAGTGCGCGACGACCCCGAAATCGAATAAAGCACGGCAAGTCCGATCGAATGTAAAGGCAATGCTGGTCATTTTTTTCGATTACTGAGGGACACGTTCATTACGAATTCGTCCCTAGAGGAAATACTGAAGCGCGTGCGAGAAGCAGTAAGGAGAAAATGGTCTGAAAGTTGGAACGCAGGAACGTGGATGTTGCACCATGACAATGCGCCCGCACACACAGCGTTGTCAATTCAGCAGTACTGTACCTGACGAAGCACAACGTCGTAGTCGCTCCCCAGCCCCCGTATTCTCCAGATCTGTCCTCGACAGACTTTTTTCTTTTCCCCAAACTTAAATTTGCATCGAAAGAGCGAAGATTTCAAAGTGTGGAAGAAATTATTCAAAATGCAACAAACGAACTGAAAGTGGTCAGGAATACGGCCTACCACGAATGCTTTAAAAAATGGAAACGCCGTTGGGAGGGAAGTTTACCGTATAGCTGCACAAGGAGACTACTTTGAAGGGGACAACATCAATTAGATTGTAAGTGTACCAGAAAGTTTTTGTGGGATCAGTCCGGGAACATTTTGAAATGCAAACGGATTTTTTTGTAGTTAATATCATCGATATTGAGAATACTTTGAAATGTGATATTGTAATATATTTTACAAATTATTTTAAAAAAGTTTCTTAAATTTTTTAAAATTTTGCTCATTCTCGTGTTAAATTTGTGTTCCACAAAAATAAATCATATCTAAGCCAAGATTCTCCTATTAAAAAGAACAATAATTAAGATACATATACTATAATATATATATATATATATATATACACTTCGGTGTTCTTAATTGATTATTATGCTTAGAGTAGTTTAATTTGGCATGCTTATAAAATAATGGTGTTGATGTATAAGTCGACCCTGAAAAAATTTGAAAAGGTTAGTACAGTACAGTAAGTTTTCTATTTTGCTGTACGTAGTACAGAAGAAAATAAGTTCCATAGGATTCAAATATGGGGATTGCGAGACTTTCGGAAGGATTTAAGGGCCATTACTGCAGAGCCACATTTTGCCACGCAAAGCACACGATTGAGATTTCCATAAAATGTGGCCAAAATACCAATTTCAAAATTTGCGCTGTGGTTAAGATTTTTTTGCACATTTTTAATTTATATTGAGTAGCGTATCCAGTCATTACATTTTTTTTATGACATCTTTACAATTTTTTAAATTTCTTTAGATATATTTTGCACAAATCTGCCGTTTATCTATCTGAATTTTATTCTATTGATTTTTACTGTGATTTAACTTTTTTTTCAATTTGAAATACTTCTCTTGCAAAAGTAAATGAAGTTAAAATTCTTGGCATCAAGTTAGATGAAAAATTAAATTTCAAAAGCCAGAGACAACATATCAAATAAAAAATATCTAGATTTCTCTACATAATGTTTAAACTCAAAAAAACAATTCCCCAAAATGCCCTCCTCACACTGTATTACTCATTTATCAATCCACACTTACAATATGGAATCAGAGCATGGGCTAGTACAAAGAATTATTTACTGTATCCGCTAGAAGTAATGCATAAAAAAATATTTACGAACTCTCTCAGACAATGATAACAGACGATCACATACCTATCCAATGTTCAGAAACTTAAATATTCTAAAACTAAATGACCTCTATAAACTTACTGTCGGTATCAGTATGTACAAAGTTGCTAATAAGAGAAACTATACTTGGCCCATTCACAGGGCGATTATCCCCCATTAGATCTGCAGATCTACAGAAGCTAAGGCTAACAAAGACCTTAAGATCCACTCTAAGGTTAGCCCGAGAGAAGGGAAAGAGTAGGGGGTTAAGAGAAGAGAAGAGAATGAGGGGTTAAGTAAGGAGCAACACCTATCACTCGTGGGTTAACATTCATTCAGAAAAAGAGAAAAAAGACTCACCATCATCATCCGCCGGCAACTGCCGACAAGTCAGAAAAATAGTCGGAGAGAATAGGAGAGGGGTGAAAGATGAAAAGAAGTAAAATAAGAACGCTTACAAACCATGCAAACACAGTCTTAACTCACAGTCATACCATGCAAACTACAAACATGCAAGAAAAGAGTTACAGACATGCAAAGTAAAAAAAGTAGGTAAAGTTAAACAAAAAGTGGGTTAGTTTACTCTACAAGCTACATCTACGTTCGTGTTAGTCTAATTTTTTTTTTTTTTATGCAAATTGCAGGAAATGCTCTCTACTACAAAGGGGAAGATATCTGGAACGCTATACCCATAAACATCAGACCTACACCATCACTAATATCGTTTCGCAATTCACTAAAGAAAAACATTATAAACTCCTACTAATATATGTGCGTATATACTGTATATATATATATATATATATATATATATACATTTAACTGCAAACACGCAGTATAATTAACGTAAAGAACGACGCTTGTATAGGAGATATTCCGCGCAAGACGAGAGAAAGAGAACGAAACAAATGAAAAAATGAGGTAACCACCCGGGAATCGAACCCGGGATCTTTCGATTGCCGGTCAGATGCGATAACCATTACATCATGGGCCTCACTCTTCCAAATGCCGTAATTCTTCTACATACTCGCACAAACCAATGCCCCAAGGGGGCACCTTCCGCATGCCGTAACATTATATACATTTAACTGCAAACACGCAGTATAACTAACGTAAAGAACGACGCTTGTATAGGAGATATTCCGCGCAAGACGAGAGAGAGAGAACGAAACAAATGAAAAAATGAGGTAACCACCCGGGAATCGAACCCGGGATCTTCCGATTGCCGGTCAGATGCGATAACCATTACACCATTACCTCATTTTTTCATTTGTTTCGTTTTCTCTCTCTCGTCTTGCGCGGAATATCTCCTATACAAGCGTCGTTCTTTACGTTATATATATATATATATATATATATATATATATATATATATATATATATATATATATATATATATATATTGCAACTTGTAAATATTACTACAAAAAAATATCATCTATTATATATGCAAAATTCACAATCTTAAATGGATGCAATCATAAACCATATAAATTAGATGTTAAAAGTTTCCAGTATATTACGCCATAGTATAACATGCCTCACTTATCTGTGTCTTTGTAACTTTAAGATTGTATCATGATTTATATTGTTCACCATTTTACTTTTCTATTATTTCTATTATTATTTCTATTAGCATTTTCTACTATTTCAAAGCTTATTTAAATTTTCATTTGTAATGACAGAGTTAACTAAATGCAACATTATTTTATTTTCCACAAATTCTATTTATATTTGACATTTTCCTATGTAAAAATAGAAATGAATCTCAAAGACTTTTGCCTGAAAAGTTGTCATGCTTCCCAACGCCATATTCAGATAAGAATACTGTAATTAAACTACAAAAATTAAACGTTAACCCAACATTGTGTAAACCATTATGGATGTAATGTATATCTTATGTAATGTATTCTTTCCGAATAAAGATTATTATTATTATTATTATTATTATTTATTGATTAGATGTAATCAAAGTAGGCAAAAAAAATTATAAATATTCTTTTTTGTATTTTTTTATTGTTTGTATTTTGTGTACTTTTCATAGCTTCTATCTTTGATTATATTTTTATTATATTTCCCCCCCCCTCAAAAAAAAAAATTGCATTTTGGTGGGTAAAATATAATTTTAGAAGTTAATATCACCATATTTGTCCGAGTATTTCAGATCTATAACTTTATACATATTAACGGTTGATATCTGAATTTCAATTTAGTTTGCCCAAAAATGCCCTTGGGGCCAATCCTTTCTACATAAAAAAAAAAATGAAAAATTCATCAAAATCACACATATCATTTCCCTTTTCATTTTTGTCATTTCTCAGTTCCTTACATGTCGCCTGACACATGTCAATTAATTAATTAATAAAAGTGACAGGATTTTAAATGAGGATGAGAATGATGAGATGATGATGATGAGATGGTGAGATACACGAATTTTTTGCTGGATTAGATTTCTAAATTTGTAAAATCATCAATTATTTGTATATTATTTGATTTTATATTAATTTGTATAAATTTATATATATTTGTAATAAATAATTAATAAATTTCCAATTTTAAATATTTTTTTTAAGAAATATTTTTTATGTAGGCCGATAATATTCATTGGAATAAAGATAAAGATACTTTTTTTTACAGCAAAATTAGGTTTTTGGAAAATAAATATGAAAAGAACATAAAAAATAATATTGGCCACATTTCCGGAAAATCTCAACAGTGTGCAAGAAAGTGTGTTTAGGGTCGTTATCCCGCTGAAAGATCCAGTAAGGTCTTAATGATCCTCTTCCGTCCTTTTGCTGTCTTAAATATGGGTGGAATTCTTCTTCTTGACAGCGGTAGACAAATAATTGATCATCGATTCACAATAAATTTTGATTCATCCATCCACAAAATTCTGAATCAATGTTCAGATGTCCATTTGTTTTGTTCCTTCGCCCAAACTAAATATCCTTTTCTTTTTTTGTTTGAAATGGTCGGTTTACGTCGCGCAGTTCAACTACGCAGGCTCCTCTCCACTAATACTCCTCTCACAAGACGCGATATCACTGAAATGCTATGGTGTTTCTGAAACTCTATACCAATTTGGCTAGAGCTTCTGGTAATATTACAGACAGATTCTTGCAATGAGTGTCTCAACTCTTTCATCGATCTTCTTGGTCTTTCCAGATTTTTTATGGATACCATAATGCCTCAGTCAGTAGCTCTAGCAAAGGTTTTTTGAACAGCCATTTGTTTGACTCTCAGTTTTGCACTTATGATTCGTTTCGAGAGCCATTCCTTACTTAAAGCATTCATATGTCTTACAAAGCGAAGCACTAAAGGAAATCATGCTGAAACAGCGTAAAAATTCGCCTTGCTAAGAGCGTTTTTTTCAATGCCTGGATGGCGTAGCCGGTAAGAGCGTTTGCTCGGAAATGACGGAACGCGCGTTCAAGTCCTACTGGCGCTAAATTTCTATTTTCATTCTTTCCATAAATAAATAAATAGGGCATATATATATATATAATATATATATATATATATATATATATGTTAACCCCTCCGTCTATGGCCCTGGGTTGGTTCGAAGTCGACGGGGGTTCTGGTTAGGAGGCAGCAACGGATCTGTTACTTGCAGTAGTTTCTTCTATACTACTCTCCGAGTTCTTCTATAGTGGCTCGGAGGATTCTGAGAGGCTTATTAAATTGTTTGAGGTTTCTCCCCGATTCTTCTTGTAACTTATCGGGAGATTCTAATGACTAAGTTTTCTGAAGAGAGCACGGCTCGAAGGAGAAGATAAAGACTTTTTCTTACTGTGTTTTACTCCTAAACTGTTACAGGTAATGCTCAGCCTCGTAGTTGGAATCAGAATAAACATGGAAGAAATTGGTGGGGTTTATATACCCCGATTCTACTAACATCATCATTATTAAATGTTGAAGAGGCTGCATTATTTTTGTACAATATTTGAAAATAAAGTAAATCTTTTAGCTGTGGTAAGGTTTAAACGAATAAACAAGATATTTGAAGATGAAGCCATATTTTTATCTTAAATTGCGTATTTTCAGATCTGATGTTATCATGATCTGCCAAGTTAACTAAAAGTGGAAATTGAACTATGCATCTTTACACTAAAATATGCATATGAGTGAAAATTAAAGGTTTAAGATTTACAATTAAATACTTAGGCAAGACATGACTTCATCTTTTATAACGAAGAAAGAATGTATACAAAACATGACATGGCAAAAGTTACTCAGGATTCATTATTCAGCTAAATCTAAAAAAATGATTATGAGATTTTAAAAAAAGAACAGGTCATCAATTATTTGGCAAAGTAGAAAGCACATCAAAATTAATTCCAAATGAAAAAATAATAAAAAAATAACAACAGTATTGCCGATTCTACATTCCTTATGGCGACATAATGTCGGGTCCGACATTGAGTACATTGTAATTTTGGTCTACTGTAACTATGATTATAATTACCAATTCATTTATTATCGTTAACTACAATTTCATTAAAGTACATTGACTACGTCATTTAGTACATTACATCATTAAGTACTGTTTCATTAAAGTACATTACTACATTATATATTAAATTGTGATCGTTTAATTAAAGTAGTTTCATTAAAGTACATTACGTCGTTTACCATTCTTACAGTGTTTTTATATATTTATATATGGTTATACTATATGGTTATACTATATGGTTATACTATATGGTTATTATATATGGTTATTATATATGGTTGTCAGTACAACACAAGTACATGAGACATGACACACATGATATAACATAACGCATGATAATGTTATAAATTCGAATCAGAGCGAAAGGAGATTTTTTATCTTTGAAGCGTTCGATTTTGCCAGTTAGCGAAATTTGATCACCTACCTCAGCATTTTCGAGTTCATTGAGAGGTGAACCTTTTTAAAAATAAAAATGAAAAAAATAATACGAGAACGTATTTCTGCGTTTTCGAACGAATGCATGAAGTTTTGCGTTTCTTAGATTGACACGAGTAAAAATGAATATTTAATAAAATTTATATAGGATAATGATCAAGGGAAATTAATGACGGGAAAATGTGACGTCATAGTTATTGAATTTGTACGTATAGTACAAATCATTATTAGGAAGATTTACAAGAACGAATTAGAGACAAAGAGTGGGTATTAATGACTAAGAAGTACAACTACGGGTTCCAATCCTGTTATATGCAATGTGTATGCATAATCTAGGGTCGAGGGTGAGATGCAAGACAATCATAATTAATTATAATAACTTCTATAACAAATGGAAAATGGATACGACTAAACCATAGATATGGTAGATCGTAGGGTTATGACATGAACAAAATAGGAAGCTACAAGTAAAATTATTATCCAAACTCACGTTAAGCGATTTTGGTTCTTATGTAGAAATGAATATTGATTATTCATTGTTCATTTTTTACATATATATATATATATATATATATATATATATATATATATAAAACAACTCAGGACAGTTGTTGAAAGTCATCAAAAGTATCAGAAGTGAGTGTATATATATATATATATATATATATATATATATATATATATTACACCCAAACGTACTCCCCCACCGCAGTGAGATCGCGTCAGGAATAATATATATATATATATATATATATATATATATATATATATATATATATATATATATATATATATATTCCATCTTTAGCTCAGTGAATTTACTATTTTTACTATTCAGTGTCTACAATGAATACAGTATCTTCTGAGTCTTCTGAGTCGGTATATTCAATACTCTTGTACATAAATTCAAAGCTGAATATTGAAAATCGAAGGTAATTCAGCTTTAGTGCAACTGAGAGGCTCTCCTTTCCTTGTTTTATATAAATACATCAAGGAGAGAAACTAAACAGCCAAAGTTTTGTATGAGATTCGTTAATACTTCCTTTACTTGTTTAATTTAAAACTTTTAACATACGAGCAGAATTAATCTTCAAATATATAGATATATATATATATATATATATATATATAATATATATATATATATAAAGCCTCTGTAACGTTGAAAAGAAACGCTCTCTCTCTCTCTCTCTCTCTCATCATATATATATATATATATATTATATATATATATATATATATACACTCGTATATTATCATTGGTAAAATAGTTAGGCAGACCGCCCTATTACAATTCAATTTATGGAACGATGTTTATATGGCTGTATCTTCGTAAAGAAAAATTATTGTCAAGGGTTGTCTTCATATTTTCTCATTGACTTGCGTTTGTGTCTGGAAAAGACAAACCATTTTCTTCATTGCAATAAAACCTATTCCAAAAAATAAAGAAAAAACTAACTTATACGATCTGTTTTCTTCTTTAGTTCCCATATTTATTATTGATTTAAATGCATTTTTATCTCGTAATTAAGATTTACGAATTTTTAAAAACAAGTTTTAAACTTAATGCTATTGAATTATGCATAAAATTTGTATAGATGGGAGCAATATATTTACATTTTCTAGTAATTCATGAATTATATATATATATATATATATATATATTATATATATATATATATATATATACACACACCACACGAGGTGTGTTCAAAAGTTCACGAACTTGTTATGCTGCGCGCGCATCACATGACGCGCATGCGCGTCATGTGATGCATGTTTGTAGTGTGACTCAGTTTATGTCCAAAATGGTTACCGCTTGTTGATATCGTATTTTGTTCTTTCGATATTTACTGTTTTGTGAAGTAATTTTTTGTGTTTTGTCGCATTTTGTGCATTTTAATAATGGCTACTGTCGCGCACTTCCATGCTGTTTTGTTTCAACGTCATACCCGTACACCCACGTCTCGTCATCCGTAACGAGGTTTCTGGGAAAATTTCCATCAAGATTGGCACGTTGAAGGAGGCCTTCAGACAACAACACGTTGCTCTTTCTGTTCGGCAGTCAAGAGTCGTGGCACAAATTTGGCTGACACACGACGCATCCCCAAATTCTTTCTGAGTATCGTGTGGCATGATCCTATCGAAATGTCCATTTCGTTTGCGACTTCCCTGACTGTCAGTCTCCGGTTCCCTCGAATCATTTCACGAACACAAGCAACAGTGCCATCAGTTCTTGAAGTGGAAGATCGTCCCACCCTTGCATCGTCCTCCGTCGACGTTCGGCCTTCCTTAAAGCGCTTTTGCCACTCAAAAGTGTTTTCCGACTTAAGGCGTCATTGCCAAATGCTGTGTTCAGGATGGCATAGGTTTCAGAAGCAGTCTTGCCCATCTTTACACAAAATTTTATGCACACCGTTGTTCTTCAACAGTAGCCATTATTCAAATGCACAAAATGCGATAAAACACACAAAATGACTTCACCAAACAGTAAATATCGAAAGAACAAAATACGATATCAACAAGCGGTAACCGTCTTTGGACATAAACTGAGTCACACTACAACATGCATTGCATGACATGACGTGCATGCACTTTATGTGATGTGCGCGCAGCATAACCAGTTCGGGAACTTTTTTAACACACCTTGTGTATATATGTATATATGTGTGTGTGTGTGTGTGTGTGTGTGTGTGTGTGTTAACGAACGGTATAAATTTATGCAGTGAACCTGTGAACACGTTAAAAGGTAAACAAGAGTAAAGTCTTAAATGTAAACGAAAATTGTTTAATTAGATTTATTAAGGTAATAGATTACCATCTCTTTTGTTCAATATCCGCTCGTCCGTGTTCTTTTGATGTCATTGGCGTGATCTTAGCGGATGTATTTACTTTTCTAATCTCAAAATTTGGCTTTACACCTTCCGAAGAAGGATTCAATGTAACTTTCGTTTTAAATGTAAGCAGAATGGAAACACGTGTAAGGATATAATATAAAGGATGTTTTTATGTACAGTACAGGGTGTTTATAAAGTCCCTATCTATTTCAGTGAAAACGTAGCAAAAAGAGTAAAATTCAATAACAATATAATAGAAGGCATACATTTAATGAATACTTAAGCATATGATTCTACATGAGCACCATCAGTATCTCTACAGAGTTCGAATCTGTCAGCAGCATTGCGGAACACATTTGGAGCATGACAAGGGCTATTTTTGTAACTGCTGTTACGATACGAGCATGTAAATGCTCATTCAGATAGCATTTTAAACACCGTCGTCTTTCAACAAGATGGGGCACCTTGTCATTACGCAAACATTGTTCGGGAGTACCTAAATGAACGATTTCCAAATCGGTGGATCGGACGTGGCGGGAACTGGCCCTGGGCGGCTCGATCTCCTGACCTAACGCCCTTGGATTTCTTTGCATGGGCTTCATCAAATCAAACGTCTATCAAACGAGGGTTACAGATCTGCAAGATTTACGTGCTCGTATGTAACAGCAGTTACAAAAATAACCCCTGTCATGCTCCAAAATGTGTTCCGCAAAGCCTGTAGAGATACTGATGGTGCTCATGTAGAATCATATGCTTAAGTATTCATTAAAGGTATGCCTTCTATTATATTGTTATTGAATTTTACCCTTTTTGCTACGTTTTCACTGAAATAGATAGGGACTTTATAAACACCCTGTATTTCATCAACACTTTCTTGCTAGATAAAGCACGTATCTCAAACTAGATGGAGGGCACAGTTACACAGAAAAGAAAAAATTGTTGGAAAAAACAAGCCCGTATTTAACTATTTGATGACAAATTCAACCATTTTTTTTTGCTTTTAACAAACTGAAATGGTTGATGCAGTTAATTGCATGGTAAAATAGACCATTTAGACTGGTTGTCAAAGAGTTAAAATTGTTTGTCTTTGATTCTCGTACAATTAAAGTAATTTTTTTATATATACAAAGGGTAAATAAAAGCAACGTTTTTACCTACTATAAAAAATGACGGCAAATGAACTTCAAGAAATTATGTTGACACTACATCCTAAGGGTCTCTCACAATTACAGTAATGATAAGCACGTAACTGTAAGTCTATCTGTCTATCTATCTATCTCTATCTAGAGAAGGAGAGAGAGAGAGAGAGAGAGAGAGAGAGAGAGAGTTACAAGGAGTTACAAGGAAAAGAAGTACCTCAAAAGGCCTTGCGGCCCATACCGAGGAGGTACCAATGGCAACGGGTGCCAGGGAAAATTTTGTCTTTCAACTATGCTAGCAGTAGTAGAAAACTGGATAGAAAAGTAGAACGCTCTCTCCCCACCCTCCGCTCCCTCCCTGCCAGAGGCAGGTACGGAAAAGGGTTGAAGAAAATACCTTGACCCTGGAAAAGTAGCCAAGGAAATTTTACAGGAAAGTGGAGAATATATAAATAGCTCTATATTTAGCTTGCTCACAGAGACCGAGCAAGTGACCTCCTGCAGAGTTTTCTGAGGTTTTAATCTTAACTATGAGTGTGTTCAGTACTTTGTCTAGCCTATTTTTAAACAGATTTACACTTTGACTGGAAACAACCCCTGAGGGAAGTTGGTTCCAGACATTAACTATTTTATAGGAAAAGAATTTCCGCAGACTGAGGTCCTAAATGTCTTTACACACTCAAATAGTGTGCAAGATTTCGTCTAACCTTTTCTTGAACTGATCCACAGAGGAACTGTTCACAACTTCCGAAGGTAACCTGTTCCATGTGTCACAGATCTTATACGTAACGTAATTCCCACACACACTAGTCCTAAACCGTTTCAAATCCAACTTCCAACCATTGTTGCGAGTTGGGTTATCATTTAAACTAAACATACTTCTAAAATCGACATCGTTGAACCCTCGTAAGAGCTTGAAAACCTCGATCAGTTGACCGCGCAGCCTCCGAGTTTCAGCGAAAACAAGTTCAGGGCGCGTAACCGTCGATTGTAGCCCATATGCCTACGGAAGGGATCAACTTTGTGGCCCTCGCCTGCACTCGCTCCAGCCTCTCAATATCTTTCCTGAGGGTGGGCGACCAGAACTGCACAGCATACTCCAGGTACGGCCGAACAAGGGAATTGTACAGTGAGAGCACAATCACCTTGTTCCGAAACTGAAATTGCCTCCTGATATAACCCAATAGTTTCTGGGCTTTCTTTTCCACCTCTACACACTGTTTCGTAAACTTAAGGTCGCTGCTAATTAGCACACCCAAGTCCTTTTCTAAATCAGTCACCTCGATATTACTGCCCAACATCGAGTAGTCCGACTTGGGATTGGCGTAGCCAATGTGCATCACTTTGCATTTACCCAAGTTAAACGGCATTTGCCATTTTTCGGACCACTCTCCTATCCTACCTAGGTCCGCACGCAGTTCCTCGATCGCTTCGGGCGTCCCAACATTGGCCCAAGCTTGGTGTCATCAGCGAATTTGGCGATCCGACTGACGATGCCACCGTCGATATCATTTATGTAAATGGTAAACAACAGTGGCCCCAAAACGGAACCCTGAGGAACCCCACTAGTGACCGAGGCCCAACCCGAACTAGCCCCTTTAATTACCACCCTCTGCCGCCTATTCCTCAGCCAGTTTTCAATCCACCTACCTATTTCCCCACCGATACCCAGCGCGCGCACTTTCGCCATTAGCCGGCGGTGAGGTACCTTATCAAAGGCTTTCTGAAAGTCGAGATAAAGTATATCAATCGCCCTACTCTTATCGTACTCACTCAACATGACGTGGAAAAACTCGAGCAAGTTGGTGAGACACGACCTATGCCGTCTAAACCCATGTTGGGAGTCCCCAAGCAGCTTGTAGGAATCCAAATGGTCAACGATTCTATCAGCTATTATCCTTTCTAATAATTTACCTACAACTGAAGTGAGACTAATAGGACGACCTGTTAGTGAGGTCAGAGAATCACCGTATCTTTCTTCATTACAGACTTTAAAAAGTTGGAAATTCACATAAAGAAATGGAATATAAACATATAACTCGTGTGAACACCTTCACCTTCACTACCTATAAACCTAGTTGAGATCGCGTACCGTTCCTCTTATACTTACGTTTACTCTTCTTCCTCAATTTCCCTTCCTTCCTTATCTTCTTATCCTCTTCCTTCTTCTCTTCTTCTGCTATCGCCAATCATAAAAAGCGCTTCATTTGTTTTCATTCGGTTTGTTTACATTTTTCTTTATGGGATCAAAGACTTTGTAAAAGTGTTTATATCTCTTTGAAGATCGTATCTAATTCTTTATTTATAACGCAATTGTTTCTTCACATTTATACACGACTATTTGTCCTTCTTAACTTCTTAGGTCTCTCTCTCTCTCTCTCTCTCTCTCTCTCTCTCTCTCTCTTATTTGTTTGCCTCTAAGTTGTGAATATAATTTTTCCTCATACGCTTTAGAATTCACTTCTATATTCTCCTCCTAATTATCGTAACATTTTTTTTTGTACTTCGAGAACGTTTAAACTTTTTTAATGAAAAAGAATGTCCTTATTATGATATGAATTAAATTGCGATTTTAATTTCACTTAAAATGAAAATAATTTGGTAGTTCAAACCATCGTTTTAAAAACATTTTCCAATTAGACTTTGTTTATACTCGTGTGTGTGTGTGTGTGTGTGTGTGTGTAGAGGATGTTGATGATGTTTGTTCTTTTATATACGATTATCGACGACTGAACGGTTAGGGTAACCTGCACCAAATTTAATATATACATTAAGGGAGAACTAAGGAAGGTTTTAGTAACTCACTCGCCTCTCCTGTTCTTCCTTTAGATTGCGCTTCGGGGGGATTTTTTTTGCTGCGCAAGGTGCAGGGGACATTCTAGTGGATATCTTTTTTATAAAAGAGGGAGGGTGACATCTGCGACCGCCAGCAAAAGTGACTCCTCCAAAGAGGGAGAGAGCCGAAAACAAGATCTCCAAGGCTCACCGATGGCCCTTTTTTTTTATAAATTTTGAAAAGGTTGTGTAGTATATAAGATGCATGTATGTGTAGTGAGGAATAGAGAAAAAGTGTGTGTTTGAGAGTATGCTGGATTGCTCACGGAGTAAATGAAACACTAAGAAAGATCAGCTAAAGGGGGCAGTGATAAGAGAAATGGAAGTTCCACCATTCCCTGTTTCCTGCCTAACGTACACCCAGGAGTACTTCCCTGGTCGACTGGTGTCTACAATATATATATATATATTATATATATATATATATATATACAGGGTGTTTCACAACCGGTCTGCCATATTTTGGGGGGTGATTTGGAGGGTGATATCGAGTAAAACAGTTATTACAACATCAGTGCTATTTCCAACTGTTGCGGAGCTACGGATGTTTTAAGGTGCACGGAAAAAAGTAACGAGTGTATTAATCTGATATACTTTATTGCTACATTTTATGAGATACACCTTATAAATGTTCAAAATGTCTGCCTCGGTTTTCAATGCGCAGCCTTGCTCGTTCCAAAGAAGAGTCCATTGTCCGTTGAATCATTTCGGGGTGTTCTCGTATATAAGCAGCGGCATCCATAATCCGACGCAAGAGTTCCTCTCTCGTTTGTACTTTGGTCTTGTAGACCATCCTTTCATAAGGCCCTATAAAAAGAAATCTAACGGGGTTAAGTCCGGAGATCGCGGAGGCCACGATATTGGACCAGCACGACCAATCCAACGATTCCCGTACCGCTGATTCAAGTAATCCGTAAAATGACGACCAAAATGTGGTGGCGCCCCATTGTGCTGAAAGAACATCCTGCGCCTTGTCTCCAAAGGCACGTCCTCCATCAAAAGAGGCAATTGTTCGCTGTTCTAGGTCCAGTATGCGCTCCTCCACAGCAACGGGTCGTCGTGCTACATGTTCTTGGTTACGTGGAACAATTGTCCCTGTTTCCCTTAATCTCTGGTGTGTGTCACTAAACACTTGCCTGTTCGGAAAACGTCTTCGATATTCCTCAACTGCCGCTCTGTTGTCACCATCACAGAATCCATAAATGAAATGGATATCAGCGTATTCAGCGGATGTGAACTGTTGATTCATTTTGATTGTTCACCTAAGCGCAACACAGTGTCTCGTACCACAGATCAGAACCAACTGAAAGGAAAAACTGAGGATTAGTAGTGGTAACTTCGTTAACCGAAACTACCACCAGTGTTGCCATCTATCGAATTACACACAAGCAGGGATTTGTTGTTTGCACATCTTAAAACTATGTTGTATTAATTTTTTAATCGATATCATCCCCTAAAGTATGGCAGGTTGT
This sequence comes from Bathynomus jamesi, assembly GCA_023014485.1. Taxonomy (NCBI): domain Eukaryota; kingdom Metazoa; phylum Arthropoda; class Malacostraca; order Isopoda; family Cirolanidae; genus Bathynomus; species Bathynomus jamesi. The sequence goes on along the minus strand of JAJOZX010000409.1, from coordinate 1,083,832 downwards.
GAAACACCCTGTGTGTATATATATGTATAATATATATATATATATATATATATATATAGAGAGAGAGAGAGAGAGAGAGAGAGAGAGATACCGGTATATATATATATATATATAGATAGATAGATAGATAGATAGATTAAAAAACCGCTCCCACCAGCGTTCGAACCCACCACCTCTTGAATATAATATAGAGGCGGTAGCCACTACGCTACGACGAATGAAGATTAACATGATCTCTCACACATTTAAACAACCAACAATTCTGCGACCTATTAAATTATAACCCAACAGTAACCATCATTAACACTGATAACATCCATTAATTCATACTGAAGTAAGATAATTGTTAAATTTAGTAAGTTAAGGGTTAAGGGTTAAGTTAGTTAAGGGTTTTTTTCTGATATTTTTAAAAGTTTCTTTCGCAAAATTTTATTTGTTCTTGAGTATTGTTTATGTTGTGGATAGGGATTTTGAAACCTTTTTTTCATTTGCGCTTTGCGTGTTTCAGTTTACGTTCGAAAATGTTGTTTATTTAAAATATATGTTTGTTACGAGAAAGTTGCCGTTGTAAAAGTTACGTGAAATTTACTTGCCAAAAATTCTGGGAATGTTACGAGTAAAAGTTACGTTATGGAAGTTATACGTAAGTTACGTCGAGTTACTGACAAATACTACGGTCGTGTTATGCACGAGCTACGCGTAAGAATAATTACAGTGTACAGAGGGTTGACAAAAGTAAATAGATAATACGATGCTTGTCCTCAAGAACAAATGACAAAGCTCATCAGTGGAAAGCCAGAATGAGTGTGAGCTTTACGTGATACAAAAGGGAAAGTAACACGATTCTGGATATATTAATTCAATAATTATGTTATTATTTATTGATTTTTATCATCAAATCCAAAACTATGGAAAAAAGAAGGTGTCTATTTACTTCTGTCAACGTTCTGTAACGCTAGAAAATAAGAAAACTGATGAAAAATAGTAAGGAAAAGTTCCATGTACATTTAAAATATATTTCATATCTGAACCCTTCAGGCACTTATTTATTTCATGAAATCCTTGTACAGTCGCACGAGTTTGGGTGGGGCCGGCCCAGAATAGATTGAATCCGTGTCAGGCGAACAGCAATACAATGGTCGAGTTTTTAAAAGCTGAGATAATGAAATTTTCGTGAAGTCTTTGAACATTTTATGTTTTTATTAAACGAATTATTGACATCCTGATGGATCCTTTTTCTCCTTTTTAGACCAATTTTTTTTCCTTCGTACTCTAAACTCAGTAATGTGAAGTTTAATTGTTCATATTTCATTACTTTGCTCATATCTCTCTCTCTCTCTCTCTCTCTCTCTCTCTCTCTCTCTCTCTCTCTCTCTCTCTCTCTCTCTCTCTCTCTCTCTGTATATATATATATATATATATATGGTCGGTGACAAATGTTTTGTCCCTCCGAAAAATATAAAATATGTAGATCCCATTTCTTTACCGCTTCTATAATTTGTTCAGTTACCATGACAACTATAAACCATTCAACTATAAACCACTTCCTTTCTTTGTGATAATGTGGTGAGTTTGGCAATTATGTATAATGTATAAAGTAATAATACCAACTTTAAATCTAAAATTCAGTAATAATAAAACACACTAATATATTACGCAGATATTGTGAATTTGTAGAAATAGAATAATTTAATTAGCATTACAATAATAAAATTATTATAATAATAATAATTATTATTATTATATAATCATTATTATAATCATTATTATAATGAAATTATAATAAAACGAATGAATATTTACGTAGATATTATGAACGTGTAGAAATAGAATAATTTAATATTTATTAATTTGATGAAAATTTATACTGCAGACGTTTTAGAAGCAAAAGATATGAATTACATCTGCAAGAAAACTATCGAAAGGAACCTTTTTACCGCACCTTTATTTTCTTTGATGTATTATTTAAAATATGATATAATGTTTTTCTCAGACACTCTCTCTTCAGTTTAATATACTATTACTTTAACCCTTAACTACTATCATTATTTCCCATGATAAAATAAACAAATGTACTCAGGGTCAGAATTGACTCAACGATAGTAGCTGAAGGTTAATAATTGTTACATTAGAAAATTTGAGATTACACAGGTGCAGTAAAATACTAAGACAAGATAATCTATGTTAGTTATTATTTTTTGTCCGTTGCAACATTAAAGGTCATATGATAGGAAGGACCTACAACTGAACGTCCGTTGCAACATTAAAGGTCATATGATAGGAAGGACTTACAACTGAACCTAGATTCAGAACCAAGAATGGCTACAGAATCGAAAGACAGTAAATTAGTCTTCCATTCAACCACTCACCAAAGTCAGTGTCGATTCACTTCGCTGATCCCACTGGAAGCGGTTTGAAAACGTGGGTAAGCCATTTATGCTTCCCAATTTAAATTATACCGATACACTTATCATATAAATAATGCATTTCAGCAATAAAATATTAAAAATATTAAAATATTAAAATATTTTAATATTAACATAAAATATTAAAAAATTAAAATATTAAAAACATTAAAATATAAAAAAAACAATTCCTTAAAAGCAGTCTACATACAAGTCTTCTAGAATGAGCTTAGTTTGTATAACAGCTGAAAACCAACATAATATGTACAGTATATCCTTCACAAATAAATATCGTAATCCGATAATGTGAATTGGTATTCAGAATGTATAAATAGTTTAATATAACTTGTAGGATTTCTTTATCTTCATCTTGTTCCAACACTTTCGATGCATAGCGTGCTAAATGTAAATTTCCATATTAATTCTATATTATATCATAACTAGAGCCCAGATGTTCAGACAAAATGCCATAAATGCCTTTTTTCGCCTATTTTTGCTTTTTACAGGAAAAGTACCTTTTTCGTCATAAAGTGCCTAATTTGCCTCTTTTCCATTATTTTCTAGTATTATTCCAGTAGAGTCCCAAGATAGGCCTTTCAGTTTCTGTTATATATTTCATTTATATATATATATATATATTAGAGTGTCCCAATTTTTTTTGTTCATGAAGTTTGTCATGCACACCCTCCTAATTTCTTCCACTCGTGAAAACATGCCAGCAAGATGAATTTTATTCGTGTTCTTTAATTTTAAGGGTCCCCTCAAACCATGTGTTTCTATTGCTGAACGGCTACTCTCTACCTTATACTAATTATAGCATATTTCTTTTCAGGTTATGGATACAAGAAAGCAGGAGACTGTGTGGTTGGTGGGGGTGTTGCGAAATGAACCCCTGGAAACGCTGTGTCAACTTCCGACAGTGGGAGATGTTCGACGTCTGTTGTTCTTCACTCGGAAGAAAAAAACGTCCACGGCGGAAGCTGCCAATGTGGTAGCTGATGAGGTTATGGCGGTGTGGGCTCGGGCATCTATTCCCACCTCCCACAAGCCCAAGTGCGTCGAGAGGATCAAGGCCCTCTCCACGGACTACGAGAAGGTTGCCAGAAACCGAAACCGTGGGGGAGAGAAGCAACTGGAGCGGGAAAAGAGATTCCAAGCCAACCTGAATACATTTCGAAACAGCTCATGCCAACGCCATGAAACTCATCAAAGTCCCCGAAGATCGAGACTTTCTGAATGACCAGCGAACCGTGCGGAAGATGTTCATCGGAGGAGAGGACCTGGAGTTTGTTCGCAGGGCAGCGGAGCGGGAGAAACGCCGACCAGCTGAAGAGAAGAGGAAGAAGTAAAGCCGCGAAGAGATGGACTCACTGCAAGCAAAAGGAACGGTGAAAAGTGGGTCTTCTTCTTCGGAGTCCATGGCCGAA
>JAJOZX010000409.1:927500-1075000 GCA_023014485.1 Bathynomus jamesi | reverse complement strand
ACGTATCACCAAAGTCCAAGAAAATCTGTGCGGCAAGCGAGTCGTGAGGTAGGAATTTCAGAATCGTCTGTCCAACGCATTTTGAAGCGCTGTCAATGGAAAAGTTACATTCCAAGATTAGTCCATGCTATTAATGAAGATGATCCGGACCGAAGAGTGGAGTATTGCGAGTGGTACTTGGCACGATGTGGATGTGGATTGGACGAAGGGGTTTCGTAGAATACCCTCCGCGTTCACCAGACCTCACACCACTAGACTTTTTTTTATGGGGATACTTAAAAGACAAAGTCTACGCTATAAAACCTGCAACAGTCGCTGAATTGAGAGCAGCCATTGAACGAGAATGCACACAAATACCAAACGAAATGTTTCGTGATGTTCGCGATTCCATTGCTTCGCGTTATCAGCAGTGCCTGGACCAGAACGGACGTAAGTTTGAAAACAGGCGTTGACAAAACAATTAAATAATGTCTGTAGATTCTATTACATTTTGAAAATGAAATGTATTTTAATAAACACTACCTTTATAATTATTTAAAGTGTGTATACATTTTTTTGGGACGCCCTGTATATATGTGTGTGTGTGTGTGTGTGTATATATATATATTGATCTGTAAGTCCTGTCCCAAAGGTTTAAATTGTATAGGTATTTTGGGACAGGACTTATAAATTACCATCTCTCTCTCTCTCTCTTCTCTCTCTCTCTCTCTCTCTCTCTCTCTCTCTCTCTATATATATATATATATATATATATATATATATACACACACGAGGGCCACTCAATATATTTTTCCCCACCTTTTTTTTTCTTTCCAAGTTTGCTTGTAAGTTCCAAAAATTTTGTACAAGTAGTTACATACCTTTTTCACGACTTTTTATTTTTCCACATAGTCTCTCTCCATCCTTTTCTACGGCTTTCTTTCACCTTGAAACAAGAGCCTTTATTCCTTGCTGGTAAAAGTCCGCTGGGTTCCGCTAGAGCCACCTCTTAACCTCCTCAATAACCTCATCGTTACTCTGAAACTTTCTTCCACGAATAGCATCCTTCATTGGCCCAAACAAATGAAACTCTGAAGATGCCAGATCCGGGCTGTATGAAGGGTGAGGTAACACAGTCAAGCGCATTTTTGTGATGGACTCTCTTGTTTGCAAATTGTTGTGTGGTCTTCTTGCGTTATCGTGCAAAAGAAGGACGTCTTCCAGTTTTCTCTCCCGTCGAACTCGCTTTATACGTCTCTGGAGTCTCTGTAGGGTAGCAATATATGCCTTTGGGTTGAATGTTTGTCCTTTCTTCATAATGCCCACCACAATCACCTCTTTCATGTCCCAGAAGATGGTGGCCATAACCTTCCCTGCAGAGGGAGCCATTTTTAACATTTTCTTGCGTGGGGAGTCTGCGTGATGCCACTCCATGGATTGGCGATTTGTTTCAGGTTCAAAGTGGTGTACCTAAGTCTCATCCCAAGTCACAATTCGTGAAAGGAAGTCATCCCCTTATGTCTCGTATCGAAATCGAACCAACGACTCAGAAGCAATTTCTTTTCTTTGGGTTTTGTGATCTTCAGTCAGTTGGCGAGGAATAAACCATGAACACGCTTTTGAGTATCCCAGTTGCTGAATTATCGTATTCACACTTCTTCACTAATTTCTAGCTCCAGTGATAGCTCCTTGTATGTGACGCGCCGATTTGATCGAGGCTGGCTCTCCCTTTCTCCGATGATCTCACACGTTTAGACCAGCGTCCATCTATGCTTCGATCAACAACAGCATCTCCGTAAACGTTTTGTAGACGTTTGTGAATATTTCCAACTGTTTCCTTCTCTGCGGTTAAGAACTCGATAACAGTCCTCTGTTTACGACGCACAACACTGTCAGACGCCATTTTCAAAATTGCGTTGACCATCGGTTTTATACAAGGGCGTTTAAAAGCGGTTTTATACAAGGAGGGGAGGTTCAAACTGGAAAAATCCGGTTATGTGAAGCGCAGAAAGTTCAAACTTACGGCCCAAAAGAAATTTGAGCCCCATGGCCTATTATTTAGATAAGAAAAAAGGGTGGGACAAAATATATTAAGTGCCCCTAGTATATATATATATATATATAGTAGTGATGTAGCGGTTGTCATTTTTCATAGCTCTGCGGTTGCGGTTACTGAGCTTCCAAACAGAACTCCGCGCGGTTGCGGTTGCGGTTATGTACCCAATAACATCATAATATTACCTAAGAATAAACAATACAATAAAGTATCGCGTTTTAGCCACACTTTTCACAGTCTACAACAGTGGTTCCCAAACCTTTATGGTGGCGACCCTGAATACAATATTGTCCTGGCCTGGCGACCCTAAACGCTGGTACATGCAGTGCTAATGACCAATCATTTTGATACGTTGTGTTTATATTCATATAGTTTGATTGAATCAGTCGTTGAGAATTTCCGTCCCGCGACCCTCAGGAACACCTTCCCGACCCTCACTTGGGTCGCGACCATGGGTTTGGGAACCACTGGTCTACAATATAATGACTATAATCTAAACTGTAAAAAGTGTTTCTAGGATGCGGGACGAGGACCCAATGCGTTTTGCATCCCACCAACCACTTTCCCCAACCACCGCCCATTCGAAAGTGGTGTATATAATTATAATATATACAGGGGTTAGACAAAATAATATGAACACCCGCCGATTTCACCGGTTATCTTTACGGACTGCTCAGACACAAAGTAAACGGTCAAATGACTGGAAAACCTATTTAAATGCGTAACAGAGAGTGTATACGTCATGTTATAACCCTCACGTTGTTTTTACAGATCTGAGTGAATTATGAATTAGCAGTTATGAAAGACCTGTCAGACTTCCAAAGAGGGCAAATTGTCGGAGCGCGGATGGCTGGTGCATCGGTGACGAAAACCGCTCAGATGTTCAATGTATCCAGAGGAACTGTCTCTATGGTCATGTCTGCATACCAAAACCATGGAAAGACAAGCACCGACAAATGCAATAGTGGACGCAAGAAGAAGCTGTGTGATCGAGACCGCCGGCTGCTAAAGCGCATTGTGACAAAGAACCATAAGACCACAGCTCCAAAAGTGACTCCAGAGCTTAACCAGCATCTTGCAAGCCCGGTATCGACCAGAACTGTACTTCGCGAGCTCCATGGAGCTGGATACCATGGGAGGGCTGCAATTGCCAAACCCTTCCTTTCGCACATCAACATTGAGCGGCGCAGAAAATGGTGTAATGACCATAAGAATTGGTCAATGGACCGGTGGAAGAATGTAGTCTACTCCGACGAATCCTCCTTTACGCTATTTCCATGTTCCGGTCGAGTTTACGTCTGGAGACAGCCTAAAGATGCTTATGACCCCGACTGCCTGACCCCAACCGTTAAGCATGGAGGCGGATCTGTGATGGTTTGGGCAGCAATATCGTGGAATACTCTTGGCCCAGCTGTAGTACTGCATGGTAGGGTTAACCAGGTCCATCCCATGGTCCAAACGCTGTTTCCCAATGGCGGCGCCGTCTTCCAGGATGATAATGCACCAATCCACACCGCTGGGGTCGTTAAAAACTGGTTTGAAGAGCATGTTAGTGAAGTAGAACGCTTGGATTGGCCTCCACAATCCCCGGATCTTAACATTATCGAGCATCTGTGGTGTCAGTTGGAGCAGCAGGTCAGAAGCCGATTCCCACCGCCGGCGTCTTTGGAGGAACTGGAGCAGGGTTTGCTCGAAGAATGGCTCAGGATTCCTCTAGCCACTGTCCAAAAGCTGTATGAATCAATTCCCCGACGCATTGCAGCTGTTATTGCCGCTAAAGGAGGACCAACTCCATATTAAGAATAAAAACCGCCATTTATCAAGGTGTTCATATTATTTTGTCTAACCCCTGTATATATACATACACACACAGACACACACACACACTATTTAATCCTTATATTTAAATTGAATTGCTGGGAGACTATTTCAAAAATAAAAGTTTTTCAGCTTTGTCCCCCTTCTGCCTATTCCTTTTTTTCATCGTAGATGATCCATGCTCCATTAAATAATTGTTCACTAGGAACACTTGAGGGAGGACATCCAATGTATGTCCGAGCCAGTTTGCTCAAATTTTTGTATTCCTTTTCATTTGACCTCCACCAGGCCAAAGCATCATCTTCTTATCCAATCCTTTTCTCTTTGTGATTTTTCTCGATCATTTTTTGCGAGTCTCTGCTGGACTCAGTTTCGGTCTTGTCATCACTAATGGAAGCCAATAGAGTACTCATTAAGTCCATTATTGTTATTGATTTACTCGTAGAAGCTGATGCCTCGCCTAAATCAATCAGTGGTTTCTTTGCCGGTGGTTCACTGGCTGTCTCCAAGTCCGATGATGTTTGAGTCTTGTCCATTTCATTACAAAGATATCTCAATTTTTCCTGAACACCTTTTGTGACATGTGAAACGGAAAAAAATTCTGCTTTGTACCTTGGATCCAAATAGGTAGCCAAAGAATACATGTCATTTGCTTCTAGGCCATCAAATCTTCTTGCTAGCTCTGTACGCATTATCTCCTTCATTGTTTTGATTCCACGATCAGCTTCAGAATCACCACTTCGAGGTTGCAGCACATTTTTCAAGGAAACGACGAGGGGAATAACCTCAGATATGGAAGAGGTGGAACTATTCAATCCTTTTGGTATATCATCGAATGGTTCCAGCACAGCTACACAGTTTGACAAGATAGTGAAGTCGACGTTAGTGAGTTGTTGTATTTTGGAGTTAGCAGGGCTATATAATTGTAGACTTAGTTGTTCCTTCAACTTCAGTGTTCTCTGCATCATGTGATAAGTGCTGTTCCACCGTGTGGCGACATCATGAATGACTGTAAGTTCAGGTTCATCAAAGCGTTTCTAAATTTTTTTAACTCACCCTGCGCCATCGTAGGATGGTTCAAATGAGTAGCGATGGATCGAAGTTTAGCTAACAAGTCACAGAGAGATTTTTGTGAGGATAATTCACTTCGGATTACAAGTTACAGTTTATGAATAGTGCAATCGATATTATGGGCGCCAGTGAGAAACAAAGCTTTTATCATGTTTGCTCCTGAGTCGCGCATTACACAATGGATGGATGAATGGACAATATCCCACTTCTGAAGCATCTGCTCAAATTTTTCTGACAAGTATTCTCCAGTGTCGCGATCTTCAAGTGGCATTACGCTGAGCACCAAATTGGTTCTCTTGAAGTCTTGATTTACTGCATGGCATGTCAAAGAGAGTAAAGACACTCCAGCAGACGTGTCTGACCATGCATCCGTTGTCAATGATACTTTCGAATCTTTTAGAGGCTCAAGAATTTTGAACACTTTCTTTGAAACAAAGTCATAGATATCATTGCACACAAGGTCAGTGTAGAACTGACGCTGTTTCACTTTATACTGTGGAGCTGTTTCAGCCATGGGTCTCAAGAAACCTAAGTTTTTTAAGTTGGTGGTACTCCTTCCCTTTCGTGAATAGTTCTTATTATATATGACACTTCCCTACATCGTTTGACACTCTCGAGAAGTACTTCCACACTGCACTAGTAGATCGCTCCATGAAGGTTGCACCACAGTCTAACACTTTACTAATGGGTTGAAGCACTTGGGAGTGAAGGTTGCCTAATTTCTAATAAAAAAAAATTGAGTGTTTTTTATCATTTTTTATCAACAGTAATTATACATCATCATTGCTTTATTAAATATAATTAAAATAATGCTTTTCTAGCCACCTAGCGTTGATAAATGCATCTATCCATCCAGTCAAAGTAGCAAACTTTTACTTCTTTGCACCCTTGAGTGAAGGCATGAGGCATGACAGGAACAGCATTTGGGGACGTTTATAGCATTTATAGCCATTACACTAGCATTTATAGCATTTGGTTGCCCGAGTAAGAAGATATCCTCAAGCAACCGCAATAACCGCACTGATAAATGCGGTTGCGGATGCAGTTGTGGTTGCGGACAACCGCTACATCACTAATATATAGTGTATAATTATAATATATATATATATATATATATATATATATATATATATGGGATGAATTTCACAATTAAACACGTGAAATGAATGAATGCTGCAAACCCACAAGGAAAAAGAAAAACGATTCCAATCGATCGTTTTTCTTTTTCCTTGTGGATTGCAGCATATTATATATATATATATATATATATATATATATATTTATATATATATACAGGGTGTCCCATAAGTCCGGCATCATAGGAAAAATAATAAAAAAGGCAAAACAAAAGCTTTTATTTCCAGAACGTGCTCAATATGTCCACCATTGTTTTCAATACACAAATTCAGACGTGATACCCAGTCAGCAAGCACACGGTGAATGATGTCAGGAGTAATGGTGTTACATGCCCCAATAATGCGCTGCCGCAAATGTTCAACACTCCTAATTTTCTCTGCGTATACCAGCGCTTTCAAGTAGCCCCAGAGGTAAAAATCTATGAGTAGAATTATCTGGATTCGTTCTTCCTTGCTCACAGACATTATGGCCTGTAGAAAGAGAAAAATATGAATTATGGTTTGTAGAAATAGAAAAATATGAATTTCTCCTATGATGCCGGACTTATGGAACACCCTGTATATATATATATATATATATATATTATATATATATATATATATATATATATATATAAGATATATATATATATATATCACCAAAAGCATTAAGCAATCTATATTACTGTCCACATAAAATAAGTATAAGGAATAATTTAAGAAATAATATTAATTATGTTAATTATATGATTTAATTATGCATGAAAACAATTTAATGCTTTGTATATCTTCCATTAACTTGAACCACTGCTAGGACCCTTCTGAAGAGGGGAAGGGGCCTCAATAAGATACCACCAGCAAAAGACTACATGATATTGAATGGAAGCGGCAGTGAGTTGCAATATTTGACAATAGAGGTGACATCTTATGCAAGAAGTGAGATTTTAAGCTGTGCGTGTTTGAGGGTGAAATGCGTGGAACCAAAATATGAGTACTGATAAGACGCCGTTCGTGAAGGAAGAGGGGAAGAAGGAGGGGTCCGAGGGGATCATTCGTTTAAAGTTAGAGCGTCAATTTGGGGGAGTTTTCCTTTTCTTTATAAAAATGGTAAACACGACATGTGTATTCTGTTCGCACGTTTCGTTTGCTTCAACTGGAAAACGGAAACACTTATATTCCGATCGCCGCAAAAGAAAAGGGCTATTTTGAGAATCATAGAAAGTTTAATACGTATATTCTTATATTATATACATATATATATAAGCAAACAACCACAGGGAAAAGGAAACACAAAGTCCGAGCGCTTTCGTGATATATTCACATTTGTGTTTCCTTTTCCCTGTGGTTGTTTGCTTATTAATAAGGTCACGTGTTATTTTGTGATTTTAGTGCATATATATATATATATATATATATATATATGTGTGTGTGTGTGTGTGTGGTGTGTGTGTGTGTGTGTGTGTATATATATATATAGGGTTGACAAAACTAAATAGACACCTTCGGGTTTTTTTTTTCCATAGTTCTTGATTTGATAATAAAAGTCAATAAATAATAAAAGATTTACTGATAAATATATTCAGAATCATCTTGCTTTTCCTTTTGCATTATGTAAAGCTGACACACGTTCTGTCATTCCATTGATAAGTTTTATTATATGTTTTTGTTGCAAGGCAACATCGTCGTGTCTATTTACTTTTGTCAACCATTTGTGTGTGTATATATATATATATATATATATATATATATATATATATGGAGGGGTTAAAAGTTGGCCAACTGGTAAACTTTTTTTTTAATATTCGCAAAGAAATTCGAGCTATTAAGGATTTATTTATTTATGTGCACATAAAAAGTTTAATTTCACTTCGACCTCTTATAGGAAAAATTTCTCCTATTTTGGCTTGTGCTGTGTTGAGGGCGATTATTGGTCGTGATATGGTTCAATATGTCCACCATCATCTTCAGCAACAGCTTCAAGCCTCTTGTGCCACTGGGAAATCGCAACTTGGATGGCACATTAACTTAGCTGTTCCAGCTATCCTCTTTTTCATTTCTTGCACATTGTTGATTCTGTTTCATTTACACCATCTTCGGCGTGTTTTCTTAAATCAAATAATCAATAGGATTAAAATTTGGGCTGTTTGATGATTAAAGGTGAAATCGTACAACTTGTTAGTAGAAAATCAATGGTGACCTAAACACGGTATGCCGGTTTTGCATCTTGCATGAAAGTGGTTTGGCATCTAATTTTCAATGCAAGACAACATGCGGGACAAGCCTTCTTAACAGCAGCATTTTTAATTCATTTCTACTCCTATTTTAATGAGTACGACTTCTGAACTGTGATCTTCCCTCAAAAGCCGCGTAGACGCCATCTCTGCTTTCTTGTTCACATTTTCGTAGACAAGATCATTCTCGATTGTTTTGGGGATTTTTCGTGGTAAAACGTTTCTCATGACCAAAATGTTTCGAAAGGCGTATACAGCTATCCAATCGTGCTTTGTTTATTGCCGCTTTGTCATACAGAATTTCCTATCACTACAAACACCGTCTAATTTTGACCAGTGCAACTCCTCTTCAACGCATTTCTTCAGTTCTGTAAATATGCCTTCTCCCGTAGTGGAAATGAGCGGACTCAAAGATAAAAGTTCTTCAGTCACATCGAAGTTCTTATTTATATGCATGACAAATATACTAAGCTGCGGTGTATCAGATAATCACAGCTTTTATCCACTGTTAGCGAAAAATATTTACAAGCAGAAAAACAAAATTTAATTTGTTCTATGACGTCATTCGACATTTAGTTAATTCTTCTCCTGGAAATAGCAATTTCATTTGCCATTGATTTTAGTTAATATTTAACTATGTGTACAGTATATATATATATATATATATACACATATATATATATGTGTACACATATATATATATGTGGATCCTGTCTGCTTTGCAGATAGCTGGTGAGGGAAGCTATATTTATGGGATCTCTTTGCGAGAGACCCGTTGCCCACGTCGGGCTAAAATCATGAAAAAGGAAAAAAACTATGGTATTTGTCATTTACCATTACTTATTCGGACTATAGTGGATTTAATTTTCCCAGAAGAGTTCCTTGTTCCATGCACGGTCTGTGTTTAACATATAATGTTCTCAGGGAACCATTCTGAGTTTGTGTATATATATATATATATATAATATATATATATATATATATATAATATATATATATACACTGTTACCCGTTCTCCTTCAGTGTGAGGTCGCTTTTTCCTGCATAACAGAAGAGAAATCTCGTTCGATACTCTCACCACAGACATCAATTCCTCTCTCTTTCTAACGAAGAACCCCTGTTGCGCTGCGAGAGCTCTTTTTTCTGTGAAATGAAATCTGCACCTACAGTTGAACCAACTAAATATTTTAAGTTGAATTCCCCATGCTTATGTTTAAAATTGCCTCTCCAAATTAATTTTTTTTGGAGGGGAACAGCCACAGTAGTATCACATATCAAACAAATTGGCTTCGACGTTTCACCTGGAGTAAATGATAACAAAAATTGTTCTTCCCAATCAGAATTAAACTCCCTCATGTCTTCTTAATTTCGTTTGGATGTTCTCGGTTTACTCAGAGGCATTGTTAGGATGAAAATGAAGCAAAAACTAATATATATATATATATATATATATATAATATATATATAGATAGTTGTAAAACTATGATTCGACCAATTTAATAACTTTTGACTTTTGTGGTACGAAGTCAGAGGTGAGAGACACGCATAACAAAAGGGCGTCAACATGAGAGAGCGAGACATTTCAAAAGTCTGAACAAAAAAAAATGCGCTCGGGAACTAATCGTCGTACATCTGGTTACGACAGGCGACACGACCTACGCGCTCCAAGCTTTTTGGTGAAAGGCGGTGGATTTCCCTGTCAAGGAGTGACACAAAACTTGGAAGATGTTGGAGGAAAGAGAAATTCCCCACCTGATGAAGTAAAATCGTGCGATTCGAATTGCATACCTTCCGGAAGACTCGATTAAAAAATAAAAAGGTCCATTTTTTTTAATTGAATGTTCCACATGGAAATTTATTTATTTACTTTTTGAGAGAGACCGGCGTGCCTACTCTCAGGAGAGAGGTGTGCCACTTGTCGCAAGCCTGGATGCTGTTGGCCATCGCATTGAAAAGTATGAAATAAATTAAACTGTGCCACACTGGTTTTTCTGCTTGTGAACTTGACGAGAGGGATTGATTTTGTGGAAAGGATTTTTCACTTTTTATTTCCGTTTGTAAATGTATTTTCGACTTTTGTTTTATGAGCGTTTATAGTTTTATTGCCAGTTTTTATTGTGCAGCTGCTTAGAAGGATATATATATATATATATATATATAATATATATATATAAAAGACGTAGGCACGGTGACTGAACCTTATCGGAAATATAAAATTACATAAATATGCATATTTATACACCACGTGTGTGCCCATAATCTAATTCAAGTTTATGGCAATGCAAATGATTTATGAGAGCATTTCTCTCAAATATTTTATATATTTTTAATCAAATTACGAAACACGCAGCTGGACTCATCCTCCCTTTCTCACTTGTCTGGATCCCCTCCAACTGCTTTTACCAAAACGTATACGGGAAGAACAAACGTTTCACCCTATTTATTTCATGCTTTTGAAACGTTTAAGCGCAAAGAAAAAAATTATATATGAAAAATTAAACATTGTGCGTTGCTCATTACTGAAACTGCCCAACCCAAATTTACAAAGATCTAATTTGCGATTTTAATCCAAAAATCTCTCCCATAATTTTAGGATTAAGAAAGCGAAATGGCTTTTGTTATAATTTACCTTGGGAAAAACGACTCGAAGGGAGCACAAAGAGAGAGAGAGAGAGAGAGAGAGAGAGAGAGAGAGAGAGAGAGAGAGAGAGAGAGAGAACCGTTTATGAGAATGTCTTTAAAATGTCTTGGCTTATATAATGTGCCTTCACTTCACTGATTTGGAATGGGCTCAAATGAGACACAATTATGTTAACATAATTTTCTTCTGTTCAGAATTGGATCATAATGAAATAATGATTAAAAATAATGAAATAATGACGAAAACAATTTTTTTCATTGTCAGAAGAGAATGCGTTAATTAGACGGTAATGGAATTACGTTTATTTACTGTTCTTAACTTTGAAATCTTCCAGAGAAGAAATTATTGAATAATGTTTTACATTGAGAGAAGAGCGTCGTCAGATACGTTAGTTCGTTTAAAGAGTTTCAAAAATCAATAATATTATCCGGTAACTTCACTTTATTATAAGGGATATGCCTTCTCATATACTGTAAAAACTGGTGTTTTCCTTATATCTTTTACTTTTTTGCCATCTGTCTTCTGTGTGTGTTATCTATAAGATAAGATAAGGTCGGGTTTAGAAGATAAATTGCATTTGTTTCGTGGTACATAAATACATCCATTTCTTCATTTTTCACTTTCAACTAAAATTTCGAAAAGTTAAATTAATTTAGATGTTTCGCATGATATGCTAATTGTTATTAATGATCATTATTAATGATATAATTTATAGTTTGCAATACCTTGATTAATAACTTAAGGTACAGATCATAAATATTGCTAAGAAATTTGTGCACGACATTTTGTGAATGAATTTAGAAATGGTATCTTCATATTGGTCGATCCAAAGCCTGTTGATCATCCGAAGCAACATTTTTGGATTTCACTCAGCTTTTACGGAGAACTCATATAAGTTAGAATTGGAGTTCTCCAAGGCATTAATTATGATTGTTTCCGCAATTCGGTTTTCTCATTTCGTTCAGGTAGATTACGCTTTGGACTTATATTTTTCTTCTTCAGATTACACTTTTCTTATTTATCGTTGGTTCTTATTTACCACCTTATGGGAAAATACAGTCTTGAGAAGCAGAGAACCTCTTTCTAGTTTTCTCAGGAATATTTTTTCATCTTTCATCCCTTTACTTTTTCTTCTAAGACTTGACCTTTTTCTTCATGTGTCTGATAAGTACTCGTAGCTTTTCAGTGTATCCTTTGCTTGTTCGTTTCAGTATGCGATATGCATGTGTTGGTTAAAATGAGCGAAGACCTTTTTTATGCAGGAAGAATGAGCCAAGGGCGAATGCCAGCAAAAAACTCCCACCATGAAGGAAAAAGAGAGCCAAAATCAAGGTCCAGGGTTTTCGAGATACCTAGACACTCTGCGTTTGAAAGAGTGGAGGTCATAAACAGGGGAAAGATGGACTGAAGAAGATTGTTCTAGAGTTGACCGGTTGAGCCATTTCTGAACACTGAAATGAAGAAAACAAACTCATAATAGTATTAATTAAATTCTGAGTGAGACTGCCTCCGACTGGAATGAGTTAAGTCAGTGGTTCTCAGTTACTTTTGCACTTGACCCAAGTCGCCACCCAGTGACTCAACTCATCGATCCTCAAAAGATAAGCCTATGCTTAGACTTACTATGCCTAATACAGTACTATTTCTTCCTTTCGCCACCCCTTCTCTTCATCCTGTGCTTGGGACCAGTTGTCACATAAATAGCAGGCGAGATTAGGCTCTATATTTTACAACAACTCATATCAAATATATTTAACTATTTATTACCAATAAAAGTCTAAAATGGGTTCACACACACACACACACACACACACACACACGACATTGAAAAACTGTCAAAAACTGAACTAAAGCCGGTAACAACATCAGTGAGAGATATATGCTTTTCAAAACCATTACAAATCTTGATGAAAAGTGGTATTTTTGAAGTTAGAGCACATCGCAAGTCATTTTGTGGGGAGTCGATTGCGTTTTTTTCGTCCTAATATCACTGAAAGCTAAAAGTCCCGACTCGCACAAGTAAGTTGATCCGAATGGAAGTAGGACGTTCAAAGCTTCCTTTCTGACAGCTGGGTGCTCATTCCTGATATCATTCCAAAACTCAGAAAGAGGTACAGATCGGAATTTCACGAGAAAAATTTGATTAGCCTAAAGATCGATGATTTCTTCTTTCAATCCAGAAGGATTCATCGGGAAGAGCGACTGGGTCCACTAATTTTGTAAAGAGATGAGAGGGAAGTATCTGTCCAAGTGTAAACACAGTATTTTCAGATGATCCAAGAAAGGTGTACACACAAAATTCGAACGCGACAAACCATTTTGTTCCATCAATTATGTGTTGACATAATTTTGTGTCTGAAGTTTCTTTCATTCTTACCGTAATGGATATAATATCGCCAAATACTCGGTCAGTTTTTTTGAATACACAATATAACGCAAAATGTCTTTCGTATGGTGGTGTGTGTTATTATGTAGGCAATAATTGTTTTAAGGAAATTAAATACGTATAACTATTTCTGTATATTTCTGTATATTACAATTTCTGTTATGTTATAATAATACAAATAACACAATAATATTGTTAATTGGACTATTTATTTTATTTAATTTGGCCCTTAATCTTTAGGCTTTACTCGGCTCTTATATTAATTACAGATAAAATATAATACAAGATATACAAGTTACGTTTAAATTGATTAATACACAAACGGACTAATAGTTCAAATACAATATATATATTAATCTTAAGATAAATATTTGTTTCATATATATAACAATGAGTTATTATTGCTATAGAAACGAGTAATACATTAATGTATATATTTAATGTATATATTTATTATTCATGATTATTATTATTATTCCATTATTATTCAACTTATTTTTAAACGAATTTCCATTTCAAATATTTTTTATATCAGCATTTAAATCATTTCAAAGTTTCAGTCTAACGAAAATTAATAATTTCTGAGATGAAGACAATCTAAGAACGTCCCGTGACTCGATCGGTTAAGTCGCCACTCGGCAGTGCTGAGCTTCCTCTGAGTTGTGGGTTCAAACACCAGCGCTGCTTATGGCTGGGAGGTTGTCTTTACTGTATCTTACGTCACGGCGCCGGGTCGGCCACCCCAACTTAATTGACTCTGGCTAACGTATCCCAGGCTCGGGCCCCTAACCCCCACTTCTTGGAGATATGGGACATTGGCTGTTACCTTTTTAAGACAATCTAAACTGAAGAATAACATGCTTTGATCTATTTTTAGTCGGATATGAATGAATTTCTTGATGAGTTACAGAGTATTTATTTATCCGCTTCAGATTAATGATTTTGCTGTTAAATTTGTAAATGAAAATAAAATGTACCAGTTCGATTACATCTTTGAGCTTTAGTAGTTTTAGCTCTTTATATAATGCGTTCGAATGAGCATGGAAATCAGCATCAGATAATAACCTCGTTTTTAGAGCAATAAGATACTGTTTAAAGATACTGTTTAAAGCGGTGTTAGCAGAAGTCGCCCATACAAGGGTGCAGTACGTTATATAAGGAAGAACAAGAGTATGATACAGAGTTAATAAAACCTGTTTAAGGACCACATTTCTAAGTTTAAACATTATAGCAACGCTTCTTGAAATCTTTTTGAGATATAATTTACATGATCACTTCATCGAAAATTCTTGTCTAGTATTACAACAAGAAATTTTGTTACAGTACACTCCTTTATAGCTGTTTCAGCAACATTTAGTTCATCAAGATACATATTTCGATACACAATGTGAAAAAATGTACAAAACTATGCCTTTTTACCTCTGTGTAACATTTTTCTGTAAACTTAGAGTAAATGACTAGGAGCACAGTAATTTAACAAACCTTTAAAGAGCGACAAGGAAATCGACGCAATATTTTTTCTCTGTGCAGACCTGGAAAGACATCAAAGCTATCAGAATCTGATGTTAAACATCAGAGGATAAGGTCACTAATAGACGTAAATTCTTGTTACAGAACTTTATACAATTACTGGAGTCAAAATTAACCAATCTACACTCAGCTGGAACTTTCGTTAGGAAGGGTTAAAACAGTGTGTTTGAGTGCGTTTAGGCAAATGCTCGTTTCTTTCAAGGGTAAAGGACTTTTTCACTACAATCATTTGATTTCCCAAATTGTGATTACCTGAAACCTGTGGCCATTCGAATGATGCAATGCTCTGCCCTTGACCCCTCCTTCCTGCCTAAAAAAATACCGCCTGTAAGCATTCAGAAATTTTTTTTCTCCATTCGAGGTTTCATTGGTACGAAAACTGGTTAAAGAAAAATAAATTTGGTCTTAAATATAAAGTTCAGAAACCACCTAACATTAAAATTATACTTGTTCAATGCTAAAGTATGTTACTACACTATATTGTTCCTTACTTTTAAAAATAATTTTTACTTTTAAGGGAATTTCTAATACATTTTTTAGCTTTTAGAACAATTGTTCTTAAATAGCTGAATATTAAAATTGTTATTGAGACTCTCTAATACATTATAAAATCCTTTAAAACCAAATCTAAAAAAAGATAGAGCAATTACTTGCTTTTTCACGCTAAATATGCATCTCAAATCAAGAGTGTAACGAAATAGCATGCTGCAATTTTATGACAACTCAATTATCGCAACATTAATTGCAAAATCCTTCTTATTCCCTCAAGTAATTTCCGCGTTTTATTTTCCCCTTTTCCTCATGCAAACATTTTGCCCGTTATTTATTATAACATTACGTTATTCTTATTATTATTATTCAACTGTAAATAAGGTGCTGAAATAATGAGAAACATTTGTAAGAAACGTTTTAAAATGAGCGTACTTAATTGCCTTAAATTTTATGTTTTTACGACATTTCGCTCTAATAGAATAGGAGCAATGCTTTGGCGTAATGAGATATTAAATAACTTTTCACAGGAGGTATATATATATATATATATATATATATATATATATATATATTGTATTATGAGTAATAGATATCGCTGTTTTAGTGTTTTAATATGGTGAGGTGTCTTATCGTTACACCACGATTTTATTGTTATCATCGTTTGGCGGTCTTCTCTTCTGGACTGTACATTTGTATCTCTTCCCAGACGTATTACCCAAATGGTAAACCACCTTTCTGAAGGGTTAAGGGTTTAAATAACTAGGTAGATTTGCTACGTAAATTAAGTTTTATTTACGAGGTGTGTTCAAAACGTTCCCGGACTGATCCCACAAAAACTTTCTGGTAACACTTACGATCGAATTGATGTTGTCCCCTTCAAAGTAGTCTCCTTGTGCAGCTCTTCATCGCTCCCAACGGCGTTTCCACTTTTTAAAGCATTCGTCGTAAGTCGTATTCCTGACCGCCTTCAGTTCGTTTGTCGCATTTTGAATAATGTCTTCCACACTTTGAAATCTTCGACCTTTCAATGCAAATTTAAAATTGGGGAAAAGAAAAAAGTCTTCAGATCTGGAGAATACGGGGGCTGAGGAACGACTAAGACGTTGTGCTTTGCCAGGTACTGCTGAATTGACAACGCTGTTTGTGCGGGCGCACTGTTATGGTACAACATCTACGTTCCTGCGTTCCAACTTTCAGGCCATTTTTTCCTTACTATTTTTCGCACGCGCTTCAGTATTTCCAAATAAAACTGTAATTGAAAAAAACGAACAGCGTTGCCTTTACATTCGATCGCACTTGCCGTGCTTATTTCGGTCTCGGGTACGTCACGCACTTCCATTGCGATGATTGCTGTTTTGTTTCAATGTCATACCCGTACACCCACTTCTCGTCACCCGTAACGAGGTTTCTGAAAAAATTTTCATCAACATTGGCACGTTGAAGGAGGTCTTCAGACACAACAACACGTTGCTCTTTTAGCTCGGCAGTCAAGAGTCGTGGCACAAATTTGGCTGACACACGACACATCCCAAAATTCTCTCTGAGTATCGTGTGGCATGATCCTATCGAAATGTCCATTTCGTCTGCTACTTCCCTGACTGTCAGTCTACGGTTCCCTCGAATCATTTCACGAACACGAGCAACAGTGTCATCAATTCTTGAAGTGGAAGGTCGTCCTACCCTTACATCGTCCTCCGTCGACGTTCGTCCTTCCTTAAAGCGCTTGCGCCACTCAAAAGTGGTTGTCCGACTTAAAGCGTCGTTGCCAAATGCTGTGTTTAGCATGACATGGGTTTTAGAAGCAGTTTTGCCCAGCTTAACAGTAGCCATTATTGAAATGCACAAAATGGGACAAAACACAAAAAACGACTTCACAAAACAGTAAATATCGAGAGAACAAAATAAGATATCAACAAGCGGTAACCGTCTTTGGACACAGACTGAGTCACACTACAACATGCATCACATGACGCGCATGCGCGTCATGTGATGCGCGCACAGCATAACTAGTTCGTGAACTTTTTGAACACACCTTGTAAATAGTATAGTAAATCTGATCGACAGTTAGGCCTATTTCCTCGGCCTCAGCGCTGAGACCTGCGCTGGTATCTCTGTCCTCCGATGTGTGTCTGAAGTCTCGCGCTTAGGTTTTTATAGACTCAGATCATAAAATGGGGGATGGTACTTGAAAAAGTGTGGGGGGGAGAATATTTAATACATAAACAGATTCTTAAGAAAGAAAGTGTGTATTGTTCATCATTTGAATTCATAATAATTTTTTTGGGGTGGGGCCAGTTTTCCTACTGGATTGTCATTGCATAAAAATCCTTACATCGAAAAGAAAAAAAGAAATAAAAGTTAAAATCTAATAAAATTACTTTCAAAATATTGGAGCTATTGAAGAATAGGGACCCCAGCCTTCATTAGTTAGCTTTATAAGGCTAACTAACGAAAATATCATGACCTAACCTAACCGATCGTCAAGGGCGTACAGTTAACCCAACGATTGGTTAGGTTAGGTCGTGATATTTTCGTTAGTTAGCCTTATAAGCCTAACTAAAGAAGGCTGGGGTCCCTATTCTTCAATAGCTCCAAAATATTTAATTACTAATTAATCATTAAATTATAAAATTAATCCCATCAAATACCATAAAAAACCCAATGAAGTTACTTAAAGAATATATAATTAATTGTTAATCACGAAATCATATTAAACTAATCCTCGAAATTAACCCTTTGCGACCCACTCACCCAAAAATGTAATACGTTATTTTGTTATTTTATTATTTTATCTTATTATTATTATTATTATTATTTATTCTTATGTTTTCTTTCATACGTTAATCTTGCTACAATTTCACGGTCGGAAAGGGAGTAGTATATGTGGTGGTTTTAGGGTAAAGTTAAGACTAAAAAGATGGTATTATTCTTAAACCACTATACCCGAAAGGGTTAAAGAAAAGATTCAGTTAAGAATAAAAGAAAAAATAAACAAAAAAGAAGATTAAATAGGTTAAAATAACTTCAGTATTCATTTCTATTCGTAAATTTACTCGAGATTCTATTCAATTAATTCCGAGTCAGAAGAAGTGAATGGAAGACAATTCGCAAAATATAAAGAATGTTTATTCCTTTAAAATAAACAAAAACTTCGATGATGTTAAATTGCTACAGCGTTGATTCGCTTTCTTATTTACTGTTAAAAAAGTTATGAATCTTTTTATTTATATTTTCTATTTAAAACTGAAAAAATATTTAGTAAAGAAAAATGTTAAGAGAAATCGAAATGAAATAGAAAGTCGTAGAAAATAGAGGTATACTGGAAAGTAAACACAAAACTTATTTTAGTTCTTATCTAATCAAATAATTAGTGTAGCTTCACTGTAAAATTGTGATAGACTGATAGACACATGTTATTTTGTATGCAAAATTATATACTTTTAACCGTTTGTATCATTTGCATATGATAATGATTGGAGTTGTTTAACCTCCTTCGCAACATCTAAGGTCATATGACGGAGGGGACCTACAGATTTACGTGGGATCCGAACCACGGGTCGCTACATAATCTGGACGAGGAGGACGGTCTCCATTCCAACTATTATCCAGACCCAATGTCGCTTAACTTCGCTGATCAACGGGAAGCGGTGTTACGACATTGGCTACGACGTAGCCCAATCATTTGCATATATATACAGTCTCGTAGTTTTACCCGGATGTTGAAATGTTATTACTAAAGAACTTCTCACATTATACTTCAAAAGTTCAGTGATGACTTCATTTAAGCTTCACTCCATAAGTATAAGGGCAATTTTTTAAAGGAAATCTAATTCCCTGCCTCTTTTTATTGTATTATTATTATTATTATTATTATTATTATTATTATTATAAATGTGATAATATTATACTTCTCTATATTAATACTAATCAGTTTTCACTGTCCTTTCTTCGTTTAAATGATTAAGTTAAAAAGTTAAGTCTGTCTATTTCGCATAATTATGTATAACTCATTAACAATTTCGCGAAGTTTGTAGGCTTCTATGTTGTTATTTATCGATCGTATGTCATCTGAAGTCGATCTTAGGTATTCAGGAATCTTGGAGCACTCTCTAAATGCATGACATCCGAGACAGGACTCGGAATCCCAAAACTTCGATGCATTCCAATGCATGCTACCTTCGCTCCGAAAAATAACACTGGGGAACAAAAAAAAAAATGTTCTTGGTGCCTGAGATTTTAGACCTTATTCTGGATATTTTCATGCCACTGATTCAGAAAATATCATCCATTTTGTTCTAGCAGCTCTAGTTTTTGAGATATTGCATACGTCATTACCTACTTTATTACCCTTCTGGAACGGTATTATGAGTTGCTCGTAAATCTAAATGCATCTGTATAATTAAATTGTAGCTATGATTTTGCTGATGTTGCTGTTTTGCATGTGTATTGTACATGTACTAACGTGAATTCTTTCCTGTTACAGGTGTTGACATGGCTTCATCACGAAGAAAGTGTTTAAATCATCCAGATGTGTTTTGTTTTATCTGCGGAGAGTACACGTTCATTGAACAGAGAAAAACTATTACTGATTTTGTGAAAAAAGCTTATTTTGCCTATTTCAAAGTACAACTAGGGGACCAAGATAAGCCATGGGATCCTCATGTTTGTGTAAAACGTGTACGGAGCATCTGCGGCAATGGACCAACGGAAAGAGGAGGTGCCTGAAATTTGATATACCAATGGTATGGAGAGAACAGAGAAACCACAGTGATGACTGTTACTTTTGTTTGGTGAATATAAAGGGCATCAATGGACGTAACCGGAGTAAATGGACGTATCCTGACATAGACTCAGCTAGACGGCCTGTTTCACATTCAGATGAGATACCTGTCCCATCATTCAGCCATCTTCCAGAGCTCCCTCAAGAAGATGATGAATCTGCAACTGACAAAGAAAGCATATGTGGGCAAAATGACAGTGATTTCGAAGGACCGTCATCAGTTGCAGAAGGTTTTAGTCAACACGAATTAAACGACCTCATAAGGGACTTAAGTCTTTCGAAGAAATCGTCTGAATTGTTAGCTTCCAGGCTGGGAGAAAAAAATTTACTGCTGCCGGGGACCAAAATCACGTTATATCGCGACAGAGAAAAGGATTTACTGCCCTTCTTCTCAAAAGAGAACGATTTAGTTTTCTGCAACAATGTGCGCGGATTGCTGATGAAAATGGGCATATCGGAATACACACCAAGTGAATGGCGGTTATTCATAGATAGCTCCAAACGGAGTCTAAAATGTGTTCTTCTACACAACGGCAACAGATACAGATCAATCCCAATTGGTCACTCAGTCGGTATGAGAGAAGAGCACGGGACAGTCGCCCTAGTCCTAGAAAAGATATCATACCGAGACCACCAATGGGTGATCTGTGTGGATCTGAAGATGGTGAATTTTCTCCTGGGCCAGCAGAGCGGGTACACCAAGTACCCGTGCTTTATGTCTCTGGGACAGTAGAGCTAAAGATGAACACTGGGTGAGAAGACAGTGGCCTCTGAGAGAAAACATGGTGGTTGGAGAAAAAAATATCATCAAAGAAGCTTTGGTTGACAGAGAAAGGATCATATTGCCACCACTGCACATCAAACTAGGTTTGATGAAACAATTTATAAGGCTTTGAACAGAGATGGGACGTGTTTTGGCTACATATGTAGAAAATTTCCTGCGCTGAGCATGGAAAAGCTGAAGGCAGGTATTTTCGATGGACCGCAAATCCGGGAACTCATGAAAGACCCGCGTTTCCAAGATTCAATGGACAACATTGAGGCACGTGCGTGGTCATCGTTTAGTATGGTTGTGAAGAATTTCCTTGGGAACTATAAGGCCGATAACTACGGTGAACTAGTGGAGAATATGCTCTCTTCTTTTTGTAAACTTGGCTGTAAAATGAGCATCAAACTGCATTACCTCCACAGTCATTTGGATCGTTTCCCAGATAACCTCGGTGATCTAAGCGAGGAACAGGGTGAACGATTTCACCAAGAACTAAGGACCATGGAAGAACGGTACCGCGGACGATGGGATACTCACATGATGGCAGATTATTGCTGGACCATCCAACGCGAATGTCCTGGCACATCTCATCGCAAGAAATCTCAGAAATGCGGTTTATGTGAGATGTCTCAATGAAAGAACTTTTTTTGCCGTTCGTGTCTCAAGCTTGTTTGAATTTAATAAATATTTTTCGTACCTTATGCTTGTTTGATGTTAATACACTATTTTTGCTGACATTCATCATACTTTTGTATTCAATTGACAACAACAGTGATTGCCAGTCAGCAATTATATAATATTATATACATTATATAGAAATATATATAGATATATATCATATCTTAATAAGCAGAGCTGATGGAGAAAAACTAATGTCATTTTTAGAATCAGCGACCTCAATATACCCAGAAACAGGTCTAACATCTAAGTCACCAAAAGTTGTGTTCCCCAACGAAAAAGAAAACTTTCCGGCAGAAACTTTTTTCATATCTTAATTAAAATTATTAATTCTTTATAGTTATGACTATTTTATTTCATTATTAACTCCAAATCTAACCTTTAATCATGCTCTTCCGGCGGAACAGTGGAACAGTTCCACATAATTTTTCATTAAATTTGAAAGGTTAAATTCAGAAGGTTTCAAAGTTTTAAAATTTTTGAAGTCTAAACTCACAGTTATAAAGAAGTTATTTTAATTACAACATGAGGAAATTAATTATCTGATAATTAATAAATAAATTTTAAATCAGTTGCCCACGTAAGAAAGATTTCACCCACCTACTAAAATAAAATAAGAGAATATATACGAGTATATATGAGCATATGAGTATATATGCATCAACCTAGGGTATACATTTGATTTGAGTTGTATTTGTGATCAAATACAAATAAAAAAAACTATTTTAACCCACCCACTAAAATTGTCTTAGAAATAGTCCTGGGAAGGGGGACCCCCTCCCCCACGTTCTCTTATCAACGCACTTCCCGCACCTTAGGTCTATCGTTCTGCGACGCTGCTGCGCGTGAATCTGCGGCCGTACCACTTGTTAATTTTTTACATCTCAGGTTCTGATTCTATTAAAGTCTTTGGTGAAAGAATAACTAAAAATCCGATATTTAAAGAAGTAATGTTGCAATAAAGATATTAATTAATGTTGTATTAAAGATATTAATTAATGTTTTGCGGACTTCTGCTAGTTATATATTGAAATCCTTCTATAAGCAGGATAAGAGTATATTAAAAAATTTTGATTACTTATAATAATATAAATTATTTGGCTCTCTTCTTCTTCTTCTACAGGGGGTCCGCTTTTGTGGGCATTCGCCCTTGGCCTCTCCTTCCTGCATAAAAAAAAACAGCAATGATCAAGGTTTGAAACCATGTAGAAAGCATAAACAGGATGGGTTTTAATTTTAAAAATAGCTCAGCCGTTTTCTACTACTTCGCTAATGACATAGGTTTGGACCTTCACATTTCTGTTAATAGGATATCTTAAAAGATTCTTTATAATTCCTGAATTCCTTCTTTAATTCCTAAAATTGTTAAATTCCCATTCCACAACTCATAACTATTCAATAACAGGAAAGTTTAGTTTTTTATGATTATTATAATTAGTATTATAATAATAATTACAGGAAATTAAATTTTTTTTATAATAATTATAATTATTACAGTTAACCCGACTCAATTTACAGTTACATCACTTAAGTAGTGATAAATAAGACAAAAATTTGTATTTGTAAATTCTACTTTACGAACTTTAAGCTAATATTAATTAAATTACTTATACGTAATAATATAGGGTGTTCGGAAAGTCACTGTGCACTTATATAATTAATGTTTTTTTATATTTTTATATTTATATTTTTTATATTATTTTTTTATTATTTTATTATTATTTTTTTTAGTTTTCAACACCTTTTATAAGTTCTGATGGTCCCATCCATAACTTCTATCATATATGCAATGTTATACTATTGTATGCTATTAAATAAATAGCATTATTATTATTTATATATTCTTATTTTAGATTCTCTCTTTTTCACTTTCATCTCGTAAAGCCTTTACGGCTTTTGGATTGAGTCGATGTCACATCGTAACAAACCTTCTCAACTCGCAAGGTCAGTATAATGTGGTCGTGCTTTCCTCACTTACGAGTTTTAATGTGTTATTATACACTTCTGCAGTGAAACTTGGTTTCCGATTAAGATAGAATTAAATGGACAAAATATCTTGTGCACGACTATACACACACACACACACACAAATTTGGCAGAGAGGCACAGTTGACACCCTTTATAACATGTTAATTAAGTCAGTGAAATACAATTTCCAGTTAATATATATTAAGTTAATATATTCTTTTCTTAAAGACTATATCAACTTTAACTTTTTATATATCCTTAATCTACATTAATATAAAGCAATTTATATATTCTTAAACTATATTAACATAGATCAGTTTAACATGCATGCAAATTATTTCCATTCAGTTTTCCATAATCTTTTATACCATGAAAATGGATCTACACAAAAGAATTGAGTCTTGTTCGCCCTTCTGTCCGCCACTCTGTATTTTCGTTAGTGTTAACGAAAATATCACGACTTAACATAACCAATCGTCAAGGGCGTACAGTTGACCTAACCGGGCATTCATTTAACCAAACCGGCCATTCAGTTGACTTAACCGGGCATTCAATTAACCTAACCAGTTGGGTTAATTTTAATGTTAATATATATATATATATATATATATATATATATATATATACATATAATTTTTTACTGTACAGTAAAAACAAACATTTTATTTAACCTTGACGATTGGTTAGGTTAAGTCGCGATATTTTCGTTATAAAGAAAAGATAAAAAAAAAATATTATAATATTATATTATTGTTGACTGTACAGTAACTATGCATTACCCAAAGGGGAATAACAGTCTTCCGCAGGAACTACCAAAAATATTCCGCCCGTTGGGTGGAATATTTATGCTACCCACACCAAGGGCGGGCGGATATTTGATCGTTTTCTCCAAATTTCATTACAAGCAAACTACATTTTGAGACGGACATACAAAGATACAAAAAATATCTTAACCGCACTATTTTATTGCGATATTCAGAATTGAATTTAAATTTATTTTCTCTTCTGGTTTCATTTTCATTTATACCAATTTTACTAACTTTAAATTTATGTTTACTCCCTTTAAGCAATTTCATGTAAGTCTGGAAACGAACATCCAAATATTCAACATTATCATAAATATTTTCTTTATTTGAGGGAATTCTTACTTCTACCTCTTCATATATATATATATATATCTTGTAGAAAGAATGTTTATGGCACCCAGCGTTCTTGATTGCTTACAAAATAGGAGAAGCAAGAGAAAATATATAAATTTTTTAATAATTTTTCTATCCTATCAGCTTCATAAGAAAACACTATATAATTTATTTTTGAGCGAGCAAAGAAGCACAACATTCAGGTATGATCCAATTATTAGTAAATAATAAAAGACTGGTCTCCTCGTTGTGCGATACGTAGACTTTGTGGTTGGATTGCGTCAAATCTCCTGGATCTTTAGCCGCAGGTTTCTAAAGGGATTTTCAAGCTGGGTTTGCAAAGCCTTTGAATCCCATTTATGCTATTATCTTTTCGCCATTATTATTATTTATATATTCTTATTTTAGATTCTCTCTTTTTCACTTTCATCTCATAAAGCCTTTACGGCTTTTGGATTGAGTCGGTGTCACATCGTAACAAACCTTCTCAACTCGCAAGGTCAGTATAATGTGGTCGTGCTTTCCTCACTTACGAGTTTTAATGTGTTATTATACACTTCTGCAGTGAAACTTGGTTTCCGATTAAGATAGAATTAAATGGACAAAATATCTTGTGCACGACTATACACACACACACACACACACACACACACACACACACACACACACAAATTTGGCAGAGAGGCACAGTTGACATACTCAGGAAAGCAGCTATCACTCGATAGAAAAGAAGGCACGCAGTTAAAATACAGTAGCATCCCGTATATTCATACTATTGTGTAACCCGAAATTGGTAAGCTTGTAATCGCGTTTCCTTTTTACTTGAACAGGGAATTTATTGGTGTTGTTGGGGAAGGTTTTAACGTATACCAAATCTATATAGGATAATTTTTCACTTAATTGGTTATACACTTCAAGAGTCGATGAAGTACAAGACTTTAAACGTTTGTTTTTGCTCGTAATTTCATTATCAAGTAACTCAAATTGTAAATATTTCAACAGATTAGAAGCATACGAGCGCTTTCTATGAATTTTTAACTTAAGAAAGTTAGGAATGCAATTTTATACTTTAGAGATATTTAAGGAATTCAAATTGCGAATTATCTTCACTTCTCTGGGGTGCAACCTTTTGTATCTTCTACCCATACGTCAGTAAGGGTATCAGCTGTATCTCACTTTTGTTATAGTTGAAAAGGACTTGTTCCTTGAAAACCGGTATCTAAAAGGAATAAGATTACCATCGTTGGCACGAGCATTCTTTATTCTAAACATTTTGGAAAAACAACTCCCATCTTCAATGAATTTTAAAATTTATATAATTAAAAAATTTATACAAATTGTATAGTGAAAAACATTTATTATATTTACAAATAAAACATTTTATAAATCAAATAAAATTCAAACAAACGCCACGGTAAAGCAAAACACTGTCAATAACTTGAGGTAAAAGTTAGAACAGTTGTGGTAATCGGGACGATAAGATGCTAAAACGTTGAAACATTGCCATATTTCTAAATTTTATTGACGCTGAAAACCATTTAATAGTGATTACAAAAACTTTATTTTTTTAAGTAAAATATTAAAGTAAAGGAATTTATCTGAACTAAAATCATTTGACTAAAAAGAAGTTGGTTCCGAAAATTTATTTCTCCCTTGAAAATAATACCATTAAAATAGACGTTAAAAAAGTTTCAAGAACATTTTTGCGGGTTTGCGCAGGTGACGGCACAATAAGCAAGCAGTAGACCTACGTTGTAATTTATTAATCTCCAAACGCTCGTTTTTTGTTTTTTGTTTTTTAACTAATTAAGAGCATTGCACCCCCGTCAAGTACTTGCAGTCGCTGTGAAGGGAAATTTGCCGCTTACGCGTTTACAATGGCTAATAATAATGAACAGTTAGTTTGCAGGTAGTGCTCAAACATGGAAGTCCTGAGGAACGAGTTAGAACGTGAGAGGGAGGCCAGAGTGAGGCCAGAGTGAGGCTTGAAGAAAGCGTGATGCTCCTGACGGCAAAATTAGAATCCCTTGAGACTCCAGTTAGACCCTTCCTGCCTCAGTTTATACTAATAATATAAATAGTACTAATAGCCCTCTCTCTTCCCCTAGTTCCCAACCCTTCGTTCGAGTGCGTAATGGAGCCCCATTGAGAAAACCTAAGACTTGTCTACCAGTAATAACAAACAATAAGTTTTCTGTTTTAGGTTTCGAAGATGCTGATGAACCGGAAATACGACTCGTTGGCGATTCCATTGTTCGAGGGCAGCTCGAGGAATTCTGTGGGAGAAACCCTCGTCGTAGGCGCCGTTACTGCTACCCTGGTGCAAGGGTGGAGGATATAACTAATAGTGTTGACCATTTTACAGACGGTACCTCTGAGGACACAACGTATGTTATTCATGTCGGTACTAATAACGTTTTAAATTCTAGATCGGAAGAACTGCTGGCTAGGTACAGGGACTTACTAGAGCGACTAAAGGAAAAAACTAATAAGATTGTTTTAACAGGTATACTTCCTCGAATTATCCAACGTAGCGATTTCTACAGCAAGGCGACCTATATCAACAATAAGTCTCTTTGCCAACAGGAAGGAGTGCATTTTGCAAATTTTTGGAACAGTTTCTACGGCAGGAGGGACTTGTTCCTCGGAGATGGACTTCATCTTAATGACGTTGGAGCTGCGCGTTTAGGAAGACTATTTCATAATACTGTCTCTTCTTTTCAGGTTGCCGTAACTCGAACGGTCCCAGCGTAATTTCCACAAATTTCCCCTGCGCTCGCGAAGGTGTCGCAATTACAAACAATTTGAAGGTTCTATCCTTAAATGCTCGTAGCCTACGAAATAAAATAAACGAATTTTTTCTTTAATTGCTTGTAAAGACTATGATTTAATTGCGATAAATGAATCGTGGCTTAGCACTGAAACACGTGACTTTGTAGGGGAGTATCAAATTAGAGGTTATAGACTTTTTGTTAAAAACAGAATAGGTAGGCGAGGAGGCGGTGTTATGTTGTATATCAAAGATAATATTGCGAACGTTATAGAAGTAAAGCACACAATTCCAGAACCGATAGATTCGACTATAGCAGAACTTAAATTGAACGATTTCAAACTTGTTGTTGCGGTTATATATAGGCCCCCTAATCAAACAGCTGATACGGACGAAGCGTTATATCGTGAACTAAAGAGAATAATAGGTAGTGAGCAGGCTTTAGTTATGGGTGACTTTAATTGCGCCAACGTGAATTACGATACAATGCAGGGAGACGCGGAAGGTAATCGTTTAGTTAATTTTCTCGAGGATAGCTTTCTTATTCAAAAGGTTGGGGAACCTACGAGGTTGGACAGTATTTTAGATTTAGTAATAACTACGGATGATAGGCTAATCACTGATCTTCAAGTAATAGAACCGTTAAGCAATAGCGATCACAATATGGTAGAGTTTGTCCTCTCAGTAAGTCACTCGAAACCAGCTAACTCGACTAAAATTCCTAACTTCCAGCACGCAGACTTTTGTAAATTTCGAAATAAATTGTCACACGTCAATTGGGAAAACGTAATGGGGATCTCCAACGCAAAACTAATGTGGGAATCGTTTGAAACAGTATTTAGGACTATAAATGAGGAATGTGTACCGTACAAAATTAAGCGTGCGAAAGTAAACAACAAGCCCTTGTGGTTTACTTCTAGAGTAGGAGACATTATAAAGAGTAGAGATAGGGCTTATAGGCTACATAAGTGCGATAAAGACAATTTGTGGTACGAAACAACTACATATCTCTAAGGCGTGAAGCGAAAAGTGTAATAAAAAAGTCCAAGCGCGAATTTGAAATCTCCATAGCTCGTGACGGTAAAGAAAACCCCAAGCGATTCTTTCAATACGTCAACAATAGAAATCCAGTAAAAAGTGTCTTGGGGCCGTTGAAAAATGTTAACGGAGATCTAGTTTCTGAAAACAAGGAAATGGCTACCTTGCTAAACGAATTTTTTACGTCAGTTTTTACTATAGAAGATGTAACAAATATCCCTACGGTCATAGACATAATACCTTTTGATAATGGTAATATTTTGGATAATATTGTGGTTAGTGAGGGAAGGTAATGCGCTATATTGATAAAATGAAAATGCGTAAATCACCGGGGCCGGATTCCATATATCCCATACAACTTAAAGAATTAAGGCATAGCATTGTTGTGCCGCTAACAAAGATTTTTAATCGTCTATTTCTGAGGGGTGCGTACCAGATAATTTCAAGTTAGCAAACGTAACACCTATCTTTAAGAAAGGCGATAAAGGTGCGGCTGGAAATTATAGGCCAATCAGTTTAACGTCTGTTGTAGGTAAGCTACTGGAATCAATAATTAGGGATCGTATAGTCGAACACTTAGAATTGCATAACTTAGAAATACCCAGCACGGTTTTAGGCGAAACAAATCTTGCCTGACTAATCTTTTAGAATTTTTTCAAAGCGTGATTGACGTTTACGATAGTCATCGGGGGGTTAATGTAGTGTATTTAGATTTTCAAAAAGCGTTTGACACTGTACCGCACAAAAGACTAATTGAAAAAAAACTAAGGCTCATGGAATCAGGGGTGTAGTAATAAATTGGATAGAAGAGTGGTTGCGAGGTAGGAAACAGAGGGTGGTCGTTGATGGAACGTAGTCGTGTTTGGCTAATGTAACGAGTGGCGTTGCTCAGGGTTCTGTATTGGGCCCTTGCTTTTTCTTATATATATTAACGAATTAGATGTCGGCCTAGTCACTACAGTTTCAAAGTTTGCGGATGACACGAAGCTGGGTGGTAGGGCGATTGATGACGAAGATAGAGGTAAAATCCAGGAAGATCTGAATAAAATCGTTGATTGGTCATTCACATGGCAAATAAGATTTAACGTCGATAAGTGCAAAATTTTACATATAGGTTCGCGTAACGGTAATTTTGCGTATAGTATGTCAGGGAAGGAGTTAACAAGCGTAGAGCAGGAAAAAGACTTAGGAGTTATAGTCACTAGTGATTTAAAAGTAGCGAAACAAAGTACAGCAGCGGTCAATAAAGCGAACAAAGTGTTAGGTTTTATAGTTCGGAATTTTGAGTACAAATCGCGCGATATTATAGTTCATCTTTATAAATCACTAGTTAGACCTCATTTGGAGTTGGCGATCCAATTTTGGAATCCGCATATGCGAAAAGATATAGACAAATTCGAAAGAGTTCAAAGACGAGCAACTAAGATGATTCCGTCGCTTAGGTCAAAGTCGTACGAGGATAGGCTTAAGGAGTTAAAATTGACTACACTCGAGACTAGGAGGCTAAGGGGTGATCTAATCCAGGTTTTCAAAATTATGTATGGGTTAGATAACGTAGATAGAGATAGCTTTTTCGAAATATCTCAATATAATAGGACTACAAATAACGGGTGTAAGTTGACAAGTAGAAGGTTCGAGACAGCAGTTGCCAAAAACTTTTTTACGCCTAGAATAGTAAATAGCTGGAATAGTTTGCCGGTAGAAGTAATTAGTAGCACGTCTATAAACATGTTTAAAAATCGATTAGACGCATATGTTGATAGGTTAGGTGTAGTTTAAGGTAGTAAAATTAAGGCTTTGTGGTTCGGAACCCAAGTAAAATTGTAGGTCCCCTCCGCCACCACGGAGGACATGCACAATACACAATTACGAACACAGTTAGGTAGACCAGCCATGAGTGGATCCTAGGGTCTTTGTTGGTCTGAAACATTATAACATTATCATTATAACATTATATATATATATATATATATATATATATATATATATATATATATATATATATATATATAGTCTCCGCACTGATTATCCTGTTGGTTAGTCTTTTCACGCTACTTTTGTATTCATGTAATATAATAATGAAATGGGACACAAATCTACCAATTGGTAATAGCAACACGCCGCCATGCAAGGGTTATAATCAAGGCACAAAAGTTACAGGGACAGCAATCTCATCACTGTTACCTTACTTTATTCTTCAAAACTGGCTTGGGACAGGCCTTGGTCAGATTGTCAATAATTAAATGCGTTGAATATGGAAGGATGAGAATCAGGGGGGCCGAAGCTCTTTAGCTGAATTCTCTTCTTTAGAGGAGATTTCTAGTTTTATATTTTTCATATATTTAATTTATGTATTAAGGGGGAGGGGTGTTAAGGGCGAGAGCCTGCAAAAGTGACCCCTCCACAGAAGACAGAGAGAGCCAAAAACAAGGTCTCCAAAGCTAATGATGCCATTTTCTTTTTCTTTTAATAGAAATTTTGAAAAGGTTGTGTAGTGTGTAAGATTCATGTATGTGAAGTGAGGAATAGGAGATGAAAAGTGTGTTTGAGAGCCTGCTGGACTGCTCACAGGGTAGATGAGACGGAAAAAGATCAGCTAAGGAGGACAGTAACAGGAAAAACAGGAGTTTCAGCACTCCCTGTCTCCTGCCTAATATCCACCCAGGAGTAATTCCCTGGTCGATTGGTGTCTACATTCTCCTCCACACACACACACACACACACACACACATATATATATATATATACACAGTAGATGAAATTCGTAACAGTTATAATGAAAAGTTTATTTTACAAACTAATTATTATTTTTCTTCGTTTCATATTTATATTTACTCTCACGCATAATTGCGGAAATAAATTCGCCTAAAAATTAAATTTAAAAATTCTAGTTACAAATTAGTAGTTATGAGTGACCTTTTAGAATAAATTAAATTTTTCAGTGAATTTACTTCCGCCTTTCTACAACAGAGAAATAAAATTTAAAATCCTTTTTTTTTCTTAAATTTACTTTGAAGAATAAATTAGATCCCGTTTAAATTTCATTTTCTTAAAAAATATTTTTTTTCTCTCTCTTGTAAAAACATCTGAAAAATTACGAGATGTAATTTTTTTTTTTTTTTTTGTAAAACAAAATAGTCACACCAAAAATAATAATAATAATTATGTTCAGCGCTCATAAAGGTCCCTTTTCGCGTATATATTGTAAGTCATTGTATATTTATTTTGAGCGCCTCGTAATACACTTTGTTCGTCGAGCTGCTCACAAGATAAAACTCTATGACAAAATACGAGAGATTTTCTAAAAACAATTTACTTGCATAGAACATAACGTTCCTTTATCGTCTCTTCATGATTAGGGTTTGGTGATAATGTTGAGTTTCTTGACGGAATAATACAGCATGTGACTATCAAAGCATCTGTATGAGATACGAGACCTTTTGCACATTACATATATATATATATACACACACACACACAATATATATATATATATATATATATATATATATATATATATATATATACGAGTATATAGTGTGAGCCACATGAAAGTGGCCCCCGAAAATATTTCATATTTCTTTTGATGTGTAAAATTTTCTGGGTGTCGCTTTTATGTGTTTTACTATATATATATATATATATATATATATATATATATATATAAGGGAAAAGCAACACGATTCTAAATATATTGATTCAATAAATCTGTTACTATTTAGTGACTTTTATTATCAAATCAAAAACTATGGAAAATCCGAAAGTGCCTATTTACGTTTGTGAACCCTCCGTATATATATATATATATATAGTACAATATTTTATAAATAGAAATATTCAAGATATTAATGTTAGTAATTTTAATGAATATTTAAACAAGGTTAAAATATTAGATTAAGTTATATTGTTAATTATTGTAAACTACGTATGTGAGGTTCCTTCCACGTTTAAAAAGATTGTGAAATGATAAGATAAATCGCAACTTTTTTCTTGTGAAAAAGAAAGGAAAATCTCAAATTAGAGATGTTTTTTCAATTATTTACATTACAATATATCGTAGAAGTTCAGCGACACTGGGTCTGGATAGTAGTTGGATGGGTGACCATCCTCTGCTTCCAGATTATGTACCGACTCATGGTTCGATCCCATGTGAAGCTGTTGGGTTTCTACGTCACATGATTTTGCCGTTACGAAGATGGTTAAAAATAAACTCTTACTCAAAGCATTGTTAATATTATCAGGGTCGGATTACCTATTACGCCAAGTACGCCATGACGTAAGGCCCCTAAACAATAGGGGCGGTGGCCCAAAGTATTTGAGATATTGTTTTTCGATGAATTTTTCTAAATATATTATTCTAGATAATTTTCCATAAATATTACACGGGCATATAGTATCAAAACCAATTTCTGAGGGATTTGAGGTGAGAAAGCAGAAACAACCCGGATATAAAGTACAGAAGGTAAAGAAAAAGGCAAAGGGCAGAAAGTAAAGTGTACACATTCATTCACACAGGTGTCCTGGTGGACTGGCACCCCTACACATGGCAAAATTTCACACCTGCTGCGCTTTATACGCCGTGCGTGGTAGCGCCTACAGGTCCTGTCAAAAATAAAAGAGACAGCGTCCCGAATTTACATACTTTCAATAAATCTCTTCCATTCCAACCTACTTGCAGCCACTTCTCGTGCATCAGTACACAAGATGCTGCAGTACATCAAACACACGAAAGAATGGCGTCCACTTTTCCAAATGTCACAACTGCTCTCGGAATTTTTCTTACTTTGCCTGTGACAGTTTGCGAAGGCGAACGTTCTTTTTCAAAGCTTGTTTTAATAAAAAATCGGCTACGCTTAACAAGATGCCAAGATCTACTAAAGGCAGCTTGCTTCTCTGTCAACTGAGCATGAGATCGTTCTCTGCAATTGAGTGACATCATAGATTTGCTTCAGAAAAATCCTGAAAGCAAAAATTTCAATTTTTAATTGCTTCTTTTCCTGTTTTTATTTCACAAAAGTATCAAAACTATGTAAAAATTGAAAATGTGATTTTTTTGCTGTACATATTTATCAGTAATGGCAGGTTTTATCTATTTATTATCTTTGATATCACAATTCTACTGAAAAATTATTGTTTTTATACTTAAAGGGACCGTAAAATGACATTTTTAAGTTAGTATTGAAAATAACAAATCCAATTCAGTATTTTATAATATTAAGGGGTCCAATATTTCTGGTTGACGTTGGACCCCTTGATAGCTGTGTGTGTGTGTGTGTGTGTGTGTGTGTGTGTGTGTGTGTGTGTGCGTGAGTGTGAAAATTTCAATTTCGAAGATGAGCTACATCAAAAACTCATTTCGGTTCATTCACTGTGTACACGAAGAAATTGGATGCATTTTGAAACCTATCACTTGAACATGACTGAACACACACACACACACACACACACACACACAAATTTTGATTGGATTGTCGACTTTTTTTAACAAAGTCTCCTAAGAAAGCATTTAAACTGTAATGTGCACGCTGTCTACTCTACTAACAAATGTTTTCTTTCATCCTTAAATATTAAGTGATATGCCATCTAAAAGGCGTTGAAACTTTTAGCGAGACAAAACTTTTGTCTAACAGGACAAATCCTCGAGCTGTCGAGAAATTTTTCTCAAATACAGAAACTATTTTCGATAAAAGTGATTGGACTTGTACTAACAAGCCGAAACATAAAGTGATATAATCTAACCTAATTTTTCCACCCTAATCTAACGTTTCCTAACCTTACCTAACTTTACAAAGACACCTTTTAAAAGTTCCGTAGACGATCAAAAATTTGAGCAAACCTTTCCTTAAGTTATGACTACTTTTTCTTGTCATTTCCAAAAAAAAAAAAAAAATGAAAAAAAAATTAGTTATTTTAACCACAATTCGTGTCAAATAAGCTCCCACCCACTAAACTAGGAACATTCCAACCTGCGGTCAGCCACACGTATTTAAATTTATTTTACATTTCATATAATACTAAAGAAAAATAGAGTCAAATATGGCTTGTGATGTCACGTGTGTTTTTTCTCTTTGCTTCTGGCAAAAGAAAAACCACCAATCTCTCAAACACCCGTTTTTTTTATATTACTCAAAAATAGTTTTATTTAAAATATAACTTTAGAGGTGATTAAGCACTTGTAAAACCATTGGTTTTCCATAACTTGGGATCGCATTAATGCTTACTCTTGAATATTAAGAGCAATTTTTTATTTATTAAGTTTTAATATGCATTATGAACACTGCTAAAATCCTATTCAAGTACGATTTAATTAAATGCTTAATAAATGCCAAATTCAAAGGGATCAAATAAGGCAGAAGTCCTTTTCTGGACATTATGACCATATTAACTTTAGTTGATGAAGATGATGATGATGATGATGATTAAGGGTAATCTATTAACTTAACTAATGACATTAATTATACATCAGTAAGTGTTTCAATATACTCTATAATAATGATCGTATGGTCACGATTTTGAATATGACATTCTTTTCTGTCCCTCTTTTTGCTCCTAACTATTAAAAATGATGTAGAAGAGAATTGAAAATATAAGATACCATCTTAGGCAGGAGTCACCAATAGACACTCAGGATCCAGATCGCCGGCAGATATTATACGGACCACCTGGAATAAACCCATACTCTGAGGAGGGGGTGAAGTGTGGGTAGTGGATCTTGGTAGAGTTTAAAGACTATGTGACAACGTTTGTAGTAGAATGTCTTAGTGCTTTGTCGTTTCGTCCGGGCCACTCCGTAACTTTATATTGCGTTAAATATTTTAGCCTCTATAAATTTATCCAAGATTTCATTTAACTGAACTTTACCTAACCTATCTAATGTACAGGGTGTTCCATAAGTCCCTTCATTCCTGAACCTTTTCCTGTTGAATGGGATGAGGGTAAAAGGGAGTAAAGTGACTTATGGAAGACCCTGTAGAAGTATAAAGGTTATCTCTTTCATTTGCATTAAACTAAATGATATAAAATAAACACATTTCGGCTAATATGTTAAATTTTGGCGCAAACGTTATAACCCGATAATCCCTGCTTTAGGGCTTCGGCCTAACATTAATTAATATAAAATCTTTTATAATTTTTACATCCATGTTGAGTATTTTTCTTTGTTTTTATTACATCTCTTTTACATCTCTTTCATCTGAAGTATAAATAAAGGAAGAAAAAATAAATTAAGCCTATGCCATAGCTTGTAGACCTAAGTTTAATTAAAAGAAAATCTATTTTATATATTTTTTAAATTATACAGAATATTCTTTTGATTTTATATTCTAATCAAATTATGTATTTATTTTTTAGGTATTTGCTATGTCATTTCTATGTATTTTATTTAAATTCTATATTTATTTTCTATGTACTTGCTATGTATTTTGTATGTATTTTCTATGTATTTTATTTAAATTCTATATTTATTTTCTATGTAAACTGATTTTATACTGCATAGAGGAAAAAAGACAAAAAAAATTAACAAAAAAGTGAACGAAAAATATATCTTGCAGCGCTAAATGTAGCAGTTGTAATAAAGCAGGGGTTCCTAACCATTTTTAGGTCGACGCACCACTTTTTGATACCATGCTTTTCCAGTTAGTACCACCTTTAAGGAATGAAGGTGGTACCTCTTAACCAAAACTGTAGATGGTCCATCTTCAATTTTCAGCTTTATCTAAAAAGTTACATTTATTCTAATTATATTCATCGACATTTGTATTGAATCAAAATCTTAATTTTGACCTTGCACGTTATCGTTAAATAACTTGAAATTTACGTGGACCGTAAATTGGATAGTATGGAAACCCTCAGTCGGAAAAGTTGCCAGTTATTCATCTATAACTAATATTGATTTTGAAAACATTAACTTGAAAGTAATTATTATAACCCTCTTGCGTATCACCTAAAAGAGATTCGCGCACCATCGGTGGTACGCGTACAACGGATTGGGAGTCACTGCTATAGAGTATTTTGCACTATGCCACGGTGAATGTACCACATACTGTACTCAGTGCTAGTTGGTATATCTTAACTGCTGTCATAAACAAAAGTGCCTTGATTTTTTTATATTATAACAAAGGCAAAATAAATTTAGAATTAGATACTCCGGCGGGACACGTGAATGGGGACCATCAACCCTAAATTTTGGGTACCTTACATTAAGTATATAAAATTACTACACAACTTTTTTTAGTAGTTTATAAAAAAAAGGGAATTTTCTTTATTCTTCTTACACCCAGAATTACCGAAGTAATGTAGCAATTTGAACCACGTAAACAAGCGCCTTTTAACCCTTTTACACACAGCGACACTTTATTCATTTTGTTCTAACAAAAGACATTTTTATTCAGCCTCAGAAAAGCTTCCCTAGGCATTAAAGGGGCTTATTTGACACCACTTTGGGTTAATAAAGTTTTTAAAGCATATATATATATATTATATATATATATATATTATATATATATATATATATATATATATAATATATATATATATATCACATTTTACTAGGTTTTGAAAATATAAAAACCTATAATGGGTTTATCTAAAGTTGTCTTGACACTCTTTATAAAAGGTTGATTTTGTTTTTATAGAAATAGATGAACGTTGATTAAAAAACATCAATGTTTTGCTGTTTTCTTCTATCTAAAGTGTAAATGTATTAGCATTGCTTTCGCTCGAAAATTTACAGCTATCCGTTGTGTCCAAGTCACATCAAGAGCCGCAAATGAAAACCTAAGTATTGCAGGGTCGAGAAAACGTCAATGAGAATAAACGAGCACCTTAGAAACTAAAAGGAATAAATAGGTCAACATTGTATGAAATTAAAGAATACAACTGTACAGAGGGTTGACAAAAGTAAATAGCTTCAGTTTTGTTTTGTTTTTCCATAGTTTTTAATTTGATAATAAAAGTCAATAAATAATAACAGAGTTATTGAATCAATATATTGAGAATCGTGTTGCTTTCCCCTTTAAATTATGTAGAGCTGACACACGTTCTGGTATTCCATTTATGAGCTTTGCCATTTGTTCTTGAGGACAATCATCGTGGTGTCTATTTACTTTTGTCAACTTCCTGCATATTTTTTTTTTTCGTAAATGTGAAATAAAAAAATCTGCAGATTTGTCGATTCATTTCTCATTTTATTTGAAGTAATTATATATATATATATAGTGCTCGAAGTGGAAATTTTAAAGCAAAGGTGTGGTCTTTCAAAAATTTTAAAAAGGCATTCTAACACGATAACTTAAATTTAGTTCAATTTTTCAAGCATACAAAATCGTATTAAATTTCAAAAATTAGCTATTGGTTTTGTCAATTATATGTTGCAAAATAAGTTAATATACGGTTAACTTTTTTTATTCGTGTAAAGGGACATAAAAATGCATTTATAAATCTCTATTTAATCGCATATAATTGATTACATCAAGATATTTATATAAAAAAAATTTTGTTTATGGCATAGAATATAAAAATAGGTATTTAAGATATAAAAATAGGTAATTAAAATGCAAATTTATTCAATAATATTTTTTAAACCAAAAAAAATATACTAGATTAAAATAATTTAAAAAGAGATTCATATCTCGTAGGAATTACTGCTTCAGGTTTTCTAGCTTGGCAAGCTGTATAATGCGCATCCCGTTTTCCTTTTGCAATCCATTTTCTCGCATAGTCTTCTGGTTTGAAGAGAAGTTGTGGTGGTCCTGCAATCTTAAGGAAAAGTAATTTGGATGCTGCATCAATTTGTATGCAATTTGTTGCTGATGTAACAGTGAGATTCATGCGGCTGAATGAGCGTTCACATTCGCTCGTTGAAATAATTGCTGAATTTATTGCCGCTAATAATGATTTTAGTCTAGGGCTCTAGGCGGTACATCTTTTCCTTTATTTTGAATATATTCTCTAAATCCTTGCGCAGAATCTTTTGATGGCACTCGAAACTCATCACTCAAGAAACGAATGCTTTTGTCACCAAAGCAAATATCTTCATCCATAGGCCACTTCACAGGATTTAAAACTTCTAAGTTTTTTATTAATTCTTTATATTTATCATCGTATCTGCTAGCATCTGTAAGTCGGGAAACTACAGAAGTAAACATTCGCGTAGCAAATTTATCGACAAGGTACTTAAAATATGTCTCGTGATCAATGGCTTTCACTCTATTTGGAGAGTGCAAATTTACACCACAGAAAGTCAGTGTTTTTACAGCATCCTCAGCAATGGTTACATACTGTCCTGGATTACTGATCATTGATAGAAATACTCTATATTTTTGGTCAAGTAATTTTTGGGCTCTTACTAATATAGTTGACCGTTGCTGTAGTTCAAGTGACAAATCTTCCAATTCGGTCAGTGCAAAGAAGTAAGGATGTGCTGCTGACCAATTGAGAGAAGGGGGTGTGTGCACACCCCCGCGTTGCCGTCCACTTCGAGCACTATATATATATATATATATATATATATATATATATATATATATATGTGTGTGTAGGGTGAGCTAAAAAGTAATTTCTCCACTCAAATAAATTTTAAACAGATTGAAGAATTTTATCGAAACAAAAGCAGATCTGTACCTTAGAATTTATTCTTCAAAACGATACATTTACTTTTCCATGAAATCACCCTCTACCTCGATACATTTACGCCAACGATAAATTTGACAGCGGCCTTAACTTCTTCGTCAGACTCGTAGCGATTTCCACGGAGATATTCTTTAAGTTTAGGAAAAAGGTGAAAATCACATGGTGCTAAATCGGGGCTATATGGTGGAAGCGGCAAGACGGTGAATTGCAGATCGTCAATTGCTTCTCGCGTTTGAACACTGGTGTAAGGCCGTGCGTTGTCATGGTGAACAATGACTGCGTTTTTGTGGGTGCGAACCCCCTGATCCGTTTTTTCAACTTCTCCAGAGTTTCAATATAACGTGCGGAATTGATTGCTGTTCCTCTTTCCGTAAAGTCTTCGAGAACAACACCATTTATACTCCAAAAAATAGTCATCATCACTTTTCCAGCCGATTTTTGAACTTTGAATGTCTTTGGTTACAGTGAATTTTTGTGCTGATATTCCATGGATTGCCGTTTATTTTCAGGGTCATAATAGTGGACCCACGTCTCGTCTCCTGTCACAGTGGTGTGCAGAAATTCATCTTTATTTTCGAAGCGGTGCAGATTTTCTTGGCAAATGCGTAGTCTCTCAGTTTTCATTTCGGTAGTGAGCATGCG
The DNA here is from genome assembly GCA_023014485.1 of Bathynomus jamesi. NCBI lineage: Eukaryota > Metazoa > Arthropoda > Malacostraca > Isopoda > Cirolanidae > Bathynomus > Bathynomus jamesi. The sequence goes on along the minus strand of JAJOZX010000409.1, from coordinate 1,035,268 downwards.
GGGCACCCACCTGGCGCAGACCTTTCGGTAACTGAGAATACTGATAATGTGTCCCACTTACTCTTTCGAGATATCGAGCATTGCATCAATTTCATTTTGTTTAATGCGACGATTTCCACGAATCAGTTCATCAACGTAGTTCCGATGAGACTCGACGGTTGCCGTTACAGGCCTTCCACTTCGCGGTTTGTCTCGCAAATCTTCTTGCTCTGCTTCTCCTTCTCTACACTGTCTAGCCCAACGTCGAACGGTACTCACATCAAACACTGTTTGCCGTACACAGCTTGTATTCGCCGATGAATGTCTATGGAAGCAACACTTTCCGCGGCCAAAAATTGAATTACGGCACGTTGCTTGAAGCGAACGTCTTTACTCCTTTCCATTGTAATTGATACTGAACCAACGTGTGCATTTAGAGTTGGCTATATTAGGCTATAACACAAAACCAGTTTTATCTGGTTACCTCTACACAATCTGTAATGGAGTGGGGATATCAAGTTACAACACAAAACCGGTTTTATCTGGCTACCTCTACACAATCCCGAATTATTCAAGTGGAGGCATTACTTTTCAGCACATCCTCGTGTGTGTATATATATATATATATATATATATATATATCTATATATATATATATATATATATATATATATATATACAGGATGTCCCAAAAGTCCCTATCTATTTTGTTGAAATAGGCTGAATTTCAACTAAATGTCACACTGACCTGAATACAGATGTATTTCTATACAAATTACAAGTATTACACCATTAAAATATTTAATTAGTAGTTTCCACATGTGCTCCATCTGTATCTGTGCAAATCTCAAAGCGGTCAGCTGCATTGTGGAACACATTTCCGAGCATTTCAGGGGTTATTTTCTCAACTGCTTGCCTAACGCGATCTCCGCAGATCTGGTAAATCTCGAATATTTCTGCGATAGACCTCTGATTTAATGAAGCCCCAAGGAAAAAAATCCAATGGGGTCAAATCCGGAGATCACGCTGCCCAGGGCCTATTTCCCCACGTCCAATCCAACGATTTGGAAAACGCTCATTTAGGTATGTCTGAACAATTCTGGCCTAATGACATGGTGCCCCATCCTGCTGAAAGACTACACTGTCGAGAATGCCATCTTCAAGAAGTTGAGGTTCTAGAAAATTTTGAAGCATATCAAAGTAAACAGGCCCTGTAACTGTAGCCTTTGCAAAGAAAAAGGGCCCGTAAATCTTAGACTTCGTCATTCCAAGCCACACGTTGACTTTAGGTGAGTTTCTTTCCCATTCAGTGAACTCAGTTGGCTTTTCATTAGCCCAGATGCGACAATTATGTCGATTGATTTTACCACAGGTGTGAAAAGTCGCCTCATCACTAAACAAAATGTGGTCCATTAAATTGTTATTTTGGATTTGTTCGACCAGTTCCGCACACATTGCTGCTCGTTTTGGAAAATCTTCCTCGGTAAGCTGTGTAACAGCTGAATGTGATAACACTTCTTCTTCAGCGTCGAACGCAAGATTCTGTGAACAGTTGTTTTGGGTATGGTCAGTCTGTGGGATGCTTGGCGAACTGACATTCTTTGATCGTCTTCGAACATTATGCAAACAGATTCAATGTTTTGTTGTACTGTTCTTGGGCGTCCACTTCTTCCTTCATCATGCACAGATCCAGTCCTTTTGAATTTGTTCACCAATTCACGAATTGATTTATCTGTCGGTCAGTCTTCTGAAACCTTCTTGAGAATCGGTCTCTAATTTCACATTTCATTCCTCTGATGCGACATGTTACTATCATAACGCGTTCATGCACATCCATCACCAATGATATGGATCTGAAAAAATTAATTAAAAATTTAAAAATAATTAAATTAGAAATCTAATGCATGTATTGTCTAGAAACGTGCATGCAATCATGTCATTAAAAACATTCATTTGAAATTCAGCCTATTTCAACAAAATAGATAGGGACTTTTGGGACACCCTGTGTATATATATATATATATATATATCTTTGGTACCTTTGGTTTGCTTCTGCTCGAATTGTTCATTCTGACGAAGGTTAGGCTTTTCACTCCCTCTTGACCTACAGTTTAAAGTGGAGTCCGAACCATGCCCCAGCAGCAGCTCAGCGTCTTAACCACTTGGCCACCCAGGGTACCCATTTATCTACCAACCACTTTCTTTATTGTGTGGAAGGATGAACAGCTGGGTTTTACTGCGCGCCTGCTGCCGACACCGGGTCTCGATCCCAGGGTCGATGGATTCGTAGTCATCGACAAAAACCACTACACCACCGAGGTGCATGATATATATATACAGTATACATATATATATATATATATAGATATAATATATATAATATATATATATATATATATATATATATATATAATATTATATATATATATATATATATATATATATATATAATATATATGTGTGTGTGTGTGTGTGTGTATATACACACACACACACACTATATATATATATCTATATATATATATATATATATATATATATATATATATATATATATATATAATATATATATATATATATATATATATATATATTTTTATATATATATATACACACACAGGAGAAGATCGTAGACACCAATCGACCAGGAAAGCACTCCAGGGAGGACGTAAGACAGGAGATAGGGAGTGCTGAAACTCCCGTTTCTCCTGTCACTGTCCTCTTTAGCTGGTCTTTTCCGTGTCTCATCTACCCTGTGAGCAGTTCAGCATGCTCTTAAACACACACTTCTCTCCCTATTCCTCACTACATATACATGCATCTTACACACTACATAATCTCTTCAAAATTTAAAAAAAAAAAAAAATTGCATCAACTTCAAAAGCCTCGGAGTCCCCTGGGGAGGGGATCCTAAATGTCACCACTTCTGGCTTCCCCGCTGCCGATACCTGGAACGCAGACCCGTGCAGTGGGGCCTGGATCTGCTACCGCCCATTCGAGATGTTCTGGACCTCTCCCTGGTTCACTTTTCATAAACTTCTGCAACATTCGCGGCCTTTTCTCAAATTTTCGATCCGATGAGCACCGCTTCTCCTCTAAACCTCATCTTCTTTTCCTCAATGAAACTCAGGTGTCTGGGACGACTGACACCAACCCCTGTACCCTAATTCTACTGACTAATTCTACTGACTATCCAGAATTCTTTAAGTACCTCACTTCCAAAGTGGAATACATTTTTTCCCCCTCTCCCTTTGCTGAAATCTCCATTTTAGGAAATTTTAATATTCATCACCACCTTTGGCTTTCCTCCCATTTCACTAATATCCGTGGTGAACTAGCTTACAACTTTTCTATCCTAAATGACCTAGAGCAGATTGTACAGCACCCTACTCGTACCCCCGATCGCCTTGGAGATAGGCTCAAAATTCTGGATATGTTTCTTACCTCTCATCCTTCTTCTTACTCTGTGAAACATTTTTCTCCGTTGGGCTCCTCCGACCACAATCTTATATCTGTTTCCTGTCTTTTCGCTCCAATTCTGCCTTTGGATCCTCCCAAGAGGAGGCGCCTTTGGCACTGCTGAATGGAAGGCCCTTAGGCAGTACTTTTGTAATTTCCCATCGAATGATTACTGCTTCCGTGACGGGGACCCCTCCGAGTGTGCTGAGCGCATTACGGAGGTGATTCTCTCGGGTATGGAGGTGTACATTCCATATTCTATTCCTACTACTAATGCAAAAAAACTTAGTTTAACTTTACTTGTTCAAATGCTATCTGCAACAGAGAGGAAGCTTTCAGAAGGTACTGTCCCCATCCAATTCCTGACTCTCACTCAGCTTATATTTCTGCCCGGAATCGTGCAAAATCTGTCCTTCGACTCGCCAAAAATTCCTTCATCCGACAAAAATGTGAAAACCTATCCAGTTCTAATTCTTCTCTCTCTTTCTGACATCTAGCTAAAAGCCTCTCCAGCAACTCTACTTCCTTTTCTTTCTCTCCTCTTTTCCATTCTCATGGCTCAGTTGCCGTCTCTTCTTTTCATAAAGCTGAATTCTTCGCTTAAACTTTTGCTTACAATTCAACTCTGGACGATTCCAGTGCTGTTCTTCCATCTCCTCCCCCCTCTGACCTTATTATGTCTGAAATTAGAATCTCTTCCAAAGATGTCTTTTCTGACATATCTGGGCTCAACTCTAGGAAGGCGTACGGTCTTGATGGTGTTCCTCCTGTTGTTCTTAAAAACTGTGCTGACACCTTGACTAGGCAAACTTTTTCGTCTTTGTTTCTCATCTGGTACTTTTCCTTCATGTTGAAAGTTCGTTTTCATTCAGCCTGTTCCAAAGAAGGGTGACCGCCCTCAACCTTCCAACTATCGTCCAATTGCTTTGATTTCTTGTCTTTCTAATTTTTTTTAAATCTAGCCTTAACAGGAAGATTCTTGAACACCTCTCTTCTCACAATCTACTTTCAGATCTTCAGAATGAGTTCCGCAAAGGACGCTCTACTGGAGATCTTGCATATCTCTCTGACTCTTGGTCATCTTCTTTTCGGGATTTCGGTGAAACTTTTGCTATTGTGTTTGACACATCAAAAGCTTTTGATAGTCTAAATCTTTAATTTCCAAACTGCCCTCCTTCGGTTTCTATCCTTCTATCTGTGCCTTCATCTCTAATTTTCCTTCTGGCCGATCTATAGCTGCGGTTGTAGACCCACTGTTTTCTCCCAAAGCTATCAATAGTGGTGTTCCTCAGGGTTCTGTCCTGTCGCCCACTCTTTTCCTTTTCTTATTAATGGTCTTTTAATTCGAACTTTCTGTCCTATTCACTCCTATGCCGATGATTCCACTCTTCACTTCTCCACCCGCTTCCCAAAGTGTCCCTTACAACAGTCCCTCCATGATTCGCGTGGGGCAGCGAGCATCTGACCTCTGATCTTTCTGCTATCTCTGATTGGAGCAGAGGCAGAAAAAACCTTGTGGCTTTCAATGCCTCAAAAACTCAATTCCTCCATCTGTCTACTCGTCATAATCTTCCACACGACTATCCCCTTACATTCAAAATACATAATTCAATCCTTCCGCTCCTCTTAACCTTCTTGGCGTTCTCTTTTCTCGTAATCTTTCCTGGAAAGATCACATATACTCTCTTTCTAAAACAGCTTCTAAGAGGTTAGGTGTGCTGTACCGCCTCCGCGGTTTCTTCACCCAACTCAGTTGCTGCCTCTGTACAGGGGTCTTCTTTTGCCCTCTATGGAGTATGCTTCTCATGTGTGGGGTGGCTCAACCCACAAGCCGTACTTGACCGGGTGGAATCAAAGGCTTTTCGTCCCATTAATTCCCTGCCTCTCACTGACTGTCTTCAGTCTCTCTCCCTCTTCCCCGCAATGTTGCCTCACTCTTCTTCACTATCGCTTTTATAACGGACATTGCTCTTCTAAACTCTCTAACTGCATGCCTCCTCCTTTAAGGAGAGCACAGCACCAGACTTTCTATACGTTCTCATTCCTTTTCTGTCCAATTCTTTAACGCAATCGTTAATCGGTATTTGTAATCTTTCATCTACTCAACCGGTGAACTCTGGAACAATCTTCCTCAATCCATCTTTTCTTCTGTCTATGCTCTCCCATTTTTCAAACACAGAGTGTCTAGGCATCTCAACCCTCTCCCCAAGGCCTTGAGTTTGGCTCCCATTCGCCCTTGGCCCCTTCTTCCTGCATAAAAAAATATATACATGAATTAAAATCTTACGGGAGATATCTGTAAACGTGAAATTTATAATTGGTATCGGTTTCCGTAATAAAGATGAAGCCGAAATCAGTATATTTTCCCTGTCTTTCTGCGTTTGTTCAGTTTCTAGTCACAGGGAAACAAAGAGTTTTATTTATGCGGTTATGTTACTTACGCACATTTGCCTGAGGGTTAGAACGCGGCCCCGTGTTAAAGCGTCACGCTTCAGCGTCGCGTCATGGCGTCATTCTTCGGTGATATCCATACATGGAGTTGAACGAGAATTAAAAAAATTTACGCGGCGGGTCTCATCGCTGTTTACGCTACATCGAGAGGGCGCGTCCGTCAACATCTTGACAAGCAAACGCCAATGAGCAATTTAGAAAAATCACTGATAGATAAGGAAGCTTAAAAGGGACTAAATATTACACTGCAGACGATACCTAACCTAACTTAACGAAGACAACTACTAGAAATTTCATACATAATAATAAAAAAAAACCATAATTAACATGACTTCGAAAGAACAAAAATTTCTTTCGTTGTTGTTCAGTACTTGAATAAAAAACATCTTTTCAATTTCGGTTCCCTTGTCAAGGTTAAAATATTTTCGTTATAAAAAAATTGCATTCGGTAAAAAATTCTGAACGTCTTAGAAATTTGGTTGGTTAGTCAAAAATTTTGTCTTTCAAAAGACGCCTTCGCCCTCAGGAAGAGCAGCACTGCGCTGACGCATCACCTTTAGAGCAACGACGCTTTGATAATACGTCTCAACGCGATAGAACGACTCGCGGATTTGTTCTTAATGCTTTGTTTGGTCAGTTCAAGAGAAAATATTTTTTACGGAGAGATTTACGTAATCCCTTATTCCCTTAATCCTTAATCCCTAAATTTCCTTAATCACGCAAGAAAATTTAATAAAAAGTTATACATCAAAATTTCAGTGGAACCAATCTCTTCGTATTGTTAAGCGACGATAGATCTGCTCAGGAGTTGGATGGGTGGCTGCCTCTGCGCTCGGATGAAGTAGCGCCTTTTACGGGATTCAGATCCCACATAAAGCTATAGGTCCCCTCCATCACGCGACCTTTTGCCGTTACCCCACATATTAGTATCATCGAACTTCGTATTCACGCAGAAGAGGGTATGTAACAAAATTATATAATATATATTATATATATATAGATATATATATTATATATATATTATATATATTGTAGTGTTCTTTGCTTATTCTGATATAATTAACTTGATTATTTTCCTTATTAATTAAGTGAAAATGAATGTAGAATATTAAATAGATATTACATAATTAAAATATTCATTTCGTTTATAAATCATATCCGTGAAATAAGTTTCCGAAATAAGAAAATATTTAGTTAAGTTATAATTTCCATTTTAGCATTCTTTGCTCATTTTCATTTAATTAATTTAATACAAAATCCTCACCGAACTACTGTACATATATATACACACACAGAGGTTAATTAACTTAAATTTGAATTATAATGTGTTGATGTTTACACTTTAGAATAAAAAAAAAAACTTTAAAAATAGAATCAGGGGGAGAGAGAAAAGCGAAATTCAACAAGACTGAAATAGAATTTGGTGCAATACACCGAGTTAAAAAGATTTTCCTATTAAACATTCGTTTAATTGCTTAACACAAACATGTCTTCTAAGCACTTGATGAAATTTAGATACCCCTCTTGTCTAAAGTAAACTCAGCGGAAAGTGAAGAAAACGGGAGAAGGGAGTGGGGACTACTTTCCTTCGCTGATGGAAAAGGAAAAATAAACGAACGAATAAACAAAAGGAAAACGGATAAGGGATAAACGGAGTAAGAATAAAGATTGGACAAACACTTGTTTCAAAATGTTAAATAATTAAATATCATTCGTAAAAATGTTATATCTGTGCACTTTTACGTGACACACCGTAAAAAGTAAGTTTGTTTTAAAAATATTTCAAACTAAATAAACAAATATTTTTTAATGTAGGAAAGAGCCAAAGGCAAGCGCTCGCAAGAATGCCCCTCCAAAGAAGAAGGAGAGAGCTGAAATCAAGGTCTACGAGGCTCACGATGCTTTTTTTAAATTTTAAAAAAATTGTGTTGTGCGGAAAATGCTTGTATGTGAAGTGAAGTGCAGAATAGAAGAAGAAGTGTGTGCTTGAGAGCATGCTGGGCTGCTCACAAGGTACATGAGACACGGAAAAAGATCAGCTAAAGATGGCAGTGACAGGAGAAACGAGAGTTCCAGCACCTCCTGTCTCCTGCCTAACATCCCCCCCCCCCCGAACCTGATGTACTTCCCTGGTCGAATAGTGTCTACAATCTCCTCCTACAAGTATAAAATGACTTTCACAAACCCATATTTCACACACACACACACACACATATATATATATATATATACACACACACACACACACATAGAAGGTTGACAAAAGTAAATAGACACAACGATGATTGTCTTCAAGAACAAATGGCAAAACTCATTAATGAAATGGTAGAACGTGTATCAGCTTTACACAATGTAAAAGGGAAACCAGCACGATTCTAAATATACTGATTCAATAAATCTGTAATTATTTACTGATTTTTATTATCAAATCATAAACTATGGAAAAAAAACTGAAAGTGTCTATTTACTTTTGTCAACCCTATATAACCTTTAACAGTCGGGCGAAGGTCGAGCTTGTCACTCCACTTTATATATATATATATATATATATATATATATATATATATATATTAAAGCCAACTAGAAAGCTGTTTTGAAATGGAAACAAAAACAATGAAATGAAAGGGGCAGAAAAATTTATGCAAAACTTGAAATAGAAATTAAATTACAAACCTTTCAAAGGAAAACTTATTTCGTGGAAGTGTATTATTAATCTGTGGATGAAAGCTTTTGTAATAATCTTCGTTGAATTACAAAGTATAAAATATGATGCGAAATAAAGGTTCTTCATTTTCGAAACTTTTCAAAGCAATCTTATTAAAATTTAAACTTGTGCAACGAAGGATTTTACTCAGATTTTTATTTAAAAACTTGATGTATGTTTGTTTTTTAGCTGTATAACGATACAAATGTATTCCTTTTTTTTAGTATTAATGAAATTATTATTATTATTATTATTATTGTGTAATAGATAGATAGATAAATAAATAGATAGATAGAGGGAAAGATAGATACATACATACGTAAATAGAGAGATATATAGATAGATAAATAGATAGAAAAATAGAGAGATAGATATATAGATAAATAGATAGATAGATAGATAGATAGATAGATAGATAGATAGATAGATAAATAATACTATAATAATTATTAACAGAGTATATGAGATGAAAGTATTGAGTGTAATATTACATAAAAAACTAACCTTCAAAGGGCACATCGAACAGACATTAAATAACCGGTCAAAGTTCACTTATAGTTTGTATAAATTAAAACACTACATTTCACAACATACGGTCGTCATTCTATATTACACCTTTGCGTACCTTCACATCCTACATAACATAACAGTTTGGGGAAATAAAAGCCATTATATAATTATCTATTCGTAAAATATAATGAATAAAATAATCGACAGAGTCATATAATGTGCCATATAATGTACCTTTCAACCTTTCATATGCTCCGTGCGATGATTCTTCATTTCACGAAGGTCAAGCTTGTTGCCCCTCCTCTCATATATATATATATATAATTATATATATATATATATATATATATATTATATATATATATATAATATATATATATACAGTGTTGGGCACTAAAGCGTTAATCCGATAACAGTTAATTAACGAAGTTAACTTTTTTTAACGGACTATTAACGGAAGTTAATTTCCATTTATCGTTATCGACCAGTTAACTTCCGATAACTCGATATTTAGTCTGTTAAAGTCCGTTAACACGTTAACTGCGAGGAGTCATTCACGGAAGATCACCGGTCCGCGAATGAATTCAAACCGCCATAACTTCAGTCTGCCAATTCCGTCCTCTGCCGCAGTGGAACGGCTCTTCTCTCTCGGCAAGGACATCCTGAGGCCCAAGAGGTCAAGACTGGCAGTTGGGCCTAACTTTGAGAAGTTGGTCTTTCTGAAGGGCAACCAGCACATTGTGTCATAGTCTTTAATAAATGTGCCTAAAATTTAATTTTACCTTTCAGTTCCCGCCATAATAATTCTGGTAAATTAAAATTTAGTTAATGGTTAGTGGTTACAAGGGTTTCAAAACATGTAATCAGTACATTTTTTATTAAAAATAAAAACAAAAGTTATTAAGCAAAAAAGTTGCAAAACTTGATAAAAATACAGTTAAATACCTATTTATTGTTGGATTTTGCATAAATAAACATTTTCTATGGGTTTTAAAGCTTTTTTCCTTGATTTTTTTAAATGTTAGTAAAGAAATAGTTATCGTTAACGGATTATCGTTAACTTCCGTTAACTTTGTAGTAAAATTATCGGATATCGTTATCGGAGTTAAAAATTGGGGTTAACGGATTATCGTTATCGAAGTTAACTTTTTGGTTAACGGTGCCCACCACTGTATATATATATATATATATATATGCCCCGTGTGTGTGTGTGTGTGTGTGTGTGTGTGTGTGTGTGTGTGTATGTGTGTGTGTGTGTGTGTGTCTGTGTGTGTGTGTGTAAGATCCTTCTAAATTGCTCGTAAGATTAATCTCTTCCTGCCTTGAGGTCTTCGTCAAGAGTGAATAAAATGATCCCCGAGTTAGTCAGTGCAAAAATCAGTAAATTGGACTCTATGCAACTAAGAGTTAAGCATGATTGTCGATTGTATGACATTAATGAGGAAATACAATGTAAGCAAATATTAACGTCTTTTAATTTTGTCTATATAATTAACCTTCATACTTTCTTCTACTTTTACCTCATTATTATTATACCATTAATTTATTAGGCTTATCATATAAATAAAATAAATTTTACGTTTTCAATCTATTTAAGTGATATATTTTCATATTTTACTTCCTATAGTGACACGTTTTCATATTTTACCTCCTTCCATAGTAACATATTTTCATATTTTACCTCCTTCCATGGTGACATGTTTCTATATTTTACCTCATTCCATGATGATATATTTTCATATTTTACTTCCACAGTTTGAATATGATTTTGAGGACGGGATTAATATAAATTTAGAAATAAGTTCTTTAAATTTTTCTCTAGTTCACGGTTTCCCAAATTTTACAGGTCGTGAATCCTTTTACCAAAGTAGTAGTAGTAGTACTAACAGTAGCGTACTAAGGGGGGGTCAGGGGGGCCAGGCCACAGGGCCCAGCTGTTTTAGGGGCCGATGTTTATAATGATATAAATGATAAATTTTGAATGCTTAACAATATCTCTCAACTAACTTTAGAGGAAGCATCAAAAGCAACAAAAAATCTGGCTAGTCCATTACCCAAATGATTTTGAGGACAGCTTCCCATTTGAGTTTCAGCATTTTGTACTGTTTGTCAAACAAAACGCTTTAGCTGACACTCGCCCATTAGGAGTACTACAGGAAATTCACAAATTGAGGGCTGTTTTCCCAAATGCTTTCATTGCTTATCGCATTTATTTGTGTTTGATGATGTCAAATGCAACTGCGGAGCGTTCTTTTTCTCATTTGAGCATGATTAAAAATGTTAAACGTCAAATGCTAACCTAAAAGAAATTGCAAAGTCTGTCATTGTTATGCATAGAAAAGAATAGTTTGTAGAATTTAAATACTGAGCTTGCGATTGGAAAATTTAGTGATATAAGGCGGCTCAAAAAACTTTTGTATACTGGTGGTGGATGATTTTGTGACCAACTTTGGTAGATTAGTAGTGGACTTGTAGTTGTGTAATTGGCTTGGTGTAATTGTAGCAGCTTGATATTTGTGTAAAATTTGCATTATTTGATTTAGAAATAAATGGTTTTATTAATTTACATGACTCGAAGATTTGTCTTGTTGAGGGACCCCAAGAATATTTTGGTCCCAGGGCCCAAAAATCCTTAATACGGCACTGAGTACTACTACTAATAATAATAACGAAAAAAAATCAAGAGGTTTGAAAACAGCTAATCTGCGAGTTTATAATACAACAGCAATCAGGAACATGATAAAACTACTAATAGACGTACAGTAGCTGTACAAGCCAATTAGGCTACTATTGAATAAAAATTCTAAACTCGAAATTCAGTTTAATTTTATAACAGGAGCGAAATCTTGTTTCAGATTTAGATAGTAATTTAACCCTTTAAACACTGAAGATGCCAATTGTTAACGTTTCAAATACACGCATTCATAACTTAACCCTCCAAAAAATTCAGGGCTGAAAGGGTTAAAAATAACGCAGAGGAACGTAATATGCAAAACTGCAGCAATATCTCTCCACTTGACCGCCTGCTTACCAGACCATATTATTTAGAAAATAAAGTAAATACTTTCCCCTCGTATTATAGTAATACGCTGCAAATTTAAGATAGCGATTTTCCCTTAATTAATTTTCTAAATTTAATTATTAAAATATGTTATCGATCGTCGCGGCCCAGTTTAGTAATCCCTAATTTTGTCGAACAAGAGTCAGTATTTTGTTGAGCTTTAACATAATAATTAAGAGCAAATTAACACATGAATCAGTTAGATCTATTCTTTTACTCTTTAAAAGATTCGTTTTTGGAAGACGACTACTTATGACCCTAGAATACAGTGTATGTATATATATATATATATATATATATATATATATGTATATATATATATATATATATATATATTATATATATATATATATATATATATATAGCACCTGATAATTTTGGCTCAGTAGTAAAACACAAGACTGGCAGTCGAGAGGTTTTGAAATCGAACCAGCATAGAAAATATTTAAACCAAATTGTCTGTCGACACAGCGACACATAACGGTGCGTAGCCAAAATGCTGGGTTTGGCACCATATCTAATGACTTTTTTTACTTCAAATAAGGTACTGTATATGGTTTGCGTTATTTTAAAACATACTTTCTATAGTTTTCATATACTGTAGATGAAACTCTACTTCATTAATTTATTTTATTTAAGAAAGACCTAAACATTGTTTTATAAATTATGAGATGGCTTTCCAATAACAATTAGATCTCAGCGTACTTTTTCAATGATGCATAGTAAAACCGACATTTTTTCCAAGTAAGCACGCATAGTGAGTTTATGTTCGGGTAATGCTTAACTCTGAGAATAAACACAATTATCACTATAACCCAGTCTCGGGGTGTGGCAAGGCAGTTCTTGAAAACAGGTTAGGTAAACAAACATTAACGATCCTACTGTCCATAATATATTGCATTTGTCTCAGCCATTTCTGCCACATGTTCAAGGTCTAATTTTTCCTGGTCAGTGATGTCACTTATACCTAGTCTCAATGACCTCCGTGGTTATACAATGCGAAAACTATGATCAAAACTATAATGGGGTAAAGAGCTTTTAGAGTTACTCCGCCATTTTAACCGAAAATACTTGATCCTAAATCGAAGTTCTTTCGAAATTCCCATAAAGGCAGTCAAAGAAAACGATTTCGACGTGTTTTTAGACTTCATCTCATATTTCTTCCCTCTTCGCTCAATTCATAAAGTTTAATTAAAATATTTTGAGGAATTCAGTGTAAATATTTTTGTCTACGTGTGTGTGTGTGTGTGTGTGTGTGTGTGAAAGAGAGAGAGAGAGAGAGAAAATGTCATCGATTAATTATTACAATATCATTTAGAATAAAGTTAAACATAATCACATGCCCTATAATACAATAGTAATTTCGGCTTTATATAACTCTATAAAATACCATATTTAATGAAAAACATACAATACAGAAATACCACAAAATATTAAAAATATTATACAAAATCTTGAAAAAGAATTATATTTTCGACTGAATTTTCCCCCATTTCTCTTCAAGGCTTAAATGAATTTTCATGTCAGGACAAATAACGGGAAAATAGGAATAAAAATCTACTTCTTTTAATTTCAACATCTCAGCATTTATTTGTTAACTTCATTTTCACTAATTTTTATTAAATCTGTTCAAATTTACGGCAATGCGTGGTTGTAATTCTGAAAACATTTTTGACAACGGAAGAATGTGCAAAAAAATATTTAAAAAAACCTTTGGCAAAAGTTTGTGCGAAAAAAGTAAATAATTTAAAAAATTTTACTCAACTCTTTTTACTTTCCTTCTTTCTTTAATTAGTGTTGTTGTTGTTTGTTGATGTTGTTGTTAAAAAAGAAAATATACTTCATATGTTGTTCTACTTTTATTTCATTAGTATTATAATAATTAATTAGTTAGGAGTGTAAGAAACTGACACAGCGCTGAGGATAACTAATGCGGCCCAGTCATAGCGATTAGCTAGCTCTCTTATCAGATGGCATTAAGTGGCTTATTGATCATCAGATGATAAACCGACTTTAAGTGCCTTTTTGTTTCTCATTCTTTATTTATTTTTCATTTATATTTTATTTCACAGACGCGTATTGTACATTTATATAAGTATCATATTTTCTATATTTACTCATTTTTCTAAGACTTTTGGGGAGGGGAGAGAGAGAGAGAGAGAAGAGAGAGAGAACAAACATGCAAATAAAATGTAGTAAGGAAAAAGAAAATATGAAATAGGTTAGTAAGGTTAATTACTATAGGCTAAATTAGGTTAGGTTGGGTAAGCTATAATATATATTATATATATATATATATATATATATAGTTTAATAAACAAAATGAAACATGAAATCGGAGGGGTTCGCGTCGGCTTTTCCAGCTGGGAACCACGGCGACGGATTTACTGGCTTGATTGCTCAGGTTCGCGGTCAAGGGGAGGTGTATTTATTATTATTATTATTATATATATATGTCCCGAGAAAACAACAAAGGGAAGTAAGTTTTGAAATACAAAAAAGGTCAATGTTCCGCAAGGGAAAGAGAATGACTGCAAAATTAATAAACTGCAAACACCACATCAGAAAAATAATAGGTGAAAGACTAGAGAGCGTGGACCTTGATGTACAAAATCTACAGTAATTGAGAAACATACAGTAGAGGAAGAAGGAGCTAAAGAAAGTACCAGCACAAATTCCACTCTCATGAAAGAACGCGAACATTGTTCCCTTATTCACAAGAGGTAATAGAGCAATGACCAAGAATTATCGCCCATTAACACTCCCATCCCACCTTGTAAAATGCTTTGAATGGGCAATTAGAGATAAAATTGCTTGAAAGCTACAAGAAAAGAAACCATTCAATACGAACCAACATGGTTTCAGGACTTGAAGATCAAACCTATCACAATTATTAGACCACCAAGAGAAAATACTGAAAACATTGTGTTGAAGTCAAAATATAGATATAATAATATAGATCGATTTTTCGATAACTTTCGGTAAATGTGATCACGGTATTATAGGACATAAATTTAAGAATGCAGGACTTTTGGGAAGCTACGACGATGAATATTTAATAGTCTGACCCAAAGAACATATAGAGCGTTAGTAAATAGGATTAACAACTTAACGCTAGCTCTCTTCTGTCTATAATAATGATTGTAGACACTGATGTAGATATTAATGAGAGTGTCGTATCGTGCTTCGTGGACGACACAAAGATATGCAAGGACATATGAATAGAGATGACATAGAAAAATTAGAAAATAACATTGAAACACTATTCAAATGGTCAAAAGACAACGATATGAAGTTCAATAAAAAATTCCAACTTATAAGATATGGTAACAAAAAGGAGTTACAGAATAAACGGTACAAAACCTGCAAGCCAAACAAGTAACACCAAACACGCAGATCAAGGAACTTGGAGTCATAATGTCATCGGATACAGAATTCAGAGAGCACTATAACATTAAATTTACAACGGGTAGAAAAATAACTGGAATTATCTGGAGGGACTTCCATAGCAGAAAAGCATACCTCATACTAAAATTGCGGAAGAGTTAGTCCAACAAATAACTGCGTATCGCTCAGTACTCACAAACTCATACAGAAAACGAAATGAAAGAAAAAGACTACAGATCACGTTTACAGTCCTTGAAACTCTATTTCTCGGAAAGAAGACGTGAGCGATATACAACAATACACAAATATGGAAAATACTCGAAGGATATGTTCCAAACTTTAAAAATTAAATAAAAATACATTGGAATGATAGAAGAGGGACATTCTGTATTGTCCAGCTGAGGTGGATGGACAAGGTTTCATTAAAACGAAGGTGAAAAATACCCTCAGAACACGAGGACCAAAATTCTTTAATGGGATGCTGAAAAAAACCCATGAACCTCCAACTCACCAGTCTAAATACATTCATGAACCACCTGGACAGATTCTTGTGCAACGTTCCTGACCAACATCAGTTGGGTACGAGGGCAGGATGAAAATGGGAAGCAACTCTTTCTTCCATCAAATTCCGCAAATGAGTCGGGATGCTGCAGAGTGGTCGACCACAGGTCGGTCCTGAACCGTCGTTCGAAGACACCGGAGCAAATGTAGTTTACGTCTCCCTGTGGTGCCTAGTGTAGTTTACGGTCCCCTACATTATCCTAGTGTAGTTTACGTTCCCCTACATTATCCTAGTTAGTTTACGTTCCCCTACATTATCCTAGTGCAGTTTGCGTTCCCCAACTTTGGCCGCGTATACCTAATCAAATAAAATGTTAAAACTAACGAAAATATCACGACTTAACCTAACCAATCGTCAGTATATATAATTTGACGATTGGTTAGGTTAAGTCGTAATATTTTCAGCTCCTAAAGATCCTAGTGTAGTTTACGTTCCCAACTTTGACCTAGTGTAGTTTGTGTCCCCTTTTGCGTCAGGGGATGTAAACTACACTTGCTCCAAAACACCTAAAGGAAGTATAATATACTGTGTATATACCGGGTGTCCGAGAATTATCTGTACAATTTTTGGCTGTTATTAAAAGTCAACCATGAAGTGTAGAAATTCCAGTGTTGTCCCAGTTTACAGAGAAACTCATTAAGTTTTTTCTGATAACAAGTTTTGACAAGTTTTTCCTTTACAATACGCGGGTGACAGACATTGATAATTTTAAAGCAAGAATCACAGCTGCTATTGAGCGAATTGATGTGGATATGCTGCAGCGTACATGGCAACATTTGGATTATCGATTGGATGTTTTGCGAATCACTGATGCAGGGCCGGATTAACCATTAAGCAAAATAAGCCCGTGCTTAGGGCATCAAGGGAAGGGGGGCACCACAGAAATTTTCCATTGTCGGATTTACCATGGATTTATTATACTATTATAATCGCGGCTTATAGCCTATAAGCTGTTGAAAACTGAATTATATATATTCATATATAGTATTTATTTTTTTTCATTGTTTGAATTTGTAGTGAACAACAACCCTTTTGAGAGAATAAATATATTTCGTTGTAATCACACACTTTACGCTTTGCGTTATTATTTTGTTTATATCAAATCTTTGAGCGCCATATTAAAAATACATATAGATTAAATATTTTCGTGTGCTATAGGAAGTTATTCTGAACGTGTGATTTGTGCATATAATATTAAATATATATTTTACATAATCATTTGGTATTGTTTTACAGAAAGATTTAGGTTTATAGAATTGTAATATAAATTAATATTAAAATAAAAGAAACTATAAACTCTCTATATTGCTGTTGTATCAAGTGATGTTTATCACGGCCATTATAATAATAAGATATACTGACCTAAGTTAATTAGCGTTGAAGAAGTTTATCTGTTGCTCTCTCTTCTTCTCTAGGGTAAGTCTATGAAGTGTACTTTATTTGTATATATAACAATATTTTATCATACACGTATCTTTATTTTATAATTTATTTATCTATTGTCATAACAGTATAAAAGAATTTAGATTGTAATAACCAGAGTGAATAATTTGTAATGTATATATAACATCAAACGTAGTTAGGACAATTTAGGCCCTAAGCAAATGTTCATATTTCCTATAATTAAATATTGTGTTTTAAATAAATAAATAAATGTAAATATAAAATGTGGCTCGTTAATAGTGAAATGTTAATATTGATATTTTTATAGATTGCGTATTATTAATTCTAATGTTAAGTATTTTTATTTTATAGGTTTCGGTTCCTTCTTTCGGTTCCTTCTTTTGGTTCCTTCTTTCGGTTCCTTCTTTCGATTTGATTTGTATTCAACATTTCGAGTTGATATTTCGGTTGAGTTATATTTAATTGCCACTTATATTTAAATTGCCACTTTGGTTGTGTACGGTTCCCATTTTGTCTTTCTGAGAATAAAAGAACAAAGCCAAGATTGTGATATGTGTAACTGTGTTGATTGCCACATAATATACAAATAAAATATTCTTTTTATTTCTGTATTTTACAGACCCCAAGAACCAAGATGAAACGTGTTCAGTTAAGTGGTGCACAAAAGCGAAAACTATCAAAAGAGAAACAAGAGAAGACTTTGGATTTAGAGTCCAAGACTGCAAAGCTGACTGATTTCTTCACACAAGTTCCACGACCACAACGTCAACATGATATACCGATTCTGAATCAAAACCAATCTCCGTCATCAGAAGTGGACACAAATACCACTTTGATCACTTCAAAATCAAAATATGATGACGTTGGAATCACCGAGGTGTCACAAGCAGGTTCATCTACCACATGTCTCACTACTGATCTCACTTTGCCTGTAAATTCTCTTGATACCTCTACTGCAAATGTTGATTCAAGTTGCTTTACAAGACATTCTGGGGTTGAAATAATTGCTGAAAATGAAAGTTTAGTGGACCATGGTGATGGTGGTGAAATGAATCAGTCTGCAGAAGATGAAGTAAATATAGCAAAAGATCCAGGGTTGTGGCTTGATTTCTCTGCTGATGATGTGGCTTATTGGATTGCTTGTGGACCCAGTGACTGTCAACACCACAATGGGCCATTTGACAAGTCTTACCGGCATTTCAGTAGTGGCAAACCAGCAAGATACTGTTCACAAAAACTTTTCGTTGGGACAAAAGCCAATGGTGAGAAATACAAGAGAGAGTGGTTATTGTATTCACCATCAACAGGATCAGTTTACTGTTATGTTTGTAAACTGTTTGCTCCTAAAAATGTCTCACATTTTGTTATAAGAGAAGGGTTCAGTGACTGGCGAAATACTATTGTAATTGATCATCATGAAAAAAGCACTACTCACCGAGACTCTATGCTAACATACTTAACTCGCAGACAAGGTGCGGGGATGGGACAACAGTGTGATTACTGGGAACATGTCTTGAGGCTTGTCATAGCTGTTATTTGTACGTTAGCTGAACGTGGCTTGTCTTTTCGAGGAACAGAAGAAAGATTTGGATCATTGCAGAATGGGAATTTTTTAGGGCTGCTTGAGCTCATAAGCCGGTTTGATCCATTTTTAGCAGGTCACATTTTGAAATATGGAAATTCTGGCAAAGGAAATCCTTCTTACCTGTCCAAAACCACCTGTGAGGAACTCATTCAACTAATGGCTCAAAAGGTCCACGCACTCATTGTTGACGAAGTAAAATCTTCTGGTTATTTTAGTTTGTCAGTTGATTCAACACCAGATCTATCACATATCGATCAGTTAAGTGTTGTACTTAGGTACTTAAAAGATGGACAGCCTATTGAACGCTTTTTAACCTTTCTGAAAATGAAAAGCCATACTGGTGAGGAAATGGCAAATCAGGTGTTGCAGTACTTACGTGAAGTTTGTAAGCTAAACTTTTCAAAATGTAGGGGTCAATCTTACGACAACGCTGCCAACATGTCTGGGCGTTATAAGGGGATGCAGCAAAAAATTTTAGAAACAAACAAGTTTGCTATATATGTGCCCTGTGCAGCCCATTCACTAAATCTGGTAGGCCGAAGTGCTGTTGACTGCTGTCAAGAGGCGGTTAATTTCTTCTCTACAGTGCAGTTGCTCTATACCTTTTTTTTAGCCTCAACCAGCAGGTGGGAAATTCTTAAAGGTTGTATTGGAAATGAAAGTGTCTTAAAATCCCTCTCTGATACCAGATGGGAGGCACATGCTATGGCAACAGCAGCAATTTTGAAATCTTTCCTTAAAATTTTAGAAGCGTTAGAATGTATAGCTGAAGACCAGTCACAAAAGGGAGACACTAGAAGAGAAGCAAATAATATTGCAAATAAGATGCAAGAGCTAGAATTCGTTTTTATGTTGAATTTTTGGGATGAGATTTTGCAAAATTTTCATAGAGTAAGCAAAGTTCTACAGAATAAGGATGTGAACTTAAAAACATGTGCAGATCTGTATGGATCATTAGCTGACCAACTGTGCACTTCACGAGATGAATTTGAAAGATATGAAGCAGCTACAAAGGAAATGCTACCAGATGTTGATTACAAGGCAGCTCAAACTCGCAAACGTATCAGAAAGAAGGTACCCAATGACGGAGATGCACCAGAAGTATATCTGAATGCCAGAGATAAATTTCTTATCACCACCTTTTACACAATTGTTGACAAACTTGAAACTGAGATGAGAAGAAGAGGAGAGATATACAAAGAAATAGCAGAGAGATTTTCTTTTCTAAGTGATGTGCCACATAATGTCACCACTTCATCATCTACTGAAATTGAAAGGTATTCTCAGGGTTGTAAAAAGATGATTGATGCTTACCCAGAGGACTTGAACACTAATTTCTCTGCTGAGCTTCAGCAGTTTCACTCATATGTGTGCCATAAGTTCAGTGCAAAAAAAAATGTAAAAACAAGATTCAGTCATGCTGAACTTTATAAAATAATTGTAGAAGACAATATTGAGTGTGCCTTCCCAAATGTAGAAATTGCCTTTCGTATATTTTTAACATTAATGGTCACAAATTGCTCAGCTGAGCGTTCATTTTCTCAGTTGAAGTATATTAAAAATACCAACAGAACAACTATGCAACAAGGCAGGCTGGATGCCTTATCTCTACTAAGTATAGAAGCAGATGTGTTACGTAAGATTAGTTTTGAGGATCTGATCAAAGACTTTGCAATTAAAAAAAGTAGGAGAAAACTTTTCAAATATAAATGAAGTGGAAGTATACAAAAATAAACATTATTTTCCATCTTACTGTAAGTTTTGTTTCATTTCAAAAAAAAAATTTTATTTTATGGTTTATTTTTGTTTATATTTTGAATTACATATATATGGGGCACCAAAATCTTTTAAGTGCTTAGGGCCTCTAAAGGTCTTAATCCGGCCCTGCCCTGACTGATGGTGCACATATCGAATGTTTGTAACAACGTTACTTTAATAAAAGAAAACGTTTGAAAATACAGATTCTAAATAATCTTGTTTAAGAATTTTACGTGTGTTATCAAGAATTTTATTAAAAGATGAAATTGTACAGATAATTTTCGGACACACTGGAATTTCTAAAAAACTTGTCAAAACTTGGTATCAGAAAAAACTTAATGAGATTCTCTGTAAAATGGGACAAACTGGAATTTCTACACTTCATGGTTGACTTTTAATAACAGCCAAAAATTGTACAGATAATTCTCGGACACCCTGATATATATATATATATATATATATATATATATATATATATATATAGGGTGAACCAAATGTAGGTGGACAGTAAATGATAACGTTTATTTTGAGAATACATATTTAATTTTTTTGTATACTATAATACAAAATAAAATTTAAATAAATTTAGTTATAATATTTAATATAATATAACACAAACACCATAGTTATAATGAACACCATAGTTATAATATAATATAACACAAACCGTATTCAACCTACTGTCCACCTACTTTTGGTTCACCGTGTATATATATATATATATATATATATTTGTAAAGTATATGTAATTTTTCACATTTAAAAAATTTGGAACCACATTTTGCACAAAACAAAATGAAATATTTAAACAAGTTTACATATTCTGGTGAATACATATTTCTTCTTTAACGAAATACCTTAATCCTTTTAATCCAAGCGAATTTTTCTAAAAGTGGGTAAAATCGACTGGCGTGAACCAGAAGAAAATAGTAAAATTCCAAAATGGGCCGTAAAAGGAAAATGAGAAGTGTTTTACATAAAATGAAGAAATTTATTAAATCATGCATTCAGAGATTGTTTGTGGAATTTTCTCTCGCTTCTAAACGACGGATACACAAATAATTTTCGACAAAGTAATGTTTGGAATTCAAACTATGAAAAATTAGGTTGGTAGTTTCCGAGCCGAGCTGTGACAAAGATTTGAAACATTTCAAATATTTAACCAATAACAAATTTTGTTATAGTTTGTTTCATAATGGCTGTGACATGAAAGTTTCTATTTTTTATGTGTGTGTGTGTGTGTGTGTGTGTGTGTGTGTCTGTCTGTCTGTTTGTTCCAGCCATAATTCCAAAATGGAAGCAGTTACAAACATGAAACTTCACACACATATTGATTAGGTCCAAAGGTTGTGCACCTGGGTGTTAAGAGATTGAATAATTAAAATTACTGGGCCCAAAGGCCCCATCAAATTTTGAGCTTCACATTGTGTCAAGATTTGTGAATCTTAAGATTTTCATGACTATTGTTTTACTGACCAAATAATTGAACCCCAATTACTGTCGGTTCAATTATTTGATCAATAAAACTATAGAAAAGAACACAGTCATGAAAATCTTGAGTTTCACATTGCCGCCCGTAATAATAATCTATAATAATAAAAGGACGCAGTTACAAACATGAAACTTCACACACATATTGATTAGGTCCCGAGGTTGTGCACTTGGATGTTAATAAATCAAATAATTAATTTTAAAAAATTAAATGACATCATCAAGATCATTACGGCATTACACACCACACACACACACACACACACACACACACACACATATATATATATAGAAACCAATGGCAAAATTATTGAATACTCGGTTAGATTCATTGAATGCCCGGTTAGGTCAACTGTACGCCCTTGACGAATTGTTAAGTTAAGTTGTGATATTTTCGTTAGCTTTAACGAAAATATCACGACTTAACCTAACCAATCGTCAAGGGCGTACAATTAACCTAACCGTGCATTCAATTAACTTACCCGAGCATTCACTTAATCTAATCAGGCATTTAGTTGACCTAACCTGGCATTTAATTAACCTAATCGGGCATTCAGTTTACCTAACCTGGCATATATATATATATATATATATAGCGTTCAACATCCACCCCAGCAACGCCGGGTCGCTCCGCTAGTAATAATAATAATTATAATAATAATAAAATTGGGAAGAATGAGAAATCTCACGATTTTTCCTACTTCAAGGTTAACGTCTCTGGTGTGTGTGTGTGTGTGTGTGTGTGTGTGTGTGTGGACTTACTTTATACAAGATATATATAATGAAAAATTAGACATTGTGAGTATACATAAAAGAAAGAACAGATTCAAATGTTTTCTAGAAATAATCAATGTCTTGCATTTCAATAATTATATAATCATACAAACGTTAAGCTTGCGATAAATATTAAGTTTGGGGGACACCAGTGTTTTGGACCCTTGTTTGGCCGAAATTTGGTGACGTAGGGAATAACTAACCAACTTTGAACGACCAACTAACCTAGTATAACCTAACTCTGATGTAAAAGTCACTATCATTGAGCACAAAGTATAAAATGAGAGGGACACCGAAATCTGAAGTCCCCAAAACTTAATATTAGCCAAATTTTTTATCTTGAAGTCACGTCTAAAAATATAATTTATCACAACAATACAAAATACCAGACACTTTAACCGCAGATCGATCCTGAACCGTCGTTCGAACTCACACAAAGTAAGTATATATATATATATATATATATATATACACATATATATTTTGCAGCTCCATGACAAAAAACATTTTGATATAATGAATGCATTTCAATAACGAACAAACAGAGATGGAATGGAAAAAAAACCCTCGAAAAAACAAACCTACGCTTGAACAATTTTGAAAAGAAAACCGTAATTTCCCTTCCAAACGTTTTGCATAGATGTATCTAAAGAAAAAGATTGTACACTATAATTTGAAACGAAAATCCTCTTGCTCCAAAAGATTGATAAATGGAGCTTTATTTGTACAAGATGAAGTTTCGTTTCAGTTAATGAAAATTTATTTTTAAAGATTTCGCAATGACTCATACGTACCTTTTTAATATAAAAAATGGGGTTCTTCACGAAATGTGAAAATGGGAAAGAAATAGGAAGTTTCCCTAAAATCTTCACATTCTTTAGTCAAATATTTGGGCTTCTCCTTCAAACCAATACGGAGCCCCATCTTGGCTCCTATAGAGAATGACGATTATTATCGTATTATTGTACGATAATAGAAGATTGAATTAAACATTGAAGCCCTAATGGTAATATAGCTGTGCTATTATTACCATTTTAATAATCAAAACCTTCAATATGGCATCTTTTAACAGGATTTGAATAAATTAACCTGACGGTAATAGTCAAGAGTGCCAGAAACTGACATAGCGCTCAGGCCAATTAATGCGGCCTGTTATTCTAACCCTTGGATTATTATTATCAGCACCATCGACATTCGAACCCTTGACTTCAGCGTCTTTACTTTGTTCATTGGGAAACGGGTTTACCCATTGAACCACAAATGCTGGGAACCGGTCTATATATCATCATCACTTACCAGATATGAAGTAATGATTTCAGGTTTCTGAATATTGTAATTTAGTTTAGGAAAACATTTCTTACAAACTTTGAATGTTTTCTTAGTGTGATGCCCATTGCCCATAGCGCCGCGGTAAACCATTTTCCTATAAGCGAAGTGAAGCCACTGAGGGCGGGGACTCGAATTCCGATGATACTTGTAATAATAATACAGGAGCTATAGTAATGATCTGAATTACTTGGCCTGAGCGCGGCACCAGTTTCTGGCACTCTTGACTGTTATTGTTACACCCATTTTTCTCAGGAGCTAATTCTCATGCGTATGTAACATTGATATATACATTATTAAGATCAACAATAACAAAGTATATGTTATGGAAACATTATTTTTTTAAGAATTTATTCCAGTTGAAGGAGTTTTCCAAACTAACGTTCGTTTAGTTCAGTGGTTCCCAACCTTTTTTTTGTATGGTTACCCAAAACTAAATTCTAATCCAACCCCATTATCCCAATCATTAGATATTATTTTTAATAACTTCTGGATCGCGTGTTATTACCCCACAAAATGGTTGTTATTACCTTAGTGGGGTAAATTACCCCTAGGTTGGGAACCACTGGATTAGTTCTTGAAAACTAGGTGCGTTTGGAGGCAAGAACTCTGAATTAGATCAAAGCTTTTTATAATATTACAATCTCTTATGTTGTTATTTGTTCAAAAAACATTAAACGGAGGAATGTATTAGTTTGCAATTTTTGTTCAGTATTTTCTAACATCAAAAGCTGTTATATCCTATTATAAATTCATATATATATATATATATATATATATATGTAAAGGAATTCCATTACAAAGAATTTCCTCACAAATGTAAGTTTTCTGAATTTTTTTTCCCTCATAACTTTACACAAGGAGTCGACCTCTGTTCTTTGATATTAATACTCATACAAGAGTTTCATAACGGAGAAAAAAACAAGTTTTGAGGCCTCTTTTAGATATAATATGTGCAAATGAAGAAAAAAAACGCAGGAATAAAATTTAAAAATCTGAACAAAATTACTAATTAGTTACGTCTGGGTTTTGTCTGTGTGGACGAAAAGTTACTTTTTAAATTTTGTGGTAGTAAAACCCAGTAAAACCCAAAGCTTAAGGGAGAAATTTAATAAAAGTAAATACCAATTGTTGAGTTAATGATTATATGTTTTATGTTAAAATTACAATAATATCAATAATTGTTATACAGGGTGGCCATAAAGTCTGGAAACATGGTTGCATTCACGTCACGAGTTTCTTGCGTATATTGAGGTCCTGAATATAGTTGGCTAAGTGTAGCTGTAAACCCTAGATCCTCTCCCAAAGCTGGGTCCTCTCTACTTCGCAGATAGCTGGTGAGGAAAGCTATATCTTGGGGCCTCTTTGCGAGTGACCCGTTGCCCACGTCGGGCTAACATCATGAAAAAGAAAAACTATAGTGTTTGTCATTTACCATTACTTATTCGAACGATAGTGGATTTAATTTTCCCAGAAAAGTTCCTTGTTCCATGCAGAGTCTGTGTGTAACATAAAGGATCTCAGGGGACCATTCTGAGTTCAATCCCATATACGAGGACCACTCAATATATTTTGCCTCACCTTTTTTTTTCTTTCCAAGTTTGCTTGTAAGTTCCAGAAATTTTGTACACAAGTAGTTACATACATTTTTTTACAAGTTTTTATTTTTCCACATACTCTCCATCCTTTTCTACGGCTTTCCTCCACCTCGAAACAAGGGCCTTTATTCCTTGCTGGTAAAAGTCCGCTGGGTTCCGCTGGAGCCACCTCTTAACCTCCTCAACAACCTCATCGTCACTCTGAAACTTTCTTCCACGAATAGCATCCTTCATTGGCCCAAATGGAAGTCTGAAGGTGCCAGATCCGGGCTGTATGAAGGGTGGTGTAACACAGTCCAGCGCATTTTTGTGATGGCCTTTCTTGTTTGCAAATTGTTGTGTAGTCTTGCGTTATGGTGCAAAAGAAGGACGTCTTCCAGTTTTCTCTCCGGTCGAACTCGCTTTATACGTATCTGGAGTCTCTGTAGGGTAGCAATATATGCCTCTGAGTTGATTGTTTGTCCTTTCTTCATAATGTCCACAGAATCACCCCTTTCATGTCCCAGAAGATGGTGGCCATAACCTTTCCTGCAGAGGGAGCCATTTTGAACTTTTTCATGCATGGGGAGTCTGCGTGATGCCACTCCATGGATTGGCGTTTTGTTTCAGGTTCAAAGTGGTGTACACAAGTCTCATCCCCAGTCACATTTCGTGAAAGGAAGTCATCCCCTTCTGTCTCGTATTGAACCAACAACTCAGAAGCAATTTCTTTTCTTTGGGCTTTGTGATCTTCAGTCAGTTGGCGAGGAACAAACCATGAACACAGTTCTGAGTATCCCAATTGCTGAATTATCGTATTCACACTTCCTTCACTAATTCCTAGCTCCAGTGATAGCTCTTTGTATGTGACGCGCCGATTTGATCGAATGATGCTGTTAACACGTTGCACAGTGTGAGATGTCAGCCGATGCCGGGCGACCGCTGCGTGGCTCATCATCGAGGCTGTCTCTCCCTCTCTCCGATGATCTCACACGTTTAGACCAGCATCCAACTTTGCTTCGATCAACAACAGCATCTCTGTAAATGTTTTGTAGACGTTTGTGAGTATTTCCAACTGTTTCCTTCTCTGCGGTTAAGAACTCGATAACAGCTCTCTGTTTACGACGCACACCAGTGTCAGATGCCATTTTCGAAACTGCGTTAACCATCGGTTTTATAGAAGGGCGTTTAAAAGCGGTTTTCTACAAGGAGGGGAGGTTCAAACTGGAAAAATCAGGTTATGTGAAGCGCAGAAAGTTCAAACTTACGGCCCAAAAGACATTTCAGCCCCATGGCCTATTATTTAGCTAAGAAAAAAGGGTGGGGCAAAATATATTGAGTGCTCCTAGTATATATATATATATATTATATAGAGAGAGAGAGAGAGAGAGAGAGAGAGAGACTACGTCGTGGCCATGTTGTAACACTGTTTACAGCTAAATCAGTAAAGTTAAGCGATGTTGTGTGTAGGTAGTAGTTGAATGGGTGACCATTTTCTGTGTCCTTTCTTTAGAAATGAAGCAGTAAATCTAAAACAAGTTGCCTATTAAGAACTTATATCTAATAATCATACCCCATTTCCAATACTTTGTTGCTTGTCCTTCTATAATACAATTGGGCATACTTTCCTTGCACTGGAAACATTGATGTCAGAGGTTCCCATCATAATACAAGACATGAATTAGGCTTTAAGTCAATTCTTTTTTATCTTTTCCATTTTCTCATTTATTTTCCGTTATATTATTCTCCATAAGTGTTCTATGGGGTTAATTGGGGTTTATTATAACTGGGGAGTTGGCACCATTGAAGTAACAGGGTCTGATTCTCAGTAAGATTGGACTTTCTTACCAGTTTCAATATTCAACAAAGTATTGAAAAAGGACTGTATGTATTTGATAAAGGTTCATAAAACATAACTTTTTTATTTACTAATTTATTTCTTAATAATGAGTTAATGACACTAAAAGAGTAACTTTTAACTCGTGATTTTAGTAAGTTGGCTAATGTCTGTAGATACATTTCGAATTTTAAATAAGAATAACTAACCTAACCTGACCAGAACTAACTAAACAGGCTATAATATAACCTATCCAAACCAAACCTAACCGAACCTAATTTAAGCCTACTTAACATGAATTAAATCGACTTTATGCATGTTTAGAATTTTTGGTGCTAACTTTATGGAAATCGACATTATTCGAATTTTTTCTT
Source organism: Bathynomus jamesi (assembly GCA_023014485.1). Taxonomy (NCBI): domain Eukaryota; kingdom Metazoa; phylum Arthropoda; class Malacostraca; order Isopoda; family Cirolanidae; genus Bathynomus; species Bathynomus jamesi. The sequence continues at coordinate 1,007,029 of JAJOZX010000409.1, read as the reverse complement.
TTAGCTAAAACAAAATATAAAAAGAAAAACAAAAATGTACCTCTATGAATATCTTAGCGACATTTTATATAAATCAAAATTCCCTTTTTTTTATTTTCATATTGGCATGAAACCTTCAGCATTTGTAACTGATCAAATGAAATCAATCAAGTAAGTAATATATTCAATGTAGTTTTATTAAGCTATTTGAGCTTTAGCAAAACCTAGCTCATTTATTTATTTATAAAAATGTAGATTTAGCCCGCGCAATATCACTTTCCTGAAACTTTGATGGTTCGTATAAAAACATTAAATAATCAGTTCTAGTTTAACATCGCGCATGCGAACTATAGCTTATATATATTTATTCAGACGCTTTAATTTTAGAAGTATGAATTAGCCAATTCCATTTCTTCAATCTTGTTTTTGTAAAAAGGAATTAGAGTCCGAGCCACAGGTCGCTACATCATCTGGACACTGAGAATAGTCACCCATTAAACTACCACTCAGACACAATGTCGCTTAATGTTGTTGATCTCCGAGTAATTGGAAACAGTCTTACAACATGGCCACGACGCAAACACCACGTCTCTCTCTCTCTCTCTCTCTCTCTCTCTCTCTCTCTCTCTCCCAGTATATATTATATACTGTATATATATTTTTTTTAAGTATAATAAAAAGACTTTTATCAGATTTATAATAATGTATATTCATTCTAATTCACCAATTCATTAAACAAATTGCAAAAATGCATGAAAGCAAAGAATCCAAATACAGCTTGGCTGATTATAATCGTTATATATTTTTTTAATGAAATATATTCATAGTTAATGAGTTAGTCAGATTAGTTTATTAATAATTATTTCCAAATAATAAGATATTAATGAGTATATTAGTCATAAGATTACTAAAAATTAGTTAAAAAGATGGCTTTTAATTGCCACTAACTAATCAACCTTCAGTATAATGTCAACAATATAGTTATCTGTTTTCCTTTGAAGTAACCTCCGAGCAGTATATATATATATATACAGTATATATATATATATATTATATATATATATATATAGATTATTTTTATTTTTTTTTTTTTTTTTTTAAGTTCGGGAAGAACCGATTCGCCTCTATTTAAAAGGGCATATCTCGGCGGAAAAACAGAAAAAAGTGAGAGGAAAGACATGAAAAAGAAAGGGTGGAGGGGACCTTCAGTATAATTATCTGTTTTCCTTTGAATTAACCTCCGAGCAGTATATATATATATACAGGGTGGCCCAAAAAAAATGGCACCAATTTTCAGAAGTGATATCTCAATAACCATTGCAGCTAGGGACTTAAAAAAACAACCAAATGAAAGATAATTCTTTTCTCTTTAAATACTTATTCTATGGCTTGATGGTTATAAGTCCATATAATGCCCAAAATTGGCTTCCAAAACAAATATACAAAAAAAAGTTGCGCATTTATATTTATTCCTTTTATTTTTTTCTAATTAATTATCTTCTAATTTACGGTCTTTAAACGAAGTTCTGTGGTTTTAAGTTAAACCTAATTTTCAATAAATGTCTCAATCTGCCCTCCATTATGGTCAACCACAGCCTGTAATCTCGCCCTCCATTTTGAAATTGCCTTTGAGATCGTCACTTGTGAGAGATTTTCCCATGCAGCCTGAATTCGTTCACGAAGATGGTTCACATCACGGATTTTCTGACCATGGTAGACTTCTCTCTCTAAGGCAGACCACACAAAGTAGTCAATGGGGTTTAGATCTGGGCTGCATGGTGGCCAATTATTTGGTTCGATAAAACCAGGACAATTATTATTGAGAAATGTTATTGTTTCCTTGGCTGTATGAGATGGGGCTCCATCTTGCATGAACACAAAATCAGTGCTCGTCTCCTTGATCTCTGACAACATTGGAGACAAAATGTCATTACAGTAGTAAATTGAGTTAATTTTAACGCCTCGCTGAATAAAAGTGATGGATGTTTTGTTCTCAGATGACGCTGCAAGGGAAACCATTATCGAATCTGAAGTTTTTTTTCACGCAAAAGTCGTTTTGGGTCAACATGAGTTTTTGTCGCCACTGCTGCACGAACCCGATCATTTTGGGTATTTCGTGGTGTTTCGACCGTAAATCGTTTCTCATCAGAAAACCAAATTTTTTCACAGACTCATTTGACCGAAATCTTCGCAATAGATTTTTACATCGATGGAGACGTCTTTCTTTCACAGGCTCCGATAAAGCAGTAACCTTCACCCTCTTAAATGTTTTCAACCCAAGATCTTTTCGAATTATTCGCTGTACTGATGAACGTGAAATCCCGGTTTCTTTCGCAACTTCACGTTCACTTTTACTTGTTCCCGGTTGTTCCTCTTGACTTAAAACCATTTCATTTACTTTTTCAATGTTTTCTGGCGTTCTAATACTTTTGGTCGACCACTTCCCGGACGCCGTTGACTGCTGCCGGTTTCTTTAAGTTTTTGTAAAAAATGTGCCACAGTTCTTTTTTTCCAATTTCTATTTGGAAATTCGTAAAGGATTCTGTTTAATGAATATCCCTTTTCTTCACGTAGTGCTTGTATAATGTTCTTATCAGATTCTCAATCCCATCTTGAGGGGTCTGGAATAGAAAAATTTCATTTAAAATTAGGATCAAGGAATAAATATAAATGCGCAACTTTTTTTTGTATATTTTTTTTGGAAGCCAATTTTGGGCATTATATGGGCTTATAACCATCAAGCCATATAATAAGTATTTAAAGAGAAAAGAATTATCTTTCATTTGGTTGTTTTTTTTAAGTCCCTAGCTGCAACGGTTATTGAGATATCACTTCTCAAAATTGGTGCCATTTTGTTTGGGCCACCCTGTATATATATATATATATATATATATATTAATTTTTTAAATTTTTTTTTTAAGTTCGGGAAGAACCGATTCGCCTCTATTTAAAAGGGCATATCTCGGCGGAAAAACAGAAAAAGTGAGAGGAAAGACAGGAAAAAGAAAGGGTGGAGGGGACAGTCGAAGTGGAAAAAGATCAAGGATGACAAGGACTGCAAGGTCGAGCCCCATCATCCTTGGGTGCTAGGGCCGGGAGGGCGCAGGTGAAACCTCCTGGAACAAGCACGTACAAACGAGCACAAAGAGCACTTAAGAGCACGAGCTAAATAACTAAAATTAATAAATGCATGGAAGACACTTAGAACACGTAAGCCTGCATGGAATAAATGAATAAATGCACAAATATAATAATTGTTTTCTCCTCTTTTCGAGATAGATATAAATACGAACATTAAATAAACTGAGTCACAATTTCAAAATATTTCTAACCCCAGTGCGCATGTGCCTAGGCTCCAAGAATAGAAAACTAATCATTATACAAATGAAATGGTTAATTTATAAACCTTTATATATTTCAAATATTTAAGCACCATTTTCAGATATCTGAAATATCTAGTAAATATTTCAAAATAGGGATCACCTGAAGATCAGGGCCCCCAGCCTTCTTTAGTTAGCTTTATAAGGCTAACTAACGAAAATATCACGACCTAACCTAACTAATCGTCAAGGGCGTACAGTTGACCTAACGACTGGTTAGGTTAGGTCGTGATATTTTCGTTAGTTAACCTTATAAGGCTAACTAGAGAAGGCTGGGGGCTCTGATCTTCAGGTGATCCCAAAATAGCTCTTATTTATTTCAGGAAGCAAGGTTTATTATGAGATGTCGAGTAGACGTTTCATATACTGTATAAAACCAAACGTCTAGTACCATTTAGAGTGTTGAAAAGGGAATTAAAGAGTACCTCTCCGGCAAACATTGGTCGTTTCCTAGACCTTTCCAGAAAGTTTGTGGGCGTTTTATGAGCATTTAATAAACGTACCTTTATTTGCAATGTTGCAATTTTTCTCCGATTACGCGGTCTTTTGTATTGAGTGTTTGCTTTGTGCGTTTCTTTGTTAGCTTTTGCAGAAACCTTAATATGATATAATGGAGGAATGTACAATAGGGTGGATCGATTTTACATTTTTATCGATTTCCATATTCTAATAGAGACAAAAACTTGCGCATGCATGAGAAAATAGCCTCTGCAAAATCTTAGCTTAATAGATAATCATCTTCTGCCCCCGGCAGAGCGATGAAAATCATATTTTAGTAGTCAAAAACGTATTTTAAACCCTAGCCTAGAGTCATAAAATTTTGCGTGTGTGTTATTTCATGCCTAAGCAACGATATAAATGCTATGGGAAATATATAAATGCATTATTTAAGACAAAGAGCCGATCTGAAAATATGTATATTATACATATTTTCAGATCGGCTCTTTGTCTTAAATAATGCATTTATATATTTCCCATAGCATTTATATCGTTGCTTAGGCATGAAATAACACACACGCAAAATTTTATGACTCTAGGCTAGGGTTTAAAAATACGTTTTTGACTACTAAAATATGATTTTCATCGCTCTGCCGGGGGCAGAAGATTATTACCTATTAAGCTAAGATTTTGCAGAGGCTATTTTCTCATGCATGCGCAAGTTTTTGTCTCTATTCGAATATGGAAATCGAAAGAAATGTAAAATCGATCCACCCTAATGTACAAACACACATTTACGTTTACTGAAATAACTGAAAGGAACTTTATCAATATGAGGTCCCCGTAAACTAAATTAAAAAAAATGTCATTTCTCTTCTCATTTCTCTCTCTTATTTTAAAGAACTCTTATTTCGGATCGTAAATCAAGTGACAATGACACGAAGGGAGAGGTGATCAATCTAGCGAGAAACCATTTAATCAACTTTCTTTTTCTAGGGCCTCTCTTCGTTCGTTCATCATGTGACTAACCTGTCTTTCAATATTGAAGGGGATGGTCGCTGTGCTTATGTTATCGAAATTTTCACTCTGTCTAAAAAGAGTGAAAGTTTTGAAAACTGAGAGGTCTTCATCTTTCCTAACGACTATACGTGCATGATTTCTGCAACGCATCTCGTAAGAGTCCTATCTTCCCCTTTTTCCTCAGATTCAATCCCGATAGTATCTTGCTGACAAAGTGTTCAATAGATATCTTTGATGGGTTCTATTTGGAGCAATATATACTTCTGGATTTTTCGTGCACTAAAAGAATTTCCAAAACCGAAGACTGATTACAAAATGTCGTTAATTACTTAAGTAAATGAGGAATAATAATAATAATAATAATAATAATAATATTTAAAATTGTTTAACATACTTCGTAACAAGTAAAGTCAAATGACGGATAGGACCTTTAGATTTACGCACATGGGATCAGAACCATGGTCAGTTACATTATCTGAACGCGGAAGGTTACCCATCCAACCACTGAAATAAATAAATGTCGTTAACAGAGGAGATTAATAAGCTGCGTTGAATTTTTCTTTAATTAAACAAAACAAAATCAATAATAAAAGTCTCAATTAAAAGTTACAATTGAGCGAATGTAAATGCACAGATTAAATGCGATTTGAACCGAATGATTGATTGATTACATCATCATTACAGTATATTGTATAGCAACTTATTAGATGAATTACAAGGATGCACAATGGTAATGGCTGATGTAAATAATATTGCGCATATGAATGAGTTTAGTGTCAGTTAATTTTAGGAATTAACATGGTCCCACAAGGTGGACTGCGGAACCTGTCTGGCATTTTGAACGGCTGCCAGTAGACTGAGAGATGCAAGGGTTTTCTTCAAGAGAGGGGAATCTTGTGTCGGCAAGAGAAAAAGGAATTCTTGCGAAGAGATCGTGCAAATTAAGGCCTGCAGGTGTCTGCTTGTAAGAATTACTGAAGGAGTGCTGACGAAAGTGAAGAAGGTACTCAGCCTCAGCCTCGGCAATTCCATTGAAGGATAGTAGCCTAAGGCTGAAAATTCTTAATTTAAGACCACAGTAGCCGTGCATGCGCGATTTTTTGCGCCATCCATTCATTTCGACAATTTTAACAAAATTTATAGAAATCCCGTCCAAAAATTAAGTTGAACCGCCCGGCCCTGTTGACACACACACACACACACACACACACACACACACACACACACACACGTACATAATATATATATATATATATATATATATATATATTATACACACACGTGTGTGTGGTGTGTGTGTGTGATGTAGAATTTCAGAATTTCGAAGGTTTTAATTTTTACTTTGGTTCAAAAGTTCATCTCTATTTGCATAATCAGAAATCTGGAGGCAAACAGCTTTCAGTGCCAGTAATTAACCCTCTTAGACTGTTAATTCCTCTGCTAAGGAGCTAATTTCGACCAATTTACAACGTTGATTTCTACAGCTCGCAGCTCAAATCATTTTAGGAACCACGCGAGAGAATTTTCTTGTTCTGAAGTAACCTTTTGCGCATATCATCATCGATTTTTTTACTTAATAATAGATTAAATGTGAAATTGAATAAAGATATTTAAAGATAAAATGTGCTTAGCGAATATACTTGCAACAATTTGTTTTTACTTTTCAATGAATGTTTATGTAAGCATTAGTTATTGCATAAAATTTTCATTTAGTTTTCATACAGAATGACTATATGGCTACGCTCACAAAATAATTTTATTATACCTCATTGTTCTTTTACCTTTACTGACCTCATTTTTGCCCTATGTTAATGACCTGCCTGTTATAATTTGGAGTGGTTCTGACATTTAGGCAAAGTTTAAATTGAGGGTGGTAGAAACAGGTTTGGTCAAAAGTTTGATTTATATTTCAAGTAAATGAAGATAATTATTAGTCATCTTAAAGCAATTAAAACAGATTTTAAAGCAATTAAAGAGCGTTTAAAGCAAATGTTTTGAAGTAAAATTCAGTCTACTAATCTGGTTGACTTTATCTTAATTTCTTTCAAAGTTCTAAACAAAATTAAGGCCATAGACAAAACCTTCAATTTTCTTGTAAAGACTCGCAAAAAATATATAGCTCGTCTACAGGAAACATGTCTCCGAAAGAAACGTGGTCCAGTCGCCACTATTCTGCCCAAAATCCTTAAGAATTTGCTCTGCAATAGTTTAAATAGAGAGAATAAAGAGGGTGGTGCTAATTAGATTTGACTGAATTTAAGGTAGAGTTAATCTTAGAAAGACGGATAACATTTGTATTTTTTTAATTTCGACCATTCGTGAATTTACGTTAAGGGCAGGGTTCGATTTGAACCAATAATTGAATAGCTAAAATGTTAAGTTGGCATTAATTTATAAAATTAAGCGATATGAGGGTTGAGGGGTGGGATAATGAAGAGGGGTGGGGTAAGTGGGGGAGAGGGGGTGGGAGGTAATGGGGGAGGGTAATGTGGGAGGGGGGGGGTAATGAGGGAGGGGTGGGGGTAATGGGGGAGGTGTGGGGTGGGGTAATGGGGGGAGGGGTGGGGTAATGGGGGAGGGATTAGCCCCCAAGTTGCATAAAGGGGGGTGAGGGGGATATCTTATATATAATTTGGCCTGTCTGTTTGTTGTCTGAGCCTGTCTGTTTGTCTGTTTGTATGTTTGTGAAATTTATCCCGGGCAACGCCGGGTACCTCACCTAGTATATATATATATATATGTATAGATAGACGAGGTCTGTTCAAAAAGTATCTAGACATGGTATTTATGTTTAGAAAAGGTCACGCTTGGAGTTGTGACTGCGCTAAACATGTCTCTGCATGTCGAGACAAGTGGACTGATAGGGATGCACTTCATTGTGAACCGTCAGTTCACTGTGATGAGCCGATAAAGTTAAACGTGTTTTGTTTCGTATCGATTTCTTACAATGAGGTCATGTACTTGTTTTTTCTTTTACTGTGAAGGTGTTGTGCTCCATGAATATGTTCAACAGGGACAAACAATCAACAACGGATTTTACATTGAAGTTTTGAGACGTCTACGTGAGCAGTTCGGAGTAAACCACCGCATAAGTGGGAGTCCGGAGACTGGATGCTTCATCACGATAACGCGCCATCTCACTCGTCGCAACTTGTCCAGCAATTTTTGGCTAAAAACGCTATCCCCCGAAGTACAGCAGCCTCCATATTCGCCGGATTTGGCTCCATGCGACTTTTTTTTGTTTCTGAAGCTCAAACAAACCTGAAAGGACACCGATTCGATGATGGTGAGACCATTAAAAGAAATTCGACGGAGCAACTTTTGCCTATTTCGGAAAGTGGCCATATATATATATATATATATATATATATATATATATATATATATATATAATATATATATATATATATATATATATATGACAAAACAGAAAATTTTAAAATAGGAGGAAGAAAACGCTTTGTTACTTTTAGTCATTATTGAAGGGTCTTCATATTTAAACTTAGATTTGTGTTGGTGAGATTTAGTTTTACCTATTTTATTAAATACGCTTCGTTAAGCAATCAGACTACATTGTGCCTTTGTTGCGGTTAGCGCGCGTCACTGGGTCTGTTCAGTGGTTGGATGGGTAACCTTCCGCATTCAGATAATGTAACTGACCATGGTTCTGATCCCATGTGCGTAAATCTAAAGGTCCTATCCGTCATTTGACTTTACTTGTTACGAAGTATGTTAAACAATTTTAAACATTATTATTATTATTATTATTATTATTATTCCTCAATTATTTAAGCAATTAACGACACTTTGTAATCAGTCTTCGGTTTTGGAAATTTTTAGTGCACGAAAAATCCAGAAGTATATATTGCTCCAAATAGAACCCATCAAAGATATCTATTGAACACTTCGTCAGCAAGATACTATCGGGATTGAATCTGAGGAAAAAGGGGAAGATAGGACTCTTACGAGATGCGTTGCAGAAATCATGCACGTATAGTCGTCAGGAAAGATGAAGACCTCTCAGTTTTCAAAACTTTCACTCCTTTAGACAGAGTGAAAATTTCGATAACATAAGCACAGCGACCATCCCCTTCAATATGAAAGACAGGTTAGTCACATGATGAACGAACGAAGAGAGGCCCTAGAAAAAGAAAGTTGATTAAATGGTTTCTCGCTAGATTGATCACCTCTCCCTTCGTGTCATTGTCACTTGATTTACGATCCGAAATAAGAGTTCTTTAAAATAAGAGTGAGAAATGAGAAGAGAAATGACATTTTTTAATTTAGTTTACGGGGACCTCATATTGATAAAGTTCCTTTCAGTTATTTCAGTAAACGTAAATGTGTGTCTGTACATTCCTCCATTATATCATATTAAGGTTTCTGCAAAAGCTAACAAAGAAACGCACAAAGCAAACACTCAATACAAAAGACCGCGTAATCGGAGAAAAATTGCAACATAGCAAATAAAGGTACGTTTATTAAATGCTCATAAAACGCCCACAAACTTTCTGGAAAGGGCTAGGAAACGACCAATGTTTGCGGGAGAGGTACCCTTTAATTCGCTTTTCAACACTCTAAATGGTACTAGACGTTTGGTTTTATACAGTATATGAAACGTCTACTCGACATCTCATAATGAACCTTGCTTCCTGAAATAAATAAGAGCTATTTTGGGATCGCCTGAAGATCAGAGCCCCCAGCCTTCTCTAGTTAGCCTTATAAGGTTAACTAACGAAAATATCACGACCTAACCTAACCATTCGTTAGGTCAACTGTACGCCCTTGACGATTAGTTAGGTTAGGTCGTGATATTTTCGTTAGTTAGCTTTATAAAGCTAACTAAAGAAGGCTGGGGGCCCTGATCTTCAGGTGACCCCTATTTTGAAATGTTTACTAGATATTTCAGATATCTGAAAATGGTGCTTAAATATTTGAAATATATAAAGGTTTATAAATTAACTATTTCATTTGTATAATGATTAGTTTTCTATTCTTGGCGCCTTGACGCATGCGCACTGGGGTTAGAAATATTTTGAAATTGTGACTCAGTTTATTTAATGTTCATATTTATATCCATCTCGAAAAGAGGAGAAAACAATTATTATATTTGTGCATTTATTCATTTATTCCATGCAGGCTTACGTGTTCTAAGTGTCTTCCATGCATTTATTAATTTTAGTTATTTAGCTAGGCTTTGCCTAGTAAAGTCTTTCAAGATTAAGAGCCAGCCCGAGACCCTGAGACTAACCTTAGGGCTTAGACCTAGACCTCTTAATATACAGTAGGCCTACCCTAGGTTCAATCTCTAAGTTAGACAGCCTATACTTGAGAAAAGACACTAATAAGTTAGAAAGTGTTCGGGCTAGAGAAGCCAAAATGAATCCAAACCAACTGAGAAGTAAAATAAATATTTGAGGAAAAGTTAACTGAACTAGATAATGTATTCACTTGAAAAACGTCGACTTATATGGAAACTAATTTGAGTATTTAAAAGTGATAATTAGCTTTGATAATGTAAATTACAGAAAGTTATTTGATACGGATATAGAGTCAATTACAAGGAGAAATGCACATAAATTGAAAGTCAAAAGTCTTTAAGAGTAATGCTGTGAAGCAATTCTTTTCATATAAACTTAAACTTAAATTTAAACTCCTTAAAGTTTCATGCATTAGACATTTCATCATTAGACAATTCATTAAGGATTTCATGAGACATTTCAGGTTAGTCTTTTCAGTTGTTTACATTTCTATTGCCTAACTGAAATGTCTAACGAAATTTTTAACTAATGTGAAACGCTCTAAACATTTCAAAATTCACAAAAATGGGACAGCGAAACGTCTAACGAAACGTCTACTTCTATTTTTCAAGGAGTTTCTCTCTTTGTTTCTTAATGAAAAAAATGATGTCTTTTTTTTCACAGTCTCTTCTTTACCCGAATAGCTTTTATTCAAAAGATCACATTTAATCACCTCAAAATTACCTTAACCATTTCATTATAGAAGATAGATCAAAATCAATTCGGTACTTAGGAAACTCGCAAAGATATAATAAAGATGCATAGGTAAGACATATTAGATGCTTTAGATAGATAAATAGATAAATACCATATTATTAATATCTAGAAAGGCAGACAATTGATGCAGCAGCTGAATTAAGACTAGCTCGATTGTGCATGAAATCATAAGTGGCTGAGTGCCGTCGTTAATATAGCACACGGAACATTAAATGAAGGTCTCCCAATTTCCTCTTAAAGGACCTGTAATTGAAAATCTTTCCCTTCACTATGTTGCAATGAATAGATGTCTGGCGTTACGAGTGTTTACAAATAAATGAAAAAAATATATACACATATATTTTTTTATATATTTGACTTGTGTGTGTGTATATATATATATATATATATATAATATATATATATATATACAGGGTGTCCCGTAAGTCTGGACCCATAGGAAAAATAATAAAATTACAAAATAGTCCAAAAATTTATTACATAATCTGTTCAAAGTGTCCGCCGTTGTGTCGCACACATAGTTGAAGACGCAATCTCGACTGCGACAGCACTTTCTGAATCACAGTCGCAGAAATTTCTTGACACGCTTCCACAATGCGTGCTTTAAGGTGGAAAATGTTCTGAAGTTTGACCTCGTACACTTTGGCTTTCAAGTGGCCCCACAAATAAAACTCCAGCGGAGTAAGATCATAATAAAAAAATAATAAAAATAATAATAAAAATAATGAAAAAATATATTATAAATAAATTTTTGGACTATTTTGTAATTTTATTATTTTTCCCTATGGGTCCAGACTTACGGGACACCCTGTATATATATAATATATATTATATATAATATACAGTGGTGGCCAAAAATTAGCAAACTTTGGAAATTTTCCATTTATTTCAATTCTAAGGTTTTTTATCGGTTACAACTTCTTTTTAAGTAATTTAAACGTATGAAATTTTGATTTTAAACATGGAAATTTATATAATATACAAATATTAATAAATATTTGATCAAAATTTTAATGTTGTCTTTTTTGTAAATACCTGGAAAACTCCAAAATGTGAAGCAATAAGTTGTTCCACATTCTCTTATAATTTTAGCATAAATTTAATAAGTTTATCAAATTTTCTGCCTTTTTAAGATTATTTTTTGTTCATGATTAAAATTTCACTACATGGAGGAGCTACTTCTGCTTGTAAAATTGTTCTTTATTAGAATCACGTGTTCAGTGTTTCCACAGATTTATTGGAGTGAGGGTGTGGTGCTGTATTAATTGAAAATGGGTCAGAATAAAGACATAACTCCTAAAAAGCAAGCAAAATTGAAGTTGTGTGTCAGGAAAACTACCCCGGAAGAGAAATTGCCAAAAAATTAGATGTCAGTGAATCTGTGGTCTCAAGAATAAAACAAAAATTGAAGAATGGTGAAAGTCTCTCACCCAAAAAGAAAAGTACTAGTGGCAGAAAATGTGTCACAAGTGTGCGAGATGACAGCATTTTGATGAGAGAGTCAAAGAAAAACCGGAGAATTACAAGCCACAAATTGAAAATGGTCATGGCGGATCGTGGAGTGAGTGTGAGCACTCGAACTGTTCGTCATAGATTATATGAAGGAGGAATGCCAGCACGACGGTCAGCACGATGCCAGCACGACGGAATGCCAGCAAGAGTCTCAGTATGTTCGCAGACGACCCGGAGAAGCTTTCAAGAAGGAGTGTGTGCATCAAAAGGTCAAACACCCAACGCAGATCATGGTATGGAGCGTCATGTTCATTTATGGCACTGGTTGACTGCATATTGTAGATGGCATCATGAGACAAGGGCAATACAAAGCCATACTAGAATCTCGTCTTCTACCTCAGTTGCGTGAATAGGCAATTAAGCAAGGTAGTGAGGGCATCAACCACCTTATTTTTATGCATGATGGAGCTCCATGCCACAAAGGTAAGAAAGTGACGCAGTTTTTGCAAGCCAATGGCATTCAGACACTTCCATGGCCAGGAAACAGTCCAGATATGAATCCAATTGAAAATCTTTGGGCAATTCTAAAGCAAGAGATGAAGAAGGAGACTATAACAAATAAACAACAACTAGTAGAAACATTAATTCGTGCGTGGAACCACAGTGACAACATATCTAAATCATGCAGATCTCTTATTCATTCCATGCCAAATCGAGTAAAGTCACTAATATCATCAGCCAAAGGATGGTTCACAAAGTACTAGTAATATTATAATCTATTAAAATTTATTTTTAAATGTCTTGTGTGTAAATGTATAAGTAAAAAAATAAAATACTAGAGTCAAATATATTGTATATCTGAACCAAATTAAAAAAATGGAGTAAAAACAAAAGTTTGCTAATTTTTTGGCCACGACTGTATATATATATATATATACACAAACTCAGAATGGTTCCCTGAGAACATTATATGTTAAACACAGACCGTGCATGGCACAAGGAACTCTTCTGGGAAAATTAAATCCACTATAGTCCGAATAAGTAATGGTAAATGACAAATACCATAGTTTTTTTCTTTTTCATGATTTTAGCCCGACGTGGGCAACGGGTCTCTCGCAAAGAGATCCCATAAATATAGCTTCCCTCACCAGCTATCTGCAAAGCAGACAGGATCCAGCTTTGGGACGTGGATCTAGGGTTTAAAGCAAACCTAGATCCCTACACTCAGAACCTCTATATAAGTAAAAGACTCGTTGCATTCACGTCGTGTTGAATAAATCAAAGAAAAAGGGGGTAACTATTGTATTTTTAGCCAAAAAAAAAAACCAAAACTTAAACCTCAACCGGGACATTGAGCGTCCACTTTTCAAGGCACGAAACACGTCCGTTTAGTATACACAAACTCAGAATGGTTCCCTGAGAACATTATATGTTAAACACAGACCGTGCATGGCACAAGGAACTCTTCTGGGAAAATTAAATCCACTATAGTCCGAATAAGTAATGGTAAATGACAAATACCATAGTTTTTTTTCTTTTTCATGATTTTAGCCCGACGTGGCAACGGGTCTCTCGCAAAGAGATCCCATAAATATAGCTACCCTCACCAGCTTCTGCAAAGCAGACAGGATCCAGCTTTGGGACGTGGATCTAGGGTTTAAAGCAAACCTAGATCCCTACACTCAGAACTCTATATAAGTAAAAGACTCGTTGCATTCACGTCGTGTTGAATAAATCAAAGAAAAAGGGGTAACTATTGTATTTTTAGCCAAAAAAAAAAAAACCAAAACTTAAACCTCAACCGGGACATTGAGCGTCCACTTTTCAAGGCACGAAACACGTCCGTTTAGTATACACAAACTCAGAATGGTTCCCTGAGAACATTATATGTTAACACAGACCGTGCATGGCACAAGGAACTCTTCTGGGAAAATTAAATCCACTATAGTCCGAATAAGTAATGGTAAATGACAATACCATAGTTTTTTTCTTTTTCATGATTTTAGCCCGACGTGGGCAACGGGTCTCTCGCAAAGAGATCCCATAAATATAGCTTCCCTCACCAGCTATCTGCAAAGCAGACAGGATCCAGCTTTGGGACGTGGATCTAGGGTTTAAAGCAAACCTAGATCCCTACACTCAGAACCTCTATATAAGTAAAAGACTCGTTGCATTCACGTCGTGTTGAATAAATCAAAGAAAAAGGGGGTAACTATTGTATTTTTAGCCAAAAAAAAAAACCAAAACTTAAACCTCAACCGGGACATTGAGCGTCCACTTTTCAAGGCACGAAACACGTCCGTTTAGTATACACAAACTCAGAATGGTTCCCTGAGAACATTATATGTTAACACAGACCGTGCATGGCACAAGGAACTCTTCTGGGAAAATTAAATCCACTATAGTCCGAATAAGTAATGGTAAATGACAAATACCATAGTTTTTTTCTTTTTCATGATTTTAGCCCGACGTGGGCAACGGGTCTCTCGCAAAGAGATCCCATAAATATAGCTTCCCTCACCAGCTATCTGCAAAGCAGACAGGATCCAGCTTTGGGACGTGGATCTAGGGTTTAAAGCAAACCTAGATCCCTACACTCAGAACCTCTATATAAGTAAAACTCGTTGCATTCACGTCGTGTTGAATAAATCAAAGAAAAAGGGGGTAACTATTGTATTTTTAGCCAAAAAAAAAAAAAAACCAAAACTTAAACCTCAACCGGGACATTGAGCGTCCACTTTTCAAGGCACGAAACACGTCCGTTTAGTATATAGAGGTTCTGAGTGTAGGGATCTAGGTTTGCTTTAAACCCTAGATCCACGTCCCAAAGCTGGATCCTGTCTGCTTTGCAGATAGCTGGTGAGGGAAGCTATATTTATGGGATCTCTTTGCGAGAGACCCGTTGCCCACGTCGGGCTAAAATCATGAAAAAGAAAAAACTATGGTATTTGTCATTTACCATTACTTATTCGGACTATAGTGGATTTAATTTTCCCAGAAGAGTTCCTTGTGCCATGCACGGTCTGTGTTTAACATATAATGTTCTCAGGGAACCATTCTGAGTTTGTGTATACTAAACGGACGTGTTTCGTGCCTTGAAAAGTGGACGCTCAATGTCCCGGTTGAGGTTTAAGTTTTGGTTTTTTTTTTTGGCTAAAAATACAATAGTTACCCCTTTTTCTTTGATTTATTCAACACGACGTGAATGCAACGAGTCTTTTACTTATATAGAGGTTCTGAGTGTAGGGATCTAGGTTTGCTTTAAACCCTAGATCCACGTCCCAAAGCTGGATCCTGTCTGCTTTGCAGATAGCTGGTGAGGGAAGCTATATTTATGGGATCTCTTTGCGAGAGACCCGTTGCCCACGTCGGGCTAAAATCATGAAAAAGAAAAAAACTATGGTATTTGTCATTTATCATTACTTATTCGGACTATAGTGGATTTAATTTTCCCAGAAGAGTTCCTTGTGCCATGCACGGTCTGTGTTTAACATATATGTTCTCAGGGAACCATTCTGAGTTTGTGTATACTAAACGGACGTGTTTCGTGCCTTGAAAAGTGGACGCTCAATGTCCCGGTTGAGGTTTAAGTTTTGTTTTTTTTGGCTAAAAATACAATAGTTACCCCCTTTTTCTTTGATTTATTCAACACGACGTGAATGCAACGAGTCTTTTACTTATATAGAGGTTCTGAGTGTAGGGATCTAGGTTTGCTTTAAACCCTAGATCCACGTCCCAAAGCTGGATCCTGTCTGCTTTGCAGATAGCTGGTGAGGGAAGCTATATTTATGGGATCTCTTTGCGAGAGACCCGTTGCCCACGTCGGGCTAAAATCATGAAAAAGAAAAAAACTATGGTATTTGTCATTTACATTACTTATTCGGACTATAGTGGATTTAATTTTCCCAGAAGAGTTCCTTGTGCCATGCACGGTCTGTGTTAACATATATATATATATATATATATATATATTAGGGGTGGTCGAAGTTGGTACCATAAAGCGAATAAACGTCCAATAGTTGTCGTTTCATCTATGAAATGTGAAAATCACAAGGAAATTCATTTTGATAAAAGATCAGAATGCAAATTTAGCTTTTAAGTTTTTAATTTTTTCTGTTGTCGATTCATGCGTAAAATCCCGGATGCGGCATACGCGCAACCAAAACAAAGCAAACCCAAAATTATTAACTTGTTTCTATAAGCATAAATATCAACGTTTTGCTTGTATTTTTATATAATTATTAATTATGCATCTTTATTAAAAAATAATGGTAAAATATTATATTTCCTATGACCGTTCACGCTTATTTGTTACATATTGCTATTCGCATTAACACTTTTCATTATGTTTCAGATTTTTCGGTGTAAATAATGCCGAAAGCGAAAACAAGACACCTGAACCGAAAGAAAAGTGAAGAAAAGTATGGAGGTGGTCCTTGTGAATTATTAATGACCGAACCAAGCACTTACAGGCAGCTGATTCAATACTATTATGACCTTAATCATGCTAACCCTGGCGCAGATTTTTGGGCCTTAGTGCAGCAAGTTAGCAAGGATTTAAAATCCATTTGGTCTTCAGTGAATCCAAGGCTGCCTTTGATTAATGACAAATCCATTGACAGAAAGGTTAAAGACCTACTCACACTCGTGAAAGACATTAATCGCAAGCATGCTAAGGCAAGTGTCAAGCGAAATCTGGATGCTAACTTGGACAAACTTTTTGATATTTCTGCCTGTTCCTGTTCTTTGGATATTTTGCCTTGCAGTGATTCAAGAGTATACTGTAGGAAGGACAAGTGTACACAATAACACATCATCTGTGTTTGCCCTCGAAATGCAAAGGTGCCACTTGAAGAAAGAGCATACCTTCGTGATCAGCGATCCAAAACAGGTCCTAAGGGTGCATACCAGCTGTCTTCAGTGGACACAGCTGCTGCCAAAAGAGACAGGAAGGCCAAACAAGGACAGCAACATGTACTGCCTCAGGAGGAAGTTGAGCTAGTAGGATCTTTCATACAGCCTACAGAGTTGCCTGGACTTACAAGCAGTTCATCTGGTGGCGAGGTTAGTTTCCTTTTATTTATATTAATTATATATAATTATAAATAAATAAATAAATAAATAAATCAATAAATCAATAAAAATAAATAAATGAAATAAATAAATAAATAAACAGAAAACGCATTACTATTTTCCATTTATTTTCAGGAAGGAGAAGATGAATGGCAGCCTAGAAAGAGGCCTTCAGGAGACTACAGCCTTTTAAAGTTTCCCAGATATGCTATGGAACTTGTCAGAGGTGAATATTCATCAAATCTAGGCGCAGCTCTTGGGAATGCCTTGCTCCATGAAATCAAACACCTACTGAGACCTGAAGTTGACATCAATCACATCATGATTGACAAGTGCAAATTAGACAGGGCCAAAGCCCAAATTAAGGTAGTTAGTGAGGGTGTGGAATCAGAGAAAAAGACACAGCTCATTTGTGTTGGTGTGGATGGGAAGGTTGACGAGAATGCCATGACTTACAAAGAAATAGAGACACCTGAAGGGGAAACTGTTCTCAGAAAGTGTGTTGACGCAGAACATCACCTCACCTTCACCTATGAAGATGGAAAATCTCCTGGCGCCTACCTTGACCCACAGAACAATTCCTGTTAAGGCGCCACTGGTGAGGTCCTTCCTCAGGAGACATTCAGTGTTCTTGAAGAATATAATAGCCTTGAAAGTATCCGAGCCATTCTTCTTGATAATACCGCAACCAACACTGGCTGGAAGAGTGGTTTAGTGGTAAAACTTGAAGAAACTCGGGGAGGAAATGCACACTATTGGTTGCGCACGCATCAGAATGAACTCTCACTAAAAGCTCTTTCAAAAAAATGGATGGAATGACAACTGGCCCAAGAAGTTACAGCGGGCCCCTTGGGAAAAGGTGCGCAGAAGATATCCAGGATGAACCTCAGCTACAGTTTGAAGCTGTGGAAACTCCAAATCATTGAAGGGTACATTCCAGAGGAAGTACGAAAGACCTTAGTCATGATCAAAGGCTTCACTGTATGAGTATTGCAGAGGGATCGGATCAGGAAGAGTAGATGACAGAGGGCCTGCTTGGAAGATTCGTCCACTTAACCATGCAAGATGGTTAACTCTTGCCATTACGACTTCTTTGTTTGTACACAAGAGACAACAGACCAAACCTGAATTTGAAAAAGTTGGTCCATTACATTGTTCGAGTTTATGCTCCTGCATGGTTTGAGATAAAGGCATCCTCTAAGCTAGATGATTCTCCTCGCATCCTCTTCTTTGCTATCAGCTGACTGAGGCTGATTCCATTGATGATGTGAAAACGCATTGTAAAGCAGAAACATCCAGGTAATGTTTTCTGCCTCCGACCTGAGAACATCCTCTATGCCATGGTGAAAGATGATGAAGACAGAATCAGGAATCTTGGGCTTCAGACTATACTCACTTCAGACACCGGTAAATTTTGCGCTTCTTGTAATTATTATTTTTTTTTTTGCCAAAGCTGAGTTATTCTCCAAAAAATATGGAAAAAATATTATAATTGTCACTTTAAGTGGGTAATTTGTTTGTATTATTGAAACGGCAATATTTGAGTACTCTTTTTCATTTATATTTATATTTTTATTTATATTTATATTTTCATTTATATTTTCATTTAATTTTTCATTTATAGAATGGAGAGCACCCAGGAAGCAGGGAAGAAAATTCCCCAGGTGAATTGGAATGCAAATCACTGGCATGAGCTCATCGACCTCACTGACCCTGATGTCATGGAACTACCTACCACACAGCACCTATCTGATGAAGAAATCCAGTCATTCATGGACACTAACACTAAGCCAGACATTCCAGACTTGCCTTCTCACTATCAGAGTGTTGAGAGGAGTGTGAAATTAGTGACAGAGGCTTCCCATACCGTGTACGGGTTCGAAACTCGTCACGGATGTATCCTTACTAAAGTACTGAGCAGGAAGATGCGTCCTGTATTTATGTCAAAAGGACATTATTCTCAATCTTATGATGATTTATATGAATAGTTTTTCTTTTTACATAAGAACATGTGATTTTTTTGGATTTATCACCTTTTGAAAGTATTTTTTCAAGTTTTGTAGCCAAAATATGTGAATAAATTAGCAAAAATGCATGTTTTTTCAACGAAATTTTATCATTTTACACTTAAAATACATGATATACTTTAGGCATTGTCTCCTCTTGGGATAGAAAATGATATTGAGTTGCTACATCTATAATAATTAGTTAATATTATGTCAACAAAAATGACGAGTTTACCTATCGCGTATGATGGAAATTGGGTCAAAAACCATAACAAACTTTAATTGCAAATCCGCAAGCAAGCCCTTATTCGTTTGCTCTAAAATTTTTTTGGGTGCATTTCTCAACAAACCTAACTACTGGGCACTTATTCACCTTGCGATTTCAAAACATGTGGAAAATCGACCAGCCCTAATATATATATATGACTACGAATCCATCAGCCCGGGTTCGAGACCCGACGGCAGCCGGCACGCAGCAAAACCCAGCTGTTCATCCTTCCACACACTAAAGAAAGTGGTTGGTAGATAAATTGGTACACTAGGTGGCCTAGTGGTTAAGACGCTGGGCTGTTGATGGGGCGTGGTTCGGATTCCACGTTAAACTGTAGGTCTAAGGTGGGGTGAAAAGCTTGACCTTCGTCAGAATGAAAAATTTGGGCGGAAGCTAACCAAAGGTTATATATATATTATAATATATATATATATATAATATATATATATATATATATATAATGCAGACACGTAAACAGCGGTACAAGTAATTTCTTTTAATGTAAACAACAGTGAACTGAGTGGCCCAAACAAATGCTTCAATTCCCTACTCAGGAAAACACATTTATTTTTTGTCGGAGGTCATAATTTAAAAATGAAACCGTCAGGTTTTATGTAGGGATGATTAATTACGTGGTATAAGTATTGGAAAAAATGTATTTAAAAAAATACAATTATAAAAACTTTTACATTTTTTAGTTCTATAAAAAGCATTAGTTAATTAAGTCATAAAGAATATTAAAATTATAAATTATTATTATTATTATTATTATCATTATTATTATTATCATTATTATTATCATTATTATTATATTATTATTATTAAAAAAAATATGATAGAAACGGTACTTTAAATGGCTTTTGGCTTAAGTGTTTCACGTAACAATTTCGAAAAGTGAAAAAAACGTCCTTAACTTTTCTAAAAAAAAAAAATACCTGGAAACCCGAATTTTTTAAATAACAAAACTTAAAATGTCGTTAAGAGTCAGCAGCGAGAAAACACTTAAAAAAACGGTAAAAAACCGTGAAAAAAAACTTTTTACACTTTTTCATTTTTTTTTAAACAATTTTTTGCTTTTACATTGATTACAAAGAGTCTCGTAAACCATTTTTGTTTTTCGGGATTAGAAAAAAGGTGATTAGAAATGGATTTCGTATCTAATCCTCTTAAAAAAAAATAGAAAGGAAAGGTTTGGAATCTCTGAAAGAAAAGTTATGTGATATCTTTTCAAAAAATACAAATTAATCTCCAGAATACAGAGTGTGTATGTGAAAGAGAGAGAGAGAGAGAGAGAGAGAGAGAGAGAAGAGAGAGAGAGAGAGAGAGAGAGCGCAGTAAAATTCCATATGACATGAAAATTTTTAATCGTTTGGTGCCCTGTTACTTGTCAAAATAGCTTACGGCAGTGGTTCCCAAACTTTACTAACTGTCGGAACCCTTACAGACTTGTTTTTATTTCGCGGAACCCCAACTCCAGATATATATATATATATATATATATATATAGATATATTAGACTTAGAGCTGTAAAATATTTATTGAGCAACAAAACTTACAGATTTTAGTGATGAACACAATACAAATTTTTACACTGAAAACACCAAAGTAAATAAAGCCTATCAGAAATTAACTTGACAGTGTACTACGCCAACGACTATAGTTATACTGATTGGTTCACAATTAATTACGAAACAAGTGCACATCAAATCAACTGGCAACTTAGAAAATTTTAATTTTAGCGAAAACATATTGCTCAAAATTAATTAAAGTTAAATTCTCACGAGTAAAATATATATATATATATATTAAAATTTGTCATAAATAATATAACAAATTTTAAATACCGGGTGTCCCATTCGAAATGAAACAACTTTGAAACTCTGTAATTTTTAAAGTATTAATGTGAGAATGTTGAAACTTTGCCAGTTACTACATCATATGCATAAGTGTTTGTCATAATGTTTTTTGTTTGTTTCAGATTGAATTATGTTTACTCCACAAGAAAAAGCGAAATGTGTGTTATGGATGACTGAGTTGAAGTCCCCTACTCTGGTGCAACGGCGATTCCGTACAACCTTTCACAAGGAACCACCCACCAGAAGAGACCTATATGCATGGACCAAGAAATTTGAGAAGACTGGCAGTGTTCTAAAGGAACACTTTGGAGGGCGAATAAGATCGGAAGATGTTGAACGAATACGCGGCGCCTTTGGTAGTTGCCCGAGAAAGTCCATCCGTCGTGCCAGTGTCGAACTGCAGATTCCTCGTTCAACTGTGCATAGAGTCGTGCGCAAGCGGCTGCAGCTCTATCCATATAAGCTTCAAATTGTTCAGCACATAACATGTGAAGATCTTAACAAAAGGAAACATTATGCTATGCACAATGTATCTAATGTATCTAATATATCTAAATGTTATAATTCACATATATCATATGAAACTTATGACATTGACTATTTACTGTGTGAATATTACATTGTTTGCATCATTCAATAAAAAATTATAAAGTTTCAAAGTTGTTTCATTTCGAATGGGACACCCAGTACTATGACAGAATTTATATGATATTTATTTTAAAACAGTACTAATAGAACCAGTCTTTTATAATATCGTTAAAATTAAAATCTGCCAAATTACACTTTTGCAGTAGCTGAGTAGCGAAAATTTATTTACATATACTTAGCAGATTTTAAATTTAGCGAAAAATATTTAGTGATCCCAAATCCACGATGGTGCCATTTCAAGTCAGAATAAGAATATAAAATATTATTTAACAAAAAGCCACAAGGTACAATTATGTTTAAATATTAGGACCTTAATTAGACCTTAATATTAAGACCTAATTAGACTGATTAGAAAACGTGCCACGAAACCCTTGTTAAGCTCCGTGGAACCCCAGGGTTCCGCGGAACACAGTTTGGGAACCACTGGATTACGGAAAGGTTCCTCTCAGAATATTAAAATTCAAATTGAGGACCGCATAGACACTATCCAGGAACTTGCTTGCTCTCTTTTTCATCCTATATATCAAAAAGCTATACCAAAAACGAAAACTATATGGTCAAAAATATACAAGAGGACAATTTACGGATTTTTTCGATTTGACGGCCTATAATATTTTTTAACATTACTTGTTTTTTATTGTCCAGTTTTAATCGAGGATTTCAAAAATAACATTCATGTTTTAGAGAAACAAATAGCGAGGCAGTTATATGCAATTTAACAAATTTAAAATACAGTGCGTTCGAAAAGTCTCTCCGCAGCTATGTTAAACGCATAGGGAATTGAAAAACTACAATGTTTTCATTCAACCATGATTTAGTGATTTTATTACATAACCTTTTGATTTTACAGCATGGGTTGAAAGTGTTTTCCACCATTTTGCAGGCACAGAGCAACTCGTCTACACTTGTTGTCAAACACTTTTTTAAGTGTTGGTTGATATTGAAGCAATGTAAGTGGATATTGCGGTTTTTAAGTTCTGAATTGTTTTCGGGCGGTCTTCATAAACAACACCTTTTGCTGCTCCCACAAGAAATAGTCGGGCGGCGTAAGGTCTGGGGATCGTGGAGGCCAAAATCCCCTTGAAATTATGCGATCCCCAAACACATCATGCAGTAGCTCCATCGAAAGGTGAGCAGTGTGTGCCGTGGCACCATCTTGCTGGAAGTATGCATTCAGTATTTCCATTTCGTTTAGCTGTCCAATAAATGGATACAGAATTTCTGAACAGTATCGTTCAGCATTTATCGTGTTCTCAAAGAAAATGGGACCGACAATTCGCTTTCTTGATATTGCAACCCGAACGCCGATTTTCTGGTCGTGCAATGGTGTTTCATCGACACACTATTGCCATGATCCCAACTCTGTCACAGTACTGACACGATCGAGTTTAAACCGGCTGAAACCGGCTTAGCGCGCATATACTGGCTATAGCACGTTGACTGCGGAGAGACTTTTCGAACGCACTGTATATATTTTTAAACTGTACTGGGATCTTTCTGGTTTGACGGCCGGCGGAAAAAAACGAGTCATGGCTACGGGACCGTCAAATTCTAGACTCCACCAACTGGTTAGGTTAACTGAATGCCCAGTTAGGTTAACAGAATGCCCGGTTAGGTCACCTGTACGCCCTTGACGATTGGTTAGGTTAAGTCATGATATTTTCGTTAGTTTACTGTCAAAACAAACGAAAATATCATGACTTAACCTAACCAATCGTCATGAGCGTAGAGTTGACCTAAAACTTTCAAGGATTTTGGAATCGTAAAGCGTATATGATATTCTCTAAACTAAAATGTATAACTGCCTCACTATTTGTTTCTCTAAAACATGAATGTTATTTTTGAAATCCTCGATTAAAATCTGGACAATAAAAAACAAGTAATGTTAAAAAATATTACAAGCCGTCAAACCGAAAAGATCCCAACTTAGGTACTTCGAGTTGAATGTTTCGAGAACGTTTATGTTTACAGTGCACATACATATATATATACATACATACATACATACATAGATCCAAAGTATCGCAAGGCTGAGCCATCAGTGGTTAATTGATACCATCGATGGTAGACTGGTGGCAATGACATTCAAATGATTAACTTTTTTCGCACTATGAAGGACTTTTGATGGTTTTGCAGTATTTACTATGATGGTCTCGTGTAAGCCTTTCGACAGTTATTAACTGATAGACCAACAGATTCTAAATTTCAACTTGCCATCAATGGGACACCGATGCATTATCACTAGACGGTCAAGCTCTAGAGAACCAATGGTGTCTCTTTGATAGAAAAGACATGGTAAATTTTCATTGAAAAAGTACTGACCATCACAACTACAAACATGGATGAATAAAAAAAAAAAAAATCCAGATTCCACTGGTGTTGAACCATTATTTTTCCATCAATAAAAACTGTGGGTTCTTTTCTTATTCCCCATTTACGGTTAACTTTCGCTGGATCGTCACTGGTTACTTGAAAAAAAAAAAAAATAATATATATTATATAATATATATATATATATATATATATATATACTGTATATATATATATATATAATAATATATATATATATATATATATATATATATATATAATAAAATCCGAATAAAAAATTGTGTAAATAAGTTTAAATCAGTTCATTTGTAGTATAACTCGCCATTTCAAGCCCTTAGGCATTAAACGGTTAAAAACTAGTGAAATAATAGCTTACAGTATAAGTATAGGCGATAGTAATAGTAAATCCACACACCAGCACCAACGAAACTCAACATAAGCCACGATGAACCTATATACCCATTTGATGGACGAGACAACATAGACCCTCTAAAAACCTAATTTAATTTAACTTACTCTAGTCTAACCTAACCAAAGTTAATTTAACCTAAAATGACTTATGTCAAGTCTATCAGATGTCATTAGCCTGACTAGACCTATACATAGAACATCAGAATAGCCCAAGATAAAAAAAAAAATAGGTAATCCACCCCTGAGAGTCGTGCCTTTTGCCAGAGGGGTTTAAAGGAGTCCAAGATCAGACCTTCCCAGCCGTCTTGGGATCCCAGTGCGCAGTTACACAACCCTTCAAGCTAGAACCAAACCTCACGGAGATCGAATTCACCAAGTTTAAAATCTTTAAAAATTATGTTAATAAATTAATGTATTAATAAAACCTAGTTCGATAATGTGTCAAGTGAAAAATCTATCATAAACGTCCCGTGTAAATGGCTTTTAACTTAAAACTTCATATTACTTGATAATTTGTTAAATATTTATCTCTAATAAGTTGTTGTTGTTGTTTAGCCGATCAGCCCACCCTGATCGAGCAAGCCGGCGGCACGCAGGTAACCGATCGCCCTCTCCGGAGTGGACCAGAGGTTCAGCGCACTAGTGATGTTGTGTTATGTTCGTTGTTGTGCTAGAGCGGTACAGTCTGTCATAATGTGTTCAATTGTTTGTGGTGTGTCATGGCACAGGTGGCAGGTGTCGTCTATGGAGTTGTCTAGTCTGTGTTTATATGTCCGTAAGTTGGGGTGATGTCCACATCGGAATCGTGCTAAGTTAACTCGATCCGATCTGCTCAGGCTGATCTCTGACCTGTTAATGGGTGGCGGCTTCGCACCTAGGACCGCATTCGGACCGAGTCGTGTCAGTGCTTTGTGGGTTAGGTGTGTGTGTGTATGTGTTTTCTGTACTGTGTGATGTCTGTGGGGCGTGGTATGGAATGGAGTATTTGGTTATAATGTCTCTCTGGTGTTACCTTAATGGTGCGAGGTGTTGGTGCATGATTGTACATGTAGTGGCAAGGGTGTTGTGGGTTAGTTGTCGCTGCTGCCATGAATTGTGTTCCCCTCATGTCTAAATGTTCCCTAACTTTCAGTAATTTTGTTTCTGTGTGCAGGTGTTCTATTGGTGTTGTTTGAGTGCATCCTGTAATGATACGAAGTGCGTTGTTTTGTATTGTCTGTAAGGTGTTTATGTGTGTGTTTGAGATAATGGGTGCCCAGCATTGGCTAGCATAGTCTATAACTGAGCGAATATATTGTTTGTATATGAGTGATGTTGTTTCCTGCTGGTGTCCAGAGTTTGTGCCTGTTAGTACCCTAAGCATGTTAAGTCTTGACGTACATTTGTTTTTAATGTCCTCAATGTGGTTTGCAAAAGATAATGATGTGTTGTATGTGACCCCAAGTATTTTGGTCTGTGAGTGTGTGGAATGTTGATGTTGTTTAGTGTAAGCTGTGGAATTACCTGGTGTTCTTTTGTGTTGCTTGTAAGCAAGGTGATGGTTGATTTTGTGGGCGCTACTTTGAGTCTATTGTGTGTGTGCCAGTCTTGTATACTGTTTATGTATGTATGTAGGTTATTTGTAGCGGTGTCGATGTTGTTGTGGGTGGATGTTAGAGTGATGTCATCTGCATATGAGGATAAGGTAAGCTTGTTATCTATGGGTGTTGGAATGTCATGCATGTATAAGTTGAAGAGTGTTGGTGAGAGAACAAAGCCTTGAGGGACCCCGTTCGGAAAAGCTTGTTTTTGGATGACTTGCCATTAAATGTGACATGTGAGTATCTTCCTGAGAGATAGTTGCTCAGCCACCTTTTGGTGTTATTGCGCATGTTTGTGCTGAGTATTTTGTTTATGAGAGGGAAGCGTGGGATAGCATCAAATGCTTTACTAATGTCTATTGTTGCTAATAGTGTACGTTGAGCTGGTCGTCTGGAGTTGATGCCATCCATGATGTGCTGCGTGAGGTTAGTGAGTAATGTCGTGGTTGAGTGGTGAGGTCTGAATCCATGTTGAGTAGGCGATAGTGGAATGTGTGGGTTGGTGATTTGTAAGATTAGTCTTTCTGTTACTTTGGAAGGTGTGCATAGTAAAGTAATGAGTCTATAGGAAGCTGGTTCTGTTGGATTTTTGTTTGGTTTGAGTAGTGTAATAATTTTACCTTGTTTCCATATATCAGGAATAATACAGTGTTGGTATGAATATGTGCTGATATTTGTGAGAGCTAGTATTCCTTGTGGGCCCAAGTGTTTAAGGTGTATGTTAGATATGTTGTCTGGTCCAGTAGCCTTCGAATTCTTAATGTTTTTGATGAGCTTGGTGGTCTGGTATGTATTGAAGGGTGTAATGGTCGTGTCGAGTCTGTAGGTTTTCTTGTGTCTGGCTGTTTGTTTGTCTGCGTGTTTCTAGTTGTTGTCTCTGTTTAAGTGACTTATCTTTGCGTAGTGATTAACTAGAATGTTAACTTGTTGTGTGTATGTTGGGATATTATTTTGGCTGCGACAGATAGCCGCGTGTGAGGTGTGAATGCCGCTGTTAGAGTGGGTAATGCTGTTTATAGTCTTGTATAGCCTGGATGTATATGTGGAGTGGTTTAGTGTTGTTATGAATTCCCTGAATGTTTCTGTTTGTTTTTCTTTGAGTTTGTTGTTTATTTCTGTGTTGAGCTGTTGTTGTATCTGCTGTTTTATGGCTTCTGTGTGTGGTGTTTGTGTGTTATATTTGATGTTGTTACGTTGCCTTATGAGGTGGGCTATTTCTCTAGTGTAATTTGGGTTGTATTTCCTAATGTTGCCCTTGGGTATATTTGTTTGCATTATTGATAATCTGATTAAATGTCTTGAGTGTTGTATTGATGTTTATTATGGGTGTGCTGTTTAATGTGGTGAATAAGTTGTCAAATATGATGAAGTTTTAAGCTGAGAAGTTTAAAGCTGGAATGTTTATGACTTTTGCGCGAGACAGGTCCCTTCAAAATAATAATAATAATAATAATAATTGTTACTTCATCGGTTGTTCGACGGAATGAGTGCTTGGCACGCCTATTGCAGTCTGTGTTATCGTGCATGCATGAATTGATAGAGAAAATTAAATGCATATATTTCAATTATAATTTTTTGCTAATTATTTACAAATTTAGATTTAACCCCCTATTGCCCACTGCTACGAAATGTTAAGGTTTCACAAAAAGAAATTCATAACACGGCTCGAAAAAAAATTCTTACATAGAAAATGAATATTGGTTGTTTTAACTTCAAAAGAGTGTATTTTTTTTTAATTTTCGTCTGAATAAAATTTTTTTAAATACAACTATAAAATTTTTTACCTCAAAAAATTATATAATTAAATCGTAATGTAAAGGAAAACTATAAATTCTCAATTTGTTAAACGTTCTCCTGATTTCGAATGGCGTAACGAGAAGACTGTACCGTGTGTTGCGTGAAGGATCTCAGGGAGAGCAGTTCGAATCCGGTAAGTGTAAAGAAAATCTACTTCTTTATGTATAATGTACATAATTTATTATATGGTAATTAAGTTAAATTTAAACAAAATATATAAAATAAAATTGTAGAGAATTCCATTAAATATCATGGGATAAATCGTAACATGACTAATTCCAAAATAAGCCTAATTTACGTGCTAACGACGTCTGATTGACATGGCAAAATTAACAAGTTACTGTTGGTTAGATTAAGTTAGGTTAGGTTAGCACAGATTAGTCAGGTTAGCATGTGTTAGGTTATGCTAGGTAAAATTAGGTTGTTAGTTTTTAGAGTGTCTATGTTATGTCTGGTCGACCAGCTAAGTATAGGTCCTTAATTTATGTTAAATTTAAAATTCAGACGAGCGAAAGCAGTTGAGTAAAGAATGATGAATTATTTCTACAGATTGAAGTAATTCAGCCAATGTGTAGAAAATGCGGATGGAAAACCATACTATACTTAAAAAAAATTAGCTATGTTTGTCAGAAGGATTTTCTACGAAGTGATGAAAATACAGTTCTCTGTCTACTGCTCTAAACTTTTATTAGATAAAATGCAAGAACTTTCTAAAGCTGGTTATGCACAACTCTAAAACATAAACTGGATCACCTGAAGATCAGGGTCCCCATGTATTCTTGCTTTTGCTTTACAGTACCAAATATAATAATAAATTAAATTGAATGTACGGTTAGGTCAACTGTACGCCCTTGACGATTAGTTAGGTTAAGTCGTGATATTTTCGTTGGTTTTAGCGAACATATTATTTGGTAATTGAGGCTGGGGACCCTGATCTTCAGGTGATCCCATAAACTACAATATTCAAATTTTATCCGAGATACATATATGCATGTATGAATTGATGTTCATAATTATGATTTATTAGGCTTTAGCATTCACAACTAATTCTACGATAACAAAATAAAGCCAACAAAATGTATACGGTAACTCTAATTAAAGCAATTAATATATTCTAACGATAGTTTTATTTATTATTAATAATAATAATAATAATAATAATAATAATAATAATAAAAATATGGTTAACTAATTTAATAATAATAAAAAAATGGTTAATAAACGTGTTTTAAGGGAATGTATTTTTCTGTGTGTACCATACTTTAGTTAAAGTATATACTCGTACACAAATATGCTTTCTCACTTATTTACATACATATTTTATTTACAATTTTTCATTTCCTATCTCATTTCATTTCTCTTACACTTGAAGAAATTTAAATTCAGAATAAAAATTCAGATATTTCAATATCACTTCAACTAACAGTGCAAATTCTGAGATAAATTTAGAGCATGGGAAAACCTCAAAGGACGTTCAGACATAAGTTATTAATAAAATTTATGAAATATATCTACGTAAATTCAATAGAGTGTAGTTCAGCCAACATTAATCCATTGCAAGGAAATTAATGACACCAGTACACTTTAATTTGTGAAAATTAATGGCGTAAACCTGAACTTAGAACTTAAATTGTTTTAGGATTCGTTTAAGATCAATAATCTGAAATTTATGTGAATATAATGTATGTAAAACATGCCCGCTCTTTAAATGAATTTATAACGAACTTGGAGATGATGGAGTGAAATGTTGGCAAAAATGAACAAATCATCTGATAGTTGATATTTCTTTCCTTTGACGGGCAGAATTACTTTATAATTCGCACACTTTCTTTTCGCTTGATAGAATTAGTTGCCACTACAAAAAGAGAAACTACCTAAATTACATTAAACCCCAAACATTATTATTATTATTATTATTATATTATTATTATTATTATTATTCAACGTTGTATGGAAGAGGTAAAATTAAAATGAGCTCTGAAATATTATAATAATTTCTTATAGTTGTAAACACTTTTCAGGGAGTGTGTATTGTTGGGGTTGTTGCAAAGGTCACATGATGGAGAAGATCTACATCTACATCATCTACAGTTATGTTGCGAATGGCCACGACGTAGCCCAACTTTCCAGGGAAGTTCCTTTAACACGAGATAGGTAGACTGGGGTATAACAAACCCCACCAGATTTACCCAAAATCTACGGTAAATAGCTTTTATCTAAAGTTGGTTAAATATATATATTTGGTACTTTGCATTATCCTCCCAACACTAATTTTTTTTATAATGGAAGGAAAATAAAGTACGTTAGCAAAAAACTTTTAATTTTTAATCGTGAAAAGGCATGAAAGCAGTAATATCTCGCAACATCGCAAGAAAGGGATTTTCATGCTCAACACTGCGACGCCATATAAATTCAGCCAAATAAAAAGAAAGCCTGTGTCGCGCGGTTCCGCATTGAACTTCATTGCGTTCCTTCATTGACTTCCACGTTCTCTCGATCGTCTGCGTGTGCACCAAAGGGTCATCGGGATCCACGAAGTGATACTTGTGTTTGATGTGTGGTGGACGAATCCATGACGTTGAATCCTAGAGTATGCCTTCCACTTATCAGAAATAATTGTTGTGCCCTTTTTTATTTTCTCGCATATGATCGGCAGTAGATCTACTTCCCCACGATGCTCGACTTCCACGACGAAACACTCACGTGTTTCGCGACAAATTCCGCCAAAAATCCACTGTTGCGGTAGTACCCTTCCTTGATGATTTTTACGCCGAACAAATGTGCTTTCGTCAATCTTCACAGTAAATCCAGATCCGCCGATACTTCCCTTGTGCTGTTTCACCTTCCAAAGGCAGATCTCCCGCATGTACATGCAGTAATCAACGGTTGCGTGTTCGGACATTCCCAGCTCGCGCTTGCAAAACTTAATTGAAGTCATTTCGAATGCCCAGCAATAAATGAAGTGCACGATGTCAACAATGGGCAATTTTGTCCCTTGCAGCCAAGTATTAACTCGTAATCCGTACTCTTTCAAGCAACCGCGTACAGTACAACGCCAACGCGTTTTCTTAGTGTCCAATTTCATGACATGACCATTTTGGCACATCTTTAACCTTGGTAAAACGTTGAATTCTTGCAGGAATTCGATTGCTGTTTCATTATTATGCACTTTCCGTACGAGTTCTCGAAAATGCATCGTAAATTAGAAGGGTTCACAAATTCTGAAATAAAAAAAGGAAAATGATGTAAGTGTTGGGAGCAAAATATTCTGAAATTACATCATTAGTTATATGAATAAATATTCTTAACCTAACCTAACCTAACCTAACCTAACCTAACTTGAAGCCGGCTAACTACGGCTAACGCCTGCGGCGGGCTGTTTTTACCGTAACCTAACCTAACCAAACCTAACCTAACCTAACCTAATACCAACACTAATTTTTTTTATAATGGAAGGAAAATAAAGTACCATAACCAAAACCAAACCAACATTATATAAAAAAATTAGTGTTGGGAGGATAATGCAAAAGAACCATATATTTTTTTGAGGAAAATTTCCATGATATGATCATTAGAAATAGCTAATATTTGGAAACAATCTGTAAAGGATCCTTAATAAAAGAACTACATAGATTTTATTTTTATTTGTGAGGTTTGTGCAACCCCAGTCTTCCTGTGAGGTTTTTTATAAGCTATTATACCAATCTAGTTAACTATGATTGAACTCGAAGGACTTCTCATACAAATAGCGCCAATTTTGTATACAGTCTAAATGACCACGAAGATTTTTTCCAATAGCTAATACTCGTATATCCCTAACTCGACTTTTTCCTCGTTCTTAGCCTTTCCTGGTTACATTATACAGGGTGTCCGAGAATTATCTGTACAATTTTTGGCTGTTATTAAAAGTCAACCATGAAGTGTAGAAATTCCAGGTTGTCTCCCATTTTACAGAGAATCTCATTAAGTTTTTTCTGATACACGTTTTGACAAGTTTTTTAGAAATGTACGCGGGTGACAGACATTGATGATTTAAAAGCAAGAATCACAGCTGCTATTGAGCGAATTGATGTGGATATGCTGCAGCGTACATGGCAACATTTGGAGTATCGATTGGATGTTTTGCGAATCACTAATGGTGCACATATCGAATGTTTGTAACAACGTTACTTTAATAAAAGAAACTTTTGAAAATACAGATTCTAAATAATCTTGTTTAAGAATTTTACGTGTGTTATCAAGAATTTTATTAAAAGATGAAATTGTACAGATAATGTTCGGACACACTGGAATTTCTAAAAAACTTGTCAAAATTTGGTATCAGAAAAAACTTAATGAGATTCTCTGTAAAATGGGACAAACTGGAATTTCTACACTTCATGGTTGACTTTTAATAACAGCCAAAAATTGTACAGATAATTCTCGGACACCCTTAATTATTATAACAAAATCATTAAACTTGCAATTTAAGTTTATAGCTAAATTTTCATCGTTACTTCTGATACATAAAG
The DNA here is from genome assembly GCA_023014485.1 of Bathynomus jamesi. Lineage (NCBI taxonomy): Eukaryota > Metazoa > Arthropoda > Malacostraca > Isopoda > Cirolanidae > Bathynomus > Bathynomus jamesi. The sequence goes on along the minus strand of JAJOZX010000409.1, from coordinate 974,259 downwards.
TGAAGTATGGTTTAAGATAAAAGAAAAGTAAATTTTGTTAAAACTAAACAAACCTTTTTCACTTGATTGTATATTTAACTCTGAAATAATGACTGCGGATTTCAACTCAGGCTTAAGGACTTTCACTACGTTCTAAATCTAAGTCATAACGCAAACATTATTCGTCAGTAATGACTAATGTAATGATGAGGTTGTTTAACCCCCTTCGCAAAACCTGAGGTTATGCAGCGTGTTTCACAACCGGTCTGTCATACTTTGGGGGGTGATTTGGGGGGGGGGTGATATCGAGTAAAAAAAGTTATACAACATCGGTTCTACTTTCAACCGTTGTGGAGCTACAGACGTTTTAAGGTGCACAGAAAAAAATAAACGAGAGTATTAATCTGGTGTATTTATTGCTACATTTTATGAGATACACCTTATAAATGTTCAAAATGTCAGCCTCGGTTTTCAATGCACAGCTTTGCTCGTTCCAAACAAGAGTCCACTGCCCATTGAATCATTTCGGGGTGTTCTCGTATGTAAGTAGCGGCATCCATAATCCGACGCAAGAGTTTCTCTCTCGTTTGTACTTTGGTCTTGTAGACCATCTCTTTCATAAGGTCCCATAAAAAGAAATTTAACGGGGTTAGGTCCGGAGATCTCGGAGACCACGATATTGGAGCAACACGACCAGTCCAACGATTCCAGTACCTCTGATTCAAGTAATCCGTAACATGACGACCAAAGTGTGGTGGCGCCCCATCGTGCTGAAAGAACATCCTGCGCCTTGTCTCCAAGGGCGTTACGTTCTTCATCAAAAGCGGCAATTTGTTCGTCAGGAAGTTCAGATAAATATCAGTAATTAATCGTTGTTCCAAAACGAACGGCCCAATCAGCTAAACCAACTGAAAGAAAAAACTGAGGATTAATAGTGGTAACTTCGTTAACCGAAACTACCACTAGTACTGCCATCTATCGAATTACACACAAGTAGGGATTTCTTGTTTGCACATCTTAAAACGTCCGTAGCTCTGCAACGGTTGGAAATAGCACCTATGTTGTATTAACTTTTTTACTCGATATCACCTCCCCCAGAAATCACCCCCCAAAGTATGATAGACCGGTTGTGAAACACCCTATCTGTGACGTAGGGGAACTACAGCTTTACGTGGGATCCGAACCACGGGTCGATACATAATCTGGATGCAGAGGACGGCCTCTCATCCAACTATTCTCCAGACCCATTGTCGCTTAACTTCGCTGATCGACGAGAAGTGGTGTTACGACATTGAACACATGTGTATTTGCTGATTTTCTACAGTTCCTCTCGGCCATGATAGGCGAGGAACACTCTGTGGCGATTCTATACAGTGCCCCTTGTCACAATGATGCCTGCCTTCAAAATCCCCCATCAAGTGATAAAACATTTACTTCCTCATTCTCTCTTCTTAAATTTACAAGAAATGTCTTCAGTGCAATGAACGCAATACTAAAAGAAGGCTGTGTGACCCACAAAATGTCTTGACAACAGAGAGGGCAAGAGAGGTCGGAATGACATTTATTCATTGGACGAAATTCCACCTACATTAGGTAATTTCAGAGGCCATACCGAACGTGTCAGTCGAAATTGTTAATAACTGTTATATACAATTTAGAACCAAATGGTTGGTTTGCTCATTGGTTTGTTCATTGTATCAGTTGCTCGGAGACACTAACACCGGACCTTGATAGAGAGGATATTTGGAATTGAGTAAACAGCATATAGGTGAGAGTATGTAGTGTGTATTAAGAAATGTATATGCTCAACTCAAGTTATGTTTATGGATCTGAAACATGTACGTAATCTAAGAATTGTATTTGAAAACTGTTAAATATGTTGTTGTAATTGATGGTGTATATTTACCTTTCGTAATTTTATTTAAAGTTTGCCAAATGGTAATGAAAACCGACGGACATCGTTTAAAATGTCGATATTTAAATGAGCATCGTTCATTCCTAAAGTGGCTATCTTTAAAATCTGGCGATATGTCAAAGGTGGAATGGTTTGCCTAAATGTTGTGTTTCCGTGCCAAATTGATTGCAACTTTGTCAGAAATGGTGACACTTTGTTAATTTGTTATATATTTTGTTCTCATTTGCAAAACGCTGTAATTTAAATGGATGTCCCTGTTCTCCTGTCCATTTAAATTCTCTCCGAATGCTGCTTTGCTGTTGTGCATAAATTCAATCGTAAAAATGCGCACCCACAGAATACAGAAGATTTCAGTATATTTCTTAGGATTATATACGTCATATTATATTCAAATGGTTATAATATGACGCAATTCCAAAAGAAAATTTTGGAAGATGGTCAATTTAGGGTGGCCCACTTCTCAATTTTTTTTAAAAGTATAGGTTATCGTAGTTTTTCCCATTATTTGGCACTATACTAGCACATTGGTACCATTTTTACAAAAATTGATCAATATTTAGGGGTCTCGCATCGACCTTGAAATTATGAGTTGTTTTTTTTAAATGCGTACGTTTTAACGTTTTACTGAATCAAGATAAATCAATAAGTAGGGATGTTTTCTGAATCCTCTTGATGAGAGAAGTCGTTTGGTGTGCCTTCCAATGTCATACGACTAGCGGTTTAAAAGTTGTGCCTGTATACAGGTAATACCAATGTGCTAGTATAGTGCCAAATAATGGGAAAAATGACGATCACCTATAGTCCTATACTTTTCAAAAAATGAGTCACCATACCCGGGCGGAATGTATAATGTATATAGGTAATTAGAAAATGCACTATGCCTGTGCCAGGTACCTAACCTATTTCTTTTTTGCAGATCATAACATTTTGAAATTCTGTCTGAGTTCCTCATCCTTTGTCATGGACAAATCGATGGCAACCATAACTGGGAAGAACTCTTGAAGCTACAAATAGAGAGTCATCAAAAGGAAAGACGAAAATAACATCGCTACCTTCTCTAAGATCGGCCTCGGAAATTTTTTTAGTTGGCCAACCGTCGTCCTTCATCAGTGGTAGCAAATTGCCAACAACACGGCAGGTTTTGCAATACTTCTTCAGTGTTATCCAGTACACTGCTAACAGGAAAGACGCATTCAAAGAAACCGTAAACAACGTCTTAAAGTTTTGGAACATGGCCCGCATTAAAACAATCACAAAGCTCAACTGCGAACGGAAGCTAGAGGCATTGTGGAAAGAGTGGCACTTACTCCAAAAGAGCAGAAAACGAGAAACTGACGCCGGAGGAAAACGGCATTGAAACATCCTGCTTACTTGCCTGCTTATATTCAGCAAGCCTTCTTCTTTCGTCTTCTTGCCGCTTCTGCTTTTTGACTTGTCTGTTGTGCTCAGGTTGATCTGGCAAGCCAATCTGATGTGGTCCAATAGAACCAGACTTGTCTCTCTGACCTTTAATGAAAGCAAGTTCCTTCACAGGGATCTTCATCTCCCTAGGGCATGTACAGTTAATGTGAGTTTCGTTTTTGCAACCAGCATCTGCAAGGCAGCCAAATTCAGAGCAGAGAACAATTTTACACTTGCAACTGAGGATGTCAAAAAGCTTGTCAAGTTTTGCAATGAAAGCCTCTTTAACATGTAGCTTTCCTCTCCCAAGAGATATGTTTTTGGCCTGCTCCCAGCTCTCTTGGATCTTGTTTAAGATTGTGACTCGTGAATTTACAACGGGGGCTACAAAAGAACTGTTTGCTCGTTCCCACTTTTCAAGCACTTTAGGGTAAATGTCCTTTGCAAGACTGGCTGCTGGGTAGTTTCTCACATCCTCACCACTTTGTTCTCTTAGCAGTAGCCCATATTTCAGAACGTCTCGCAGAGTTGGGAGTTCAGAGGGCAACAACTCTCTACCAGTTCCAATTAGGTTGCTCATATGTGTGAATGTCCCCAGTCTTGTCCTCCTTTTAGAAGCCATTGTAGGTCAATTCCCACTGGTTAGGATGGTAGCACTGACGGACAAGTAATCTTCAGCACACTGATGAATATGTTTCAACCTGTGAAATAAGCAAAAACAGCAGTGCATTATATATACAGCATATATAATTATTAATATAATAATTATTATATAATTCCACAAAAAAAGTCAAAAAAGTCACTATTTTTATGTAGTTTCTTACCAAGCAAAACTAAATTATATTAAATTAACAAAAATATCTTTAGAATTCCTAAGTCATGCTGCAACTTTTTAGCACCCCTCATATTTGGGATTTGAAAGTTGAAAAATTCAACACACCCTAATGCGATATGATGCAGTTCCAAAAATGCAATCTGGTTGACAGAACAAAAAGAATGTTTTTTAAAATGAAATAATGAAATTGTTTAAACCCAAACAAGACATTTTTCTTTCCCATATTTCAAACACTAATTAACAACAACACACCACTCGCAACAACAAAACCACCAACAACAGCAACACACAAGAAACCAAATTACAGATTCAACCTAAACAAAATGACAGCAACACTTGTTTTGAAAACATTTGTAGAAATATTGAGATTACTAATAACAAAACAAAAGACAACAGATTTCTTCTTGTAATATTTTTATCCACTTTAGCCAAAACCAACAAACAATATTCCTGACTCTGCGTCATGGCTAAAAATAAAGGTCTTATATTGTTTATTTACTTATTATACACAAATACATAAATTTCTAATTCCATAATAATAGTTTCCCGCAATTTTTTATGTCCAACATCTGAGGTTTCCAGAGTGTTTATATACATACACTATATATATATATATATATATATATATATATTATATATATATATATATATATATATATATATATATATATATACATATATACAGTACATATGTTACTTTTACTTCAAAAAAGTACAGAAAAAGTATCATAAACAGCTAAAGTAACATAAAACTATTAATACACCAAAAAGTATTTAATTACCTGATATATATGACCTATCATATTTAAATAATAAAGATAGCGTATTTAAGCAAAATTGTTTTATAAATATTGTATTTTAAACTCAGAAATACTAAAATACAAAAAATATTGACAATAGAATATTAAATATTGCAATTTTTAGTTTTCCTACACACGATATATTATCTTGTTAAAATTTTTTTCTAAAATTGCTTCATGTTAATATAATGGAGCAATTTCAAAATATAATTCACCAAATATTTTCATCAATTTTACCTTACATTTCTATCCAGAATATAAATAGCCTTATATGGAGGTGCTGAAAACTAATAGACAGAAATTTATGAGTTTAGTTTCAAAGAATCAAAAGTATCCCTTCGCAGATTTATCATTTAAAACCGAAAATTCAAAACAGAAAACCGCAAAACGCGAATTGGAGCTTCGAAAGAAAGCTTAATAACAGTTTGGGAACCAACTGTTCTTTTTATATACCGGGTGGCCCATAATTGAGGAACCATAATAATGTGTTTTTTCTTTATTTTCTTTTTGATGAATTACCTGGATGACGTACCGATAAACAAACGACGTGGCATGTTTTTTCATCAAGACGGTGCACCCACTCATTTTGCCATGCAAGTTCGCAAATCCTTTGATAAAACGTTCCCCAACGAAGAGGTCCTATCGAATGATCACCTAGGTCACCAGATATCACTCCACTCGATTTTTTTCATCCAAAAGAAAATAAAGAAAAAACACATTATTACAAAGTGCAAGAATTATTATTAGAAAAAAGAAATACAATTATTCCTATGGTTCCTGAATTATGGGCCACCTGGTGCCTAATTTCGTATATCATGAAGATATTTTCTTAGATCAGGTCTTATTTATAACTTTTTCGAAAGATGTTGATAATTGTTTAATTTGATTTTCGTTCTGAGTGTCTCTTCTTCATTCGTTTTAAAAGGAGATTTTAAATACTCTTAAACATTATTACTTACGTACGTTAATTTTTGGTTAATATTTCAACATAACTTTGAAAGCCACTGATTTATATTTATATTTTTGTTACATCCATCATGATTCGGCTGTAGGAGGCCACCTATATATTTACTGCTTTTCACATAATTAATAAGAGTCCAGTAAATTCTCATACTATACATACAGATAGATATCTACATACAATAAGCCCTATATAAATGCAAAAAACTTCACTTTTTTCTACGTGAAGGTCAAATATGATAATAAAAACCCACTCTAATAAACAGAGTTTATTTCCACAACAGTTTCGATGCCCACTGGCATCCTCTTCGAAGAGGATGCCAGTGGGCATCGAAACTGTTGTGGAGATAAACTCTGTCTATTAGAGTGGGTTTTTATTATCAATAGGCCCTATATATTAAAGGGTTTATTTAAATAACATATATTTGCAATTCACCTGTTTCTCATGCTATTTAACCCTTTAATATATATATATATATATATATATATATATATATATATATATATACTGTATATGTTACAGTCAAAGTGTGTAACCAGCCATTTCGCGTAGTGGCTGAAACTTTTTGTCATTTCGCGAAATGGCTGTTTCACTTGGTCATTTCGCGAAATGACTAAAATCTTCAGCCATTACGCGAAATGACTGAAATTCCACCTTGGTCATTTCGTACAAGATCATTTGCCCAGTTAGGTCAACTTTATGCCCGGTTAGGTCAACTGTATGCCCTTAACAATTGGTTAGGTTAAGTTATGTTATTTTCGTTAGTTTTAACGAAAATAACACAACTTAACCTAACCAATTGTCAAGGGCATACAGTTGACCTAACCGGGCAAATGAACTTGTAATTGTGTTATTTTCGTTAGGTTTAACGAAAATAATACGACCTAATCTAACCAATTGTCAAGGGCATACAGTTGACCTAACCGGGCCTTCAATGGCGGACATCGGAATAACATTGAAGGCCCGGTTAGTATTTGAAAACCTCTATATTGAAAATTCAAATTCAGATGTGTTCAAATGTTCAAATGTGTTCAAATGTGTATTTGAAGAGTGTTTCTCACTTATTTGAACAGACCTGTGGATGTATGTATGTTTCAGCAGATTTAGTTAGTTAAATAAAGGTTTGCAATTTTATTGTGATGTTTGTTATTTCTATGAATTCATGACAAAAGTCATTTTAGCCACTTCACAAAATGACCAAGGTGGAATTTCAGCCATTTCGCGTAATGGCTGAAGATTTTAGTAATTTTGCCAAATGAACAAGTGAAATAGCCATTTCGAGAAATTACTAAAAGTTTCAGGCATTACGCGAAATGGCTGGTTACACACTTTGACTGTAACATATATGAAACTTATATATATATATATATATATATATATATAATATATTTATATATATAATATATATATATTATATATATATATATATATATATATAAACTTTACCCTGGGTGGCCTAGTGGTTAAGATGCTGGGCTGCTGGTAAGGCGTGGTTCGGATTCCACGTTAAACTGTAGGTCGTAGGTGGAGTGAAAAGCTTGGACCTTCGTCAGAATGAACAATTCGGGCTGAAGTTAACCAAAGGTTATATATATATATATATATATATATATATATATATATATATATATATTATATATATATATACAGGGCGTCCCAAAACAATGTATACACACTTTAACAGCTGATAGCTCAATTGATGTTTCTTTCTTTCCAAGTTAAACCCATTAGAATTAATAATGGCAGTCAGACTAAGCTTTGAACAAAGGAAATTCATTCTAAAATGCTACTGGAAGTGTGAAAACGCAGTTGAAGTGCAAAGACAGTTTAGGAGGGAGTTTCAAACAGATCCACCAACGCGACTTACCATCACTCGAATTAGAGATAAGTTTGAAGCCGATGGAACTGTTCAGAATGTCCACAAGAAGCGTTCCGGAAGACTACGGACATCGACAAGCCCCACAAAGCAAGAAAGAGTACTGGAAACGTATCACCAAAGTCCAAGAAAATCTGTGCGACAAGCGAGTCGTGAGGTAGGAATTTCAGAATCGTCTGTCCAACGCATTTGAAGCGCTGTCAATGGAAAAGTTACATTCCAAGATTAGTCCATGCTATTAATGAAGATGATCCGGACCGAAGAGTGGAGTATTGCGAGTGGTACTTGGCACGATGTGGATGTGGATTGGACGAAGGGTTTCGTAGAATACCCTCCGCGTTCACCAGACCTCACACCACTAGACTTTTTTTTATGGGGATACTTAAAAGACAAAGTCTACGCTATAAAACCTGCAACAGTCGCTGAATTGAGAGCAGCCATTGAACGAGAATGCACACAAATACCAAACGAAATGTTTCGTGATGTTTGCGATTCCATTGCTTCGCGTTATCAGCAGTGCCTGGACCAGAACGGACGTCAGTTTGAAAACAGGCGTTGACAAAACAATTAAATAATGTCTGTAGATTCTATTACATTTTGAAAATGAAATGTATTTTAATAAACACTGCCTTTATAAGTATTTAAAGTGTGTATACATTTTTTTGGGACACCCTGTATATATATATATTATATATATATATGAGGAGATTGTAGACACCATTCGACCAGGGAAGTACGGGGGGAATGTTAGACAGAAGACAGGGAGTACTAGAACTCCAGTTTCTCCTGTTACTGTCTTCTTCAGCTGGTCTTTTTTTATGTCTTATCTACCCTGTGAGCAGTCTAGCATGCTTTCAAACACACAGTTCTCCCTCTATTTCCCACTACACACACACATGTATCTTACACACTACACAATCTTTTCAAAATTTATATTAAAAAAAAAAATGGCATCATTGAACCTTGGAGACTTTGGTTTTTACTCTCTTCTTCTTCTGCGGAGGGGTCACTTTTGCGGGCGCTCGCTCTTAGCCCCCTCCTTCCTACATGAAATATATATATATATATATATATATATATAGAGAGAGAGAGAGAGAGAGAGAGAGAGAGAGAGAGGGTTAGATAACTAATTTAGTATGCAATATTTACTTTCAGTATTCAATACTTACATTATTATTGCTATTATTATTTCTTTTGTTGTAACTCTTACTATTACTTTAAACTTCCACTATTTTATGTAATATTTTCTACTAAATACACAATAAATCATTTATTTTAAAATCACGTACATTTTCTAAACTTTATATTGTATTTATTATTATTACTGCTATTATTATTATTATTATTATTATTATTATTTTTCGTTGTCTCTATTACTATTACTTGCCACTTTCACTATTTTTAGCAACTATCTAAAAATTGTAAAACTTTCTCACTTGTATTCTTTTTTTTGAATAAAGTTTGAAGTTTGAGGTTTGAAGTTTGAATTAGCTCGATATATAAACGTACATATGTATAAAGATCATGGCGTAATTATATATTCAACAAATACAGAGTATAAAAACGAACTGTCATAGGAATATGAATTCCTCTTTTGTAAATAAAGAAAATTTTAAAAGTTTAAAAAAATATCCACCATTAGATTTGACCCGAGTATTATGCACGGGTTAACTTGAAGACGATAAAGATTAAGAAATGGTCATTTTTTTTCTGTTTTTGAGAATTCCTTTGTCATACTGAGGTAGGCAATTTCAAAAGGATTTACTCCTTCTATCTTCTGGCAGTTTTCTTTCAACTTGACTTTCAAGGATTTCGTCCAAGTCATCCGTCGCATTTACTTCCTTGCAGCCTTACATTCTCCTTCCTTAACGAGGAAATCGATTCTATTTCATCTCAAGAGATCTTGAGTCTCAAGTGCTTCCATGCAAGGATGGTCATATTTCTTCATACTGAAGGAATATGAACTATGCAATATCCAAAGCACTGTTTCGATTAAGCATGAACACAGTGCCTTGATTACAAGGAGGATTCTATTGTGAGAGGAAGCTCCATTCCACTTCTGTCCAGCGCTGAGCTCGAGAGCCAAATTTATTAATTCTCTGTCCAGAGAAAGTGATTAAAACTCCAATTTACACTGGTTGACCATCATTGTGTGCTCTCCTTTGCCTTCCATTTCATTGTATTGTTGCCCAAACCCCGTCGTTCCGGTAGTAGTACGGGTTTTCAGATGAGTGGTACATACTCTATAAAGATGCAACAGAATGCGTTATACATGAAATCTTTTCCATCCCAGTCCCAAAATATCGCAGAATCAGACAGGATTCTTTGACCAGACGTCACTCAGAGCTGGTTTCCGGATAGAATGTCTTGCTCTTAGTTATGTTCGAGCAACGTATAACGAAGAAATGTCTCTCGAGAAATAATAATTTTATTTTCGCAATGAGTGCCATAAACATACATGGGTGATTAACTAAATAAAAAATGGCTGAAAGGTAGACTTCATTAATATTTAATGTTCGTAAATAATATTAATCCTCCTCCTCCTCCTCCTCCTCCTTCTCCTTCTCCTCCTCCTCCTTCTCCTTCTCCTCCTCCTGTTGTTGTTATTGTTGTTGTTGTTCTTATTTTAATGTGATTTAAGGAGACCATACAGTTTTAGAAGCTAATATTAACCAAAAATTGAAAAATTTGCCTCTTATATTTTCACATAACGTTGGCGATAATTTGTACGTTTCTAATCTAATATTGATTTTTATGAGTTAAAAAAGAAACATTAAAAATATAATTGATTACTAGCATCGAGTTTTCTCAGAAAATAAAAATACTGTCTATAATGTATATGTTTCCTATTACATGTCATAACACACGAAGGAAAGGTTCTGGGGACCGCATAGACCAGTGGTTCCCAACCGGGTGCCTGAGGCACACCAGTGTGACCAAAGTCACTTTTTAGTGTGACCAGATAGTGTGACCAAAAAGTGTAATGTGACCAATATCAAATGGTCAACCCAAATAATGCCGTAATGATGGAAAACTAGTCCTTTACTCTTTGGAAATACGTAAGGAGAGTCGAGCATCAACGAAGAGGCTTGTGAGTAAACAGAAACATGACAGGACTTCGTCCTATTACTGAAGTTTAATAAACCCGATTTAATGTGCTTGAAAAGAAAATCCAGCATCAGAAATCCCATCAGATTTGTATAATTATTGTTTACATTTTTTATTTGCAGAAAAGTTTTATAGTATTGAAAATTGCAAAGATATATGCTGATGTTCATTGAGAAATAAAAATCTCATTTTTCATTCACAATTTCTTCTCCTTAAGTCTTGTACAAATATACACAGATAAAAGGTCGGTTTCATATTGTTTCGAGGTAAAGTGTGACCAACATTTTTCCATAAAGTTCAAAGTGTGACCAAGTTAAGAAAAAGTTGGGAACCATTGGCATTAGACAGTACCAAAGAACTTACTAGCTCTCTTTTTGACCCTATAAACCAAAAAGGGAATCTGTACGACCGACCATTAAATGATGAATGCAAAAAAACTTCACTTTTCTACGTGAAGGTCAAAATATGATAATAAAAACCCACTCTAATAGACAGAGTTTATTTCCACAACAGTTTCGATGCTCACTGGCATCCTCTTCGGGTGGATACAGAAAAACGAATGAACCAAAAACAAGAGAGAAAACAGTCCAGGGACCATTAATAAATTCGCACTTAGGTTAGATCTCGTTCTCCCGACACCGGAAGGGCATTTCTTAATGGTCTCTGAATTGTTTCCTTCTCGCCTTTTTCATTCGTTTTTCGGTTTATAATTTCTGTATAATAAACAACAATGTAATAATAAATTTATAATTTCTGTAATAAATAATAATGCAATAAGAAATGTAATAAATGTAACAATTATGTAAAAAAAAAAAATAGAATCTGTATGTATAGAACAAGAAGTTAGTTTTAAATTTTTTGCGAATGTACTTATAAGCGGGACCCTTTAATAAAATGCCCTTCCGGTGTCGGGAGAACGGGATCTAACCTAGGTGCGAATTTCTTAATGGTCCCTGGACTGTTTTCCCTCTTGTTTTTGGTTCATTCGTTTTTCTGTATCCACCCACAGAGGATGCCAGTGGGCATCGAAACTGTTGTGGAAATAAACTCTATCTATTAGAGTGGGTTTTTCTTATCACATTAAATGATGGTTGGAAAGACGGAGTTTGACGGAAAGATTTAGCATCTAATTTAAAAATAATGAATACTATTGCCTTTTTAAGACATTCTGGGAAGATACCAATTTGAGTGAGGAAGTTAATGAGCTTTCCAAGCTGGGTGGCAATTAAATTCGCATATTCTTTATAAATTATGCTTGGGATTGTGTCGATCGTATATCTTTTTATTTTTCAATTGCCTTATGGACGTTATTAAATTGTATATCGCCGTAGCTGACAAGAAGAAAGCGTGTATAAGAGGAGGCCCTCGGTACGTATCGAAGAACCGTAGCGCGGATGGGATATTAGACTTGAGTTTAGCACCCATCACAGTAAAAAATTCGTTGAAAGTGTTTATAAAAATTGTTGCGTCTGTAATGGGTTTGCTGTTAATTATTAGTTTTGGGGATGTAGAGGATTTGTTTGTTTTTATTAATCGCTTTATTAACCTCTTAACGATCGAAGTTTTTGTAGGATTAAGTTATGAGTGCGTGTATTGGAAATGGTACATATTCGACCCAGTGGTCGAAAAGAGGTTAATGAGGTTCCAGTATTGTTTTCGATCGCCTTTATATTCTTTCGAATTTACGTTTATAGTAATTAGCTTTTGCTTTCAGTATGAGTTAAGTTTACTTCAATAGTGAGTCTGTATTTGTGTGGGAAGTAAATTTCCTTCACAATTTCTCTATACTTTGTTTTTGTTTAGTGGATGTTTCTAAATCTGGTTCAAAGGAGGTTTGTTTATTCGAACAGTAGGAATATTTATGTTAATAATGGGGCAAAATTATTTAAAAGCGACCCATTGTTTTTTCTGAAAAGTTTCAGATTTTGTATTTAAAACTACTTTACCGTACCTTTAGGCAATCACCGAAACCGAAGCTTGACGAGTATAATTTTGTTTAAAATTATCTGACTACCCTTATATATTTCACAAAAGTAAGCTTACCATATATATATATATATATATATATATAAAATGTACAAATATTTTAGTTACTCTTTTGTTATAAAAAAAAAGGACATAGGACAAATATAACCAAATAGTAATGTGCCATAATGTAAAATAATATGGCAATTCGGTACTTTCCCGTTAACGGGAATACCCTAAAAAAAGTTTTACTGTTTGTTATGTACTTTTGCTCTCGTCATTTTCGTTTAAACTAACGAAAATATCACAACCCCAAAGGCGTACAGTTGACCTAACCGGGTATTCAATTAACCTAACTGGGCATTCAGTTGACCTAACCGGGCATTTTCCGTTATATTAACCTGTTAGGTTAACTCAATGCCCGGTCAGGTCAATTGAATGCCCGGTTAGGTCAACTGTACGCCCTTGATGATTGGTTAGGTTAAGTTGTGATATTTTCGTTAGTTTAAACGAAAATGACGAGAGCAAAAATACATAACAAAGAGTAAAACTTTTTTTAGGGTATTCCCGTTAACAGGAAAGTACCGGCAATTCTTATGTTTTATATAATAATTCGCGCATTTCTTTTACAAGTTTCAAATGAGTTTACAACTTTGACAGTTTTTCTATAAAGTAAAATAATTTACTTATTTTTCCTATAAAGGTTAATTTTTCATTATTGAATATCATTGTGTAAATATAGTGTACAATATTATGCAATAAAATCATTACGACTATTATTTTGAACATACATTGTGAATATACCTTTTTACACTTTATATTTTGTATTTAAAAGCTGTATATACCTTATTAGTTTCCTGGTGCTTTTATTAAAGTCTTTACGGGAAATAAAGAAGAAGCGTTGTAGATATAAATTTCATGTTAATTAAAACTCTCTGACCGTGATGCAAGTCTAAAGCACACACAAAAAAGATAGATTCTAAGGTGATGCAACTCTTTTGGCCAACCCTGTATATGGGTCTGTTCAGTAGTTGGATGCTTGGCCATCCTCCACATTCAGATGATGTGGCAATACGCCGTTCGGACCTCAAGTAAAGCTGTTCCAAGGGAGGTTAAACAACTTCAAACACTATATACAGTCTATATATATTAAAACCATGCCGATTGCAGCCCCCGCCTTAGGCACACACTCCTTTGCTACAAATTGTCGCTTGCTCCCATAAATTGGTTCTTGTTTCACATAAATGAAGTATCTTCCTTAGATGCCCTACTGGCCCCAGTATACTGTTGGTGCGCAATCACATTCATCTTCCCAGTAACTTTCCATTGATATAATCTTGAAATTTATTTCTAGTTCCACTTTCGATAACTCCTTATTAAATTCTATATTGCTTTCTATCCATTCATAGTGATTTACAATATTATATCTTGATACACATTTCTGCATAAATGTAATGCAGTATAACTCATCTCTAAATTGCAATTCTAAAAGCATTTCTCTGTTGCAATACACAGATACTCTATCTCTTTTATATAATCTTACATAGTGGTTATTTAGGTGCTTCTAATTCTCTTATAACAGAGTGTTCATTCAATTTTATTCATTTATATACACTATATTGTACTTCTCCTTAACGCTATTTCATATCTTCACTGATATACAGGGTGTCCCATAAGTCCGGCATCATAGGAGAAATTCATATTTTTCTATTTCTTAAATCATTAAGTCTAACTGTCATTGTCCCTCTCTTGCCTCTGATTTAGTTTTTCCTTCGGCTAAAATATAATCGCATGTGTATTAATTATTCTTAATAGTTTTAAATAATCTTAAATGCTGTATAAAGTCTACTAAAGGCTAACGCAATATTGTATAATAATAGTACAAAAACTTTATATTCAACCATATTCATTACATGCATTTATCTATTGATGATAAATTCACTCGTTTCTCATCGATCTGTGTGTAAATTCGTTACAGACTTTCCCTTTCGGAGTAATGCGTTATTCCATAAAAATTCCTTAGTCACGATAACCCTCTTGTATTGTTTCTGGAAAAAATATAAGATTTATGTTGACACTTATTAAAGAATATTACGCACCGTAAGTCATATTAAATTCTAACGCAATTAAATTATGTATTAATTTGGATCTACTGTGTGTGTGTGTGTATATATATATATATATATATATATATATTGTATTCAATAATATTGTTTTGTATTAAGTTATTACAAAATGTAATTAATAAGAGAAAGTTTGCCATTAGTAGCGGTGTTTCAAGACTCAGTTGTTACTCCCCACTGCATATATATATATATATATAGATATATATATATGTGTGTGTGTGTGTGTGTTTGTGTGTGTGTGTGTGTGTCTGAGTATCAAACATTAAAATTCATTCCATTGCTCAAGGCCACAGCGACAAGATGACCTCTTTCAACGGGCTCTCTGTTCGTGCGTCTGTCTAATAAATGAAGACTCCATGGAATTTTTCATTAGTCTCCCCCAACATTTTTTTTGTGCTTATGCCTTATTGCATTAAGCCCCCACCCACCCAATACCCCTACTCGGAAATGATTCCAACCAATCTTGGAGACCATTGTCGACGCTGAAGAAATATAACTTATATAAGAAAATCTGGTGCTGTTACACACTCAACCCCAATAAACACGCGACAGGGGGACACGCGTTACGCGTTATATATATATATATATATATATATATATATATATATATGAAAATTATTTCACGAAAGTAACACGAAAGTAACGCGCTTTCGTCTAATGACATCCTCAGGAACACTGAAGTACATAAAGGGTTACAGCCTATATATAGGTTACAGAAAAAAAAAAAAACTATACATACACACACACATATATAATATATATATATATATACAATAAACGGAGAGAGAAAAAATAAAAAATAAAAAATTATTAAACAATAAAGGATTGTGGGAGGAGCATACAAATTTGTAAGGAAAAACTACCGATTTTTAGCACAAGATTAGCACAAGATCAAATTAATTGTTTCCAACCAATGGTATAAAAAAAATAAAAATACAAATTTATACTAGAAATCTGCGCGGGTTTTAGCACTTTGCCCTTCTTTAGGTTCGATGTATATAAAATTAAATTTTAAAAAATACAAGTTATTTGAGTAGCATACAAGTTTACCAAAGATTTAGCGTTCTACCCTTCTTATCTAAATCTGTTTTGAAGGAATTCAAAACAACAGGATCGAGTTGAAAAAGACCTTTGCTTATGTTGAAGTTATTTGTGAGT
Source organism: Bathynomus jamesi (assembly GCA_023014485.1). Lineage (NCBI taxonomy): Eukaryota > Metazoa > Arthropoda > Malacostraca > Isopoda > Cirolanidae > Bathynomus > Bathynomus jamesi. The sequence goes on along the minus strand of JAJOZX010000409.1, from coordinate 958,135 downwards.
TGGATAATGGCAGACTCAAGAATATTTCTATTAACAATGTTGCTAGAGTGAAATAAAACTGAAGCATTATTCCAATCAATACAGTGGGATAACTCTGACAAATGGATAAAAAGGGCACTGGACGACTGTCCTGTTCTAATGGAATATTGATGCTGTTTTATACGTGTGTGCAAATCCTTTCCCGTCTGACCTATGTAAAAGGAATCACATTGTTTACAACCAATTTTATAGATAATGCCTGAATTATTGGTAGGGCTATTTTTTACTATGATATTTTTCACAATATTGTTATATGAAAATACTACATTAATATCCAAAAGTTTAAGTACATTAGCAATGCCTAAAAAGCCCGGGAAAAATGGAAGTACTAAAATATTTTTTGACAAAGTATGAGTGTTATTATTCACACGATAGAAAGTTCGTTTTGCCTTGTTGAGACAAGATTCCATAAACGCAGATGGATAACGCAGATCACTTCCAATACCGTTGATTTTTTCCAATTCGGCATCGATGTATTCCGGACTGGCGATCCTAAGGGCGCGGAGAAACATTGAAGAAAAAATGGCCTTGTTAGTGGGGGTGTCATGTCCCGAGTAAAAATGTACGTAGGACAAATTGTTTGTTTTTTCCGATAGATACTAAACTTAAAACCTGGGCTTTCCCTATGTACACGCACATCCAAAAATGGGATTGAATTGTCTTGTTCCACTTCTAAAGTAAACTTAATGGAGGGGACTTGATCATTTAACTGAAGGAGGAAGTTATCAGGTCACGATTCATGGGCCAGATACACAAAATATCGTCGACGTACCGCAACCAAGGGATGCCAACCCCCAGGATTCTCGGAATGTAAGTAATTTCGAAAAACTCCAAATAAATATAGGAGAGGAGGGGCGACAAGGGGTTGCCCATGGCCATCCCAAAAACTTGTTGATAATACTCGTTATTGAAAATGAATTTACAGTCTTTGATGCAAAGCTTAATAAGTTCCAAAACAATGTGTGAAGGTAGTGGCAGGTCATACTTATGTAATTCTCGGGAGAGAAAGTCAAGCATATCGTCAATCGGTACTTTTGTAAACAATGAACAAACGTCAAAACTGATCAATCTATCGTTGGTTTCAGTACGTGCATTATTCAATTTTTCAGTAAGATCCATGGAATTTTTTACATGTGAATCAGAGATAGTTCCGAGAATGGGGGAGAAGACTTTCCTAAACGTTTCCGCAATAGCCTCTCACAATTAAAAAAAGATGGGGAGCTCCATATTACTAAAGCAGACAAGGCTAACACCATAGTTATTATGGACAAAGAGGACTACATCAGAAAGATGAACGAGCTTCTCCAGGACCCCGCCACATACAGCAAACTTAGGAAGAACCCGCAGGATAACGTCATCAAATCATTTAATAGTGGCTTGAAACGCATTCTCAAACATCACAAGGACTTAATTCCGCTTTTCATGTCCACTTCACTTCTCTGCCCTACCTTTACGGTCTCATTAAAACCCACAAACCTGGCAACCCTATGCTCCCTATAATTAGCTCGGTGGGCTCTATTACTTATAAACTCTCCAAATGGCTTGTCAAAGTCCTGTCCCCCATTCTCGGGACTATCTCTGATTCACATGTAAAAAATTCCATGGATCTTACTGAAAAATTGAATAATGCACGTACTGAAACCAACGATAGATTGATCAGTTTTGACGTTTGTTCATTGTTTACAAAAGTGCCGATTGACGATATGCTTGACTTTCTCTCCCGAGAATTACATAAGTATGACCTGCCACTACCTTCACACATTGTTTTGGAACTTATTAAACTTTGCATCAAAGACTGTAAATTCACTTTCAATAACGAGTATTATCAACAAGTTTCTGGGATGGCCATGGGCAACCCCTTGTCGCCCCTCCTCTCCAATATTTATATGGAGTTTTTCGAAATTACTTACATTCCGAGAATCCTGGGGGTTGGCATCCCTTGGTTGCGGTACGTCGACGATATTTTGTGTATCTGGCCCATGAATCGTGACCTGGATAACTTCCTCCTTCAGTTAAATGATCAAGTCCCCTCCATTAAGTTTACTTTAGAAGTGGAACATGACAACTCAATCCCATTTTTGGATGTGCGTGTACATAGGGAAAGCCCAGGTTTTAAGTTTAGTATCTATCGGAAAAAAACAAACAATTTGTCCTACGTACATTTTTACTCGGGACATGACACCCCCACTAACAAGGCCATTTTTTCTTCAATGTTTCTCCGCACCCTTAGGATCGCCAGTCCGGAATACATCGATGCCGAATTGGAAAAAATCAACGGTATTGGAAGTGATCTGCGTTATCCATCTGCGTTTATGGAATCTTGTCTCAACAAGGCAAAACGAACTTTCTATCGTGTGAATAATAACACATACTTTGTCAAAAAATATTTTAGTACTTCCATTTTTTGGGCTTTTTAGGCATTGCTAATGTACTTAAACTTTTGGATATTAATGTAGTATTTTCATATAACAATATTGTGAAAAATATCATAGTAAAAAATAGCCCTACCAATAATTCAGGCATTATCTATAAAATTGGTTGTAAACAATGTGATTCCTTTTACATAGGTCAGACGGGAAAGGATTTGCACACACGTATAAAACAGCATCAATATTCCGTTAGAACAGGACAGTCGTCCAGTGCCCTTTTTATCCATTTGTCAGAATTATCCAACTGTATTGATTGGAATAATGCTTCAGTTTTATTTCACTCTAGCAACATTGTTAATAGAAATATTCTTGAGTCTGCCATTATCCAACTCACAAATAACTTCAACATAAGCAAAGGTCATTTTCAACTCGATCCTGTTGTTTTGAATTCCTTCAAAACAGATTTAGATAAGAAGGGTAGAACGCTAAATCTTTGGTAAACTTGTATGCTACTCAAATAACTTGTATTTTTTTAAATTTATTTTTATATACATCGAACCTAAAGAAGGGCAAAGTGCTAAAACCCGGGCAGATTTCCAGTATAAATTTGTATTTTTTTTTTCTATAACATTGGTTGGAAACAATTAATTTGATCTTGTGCTAATCTTGTGCTAAAAATCGGTAGTTTTTCCTTACAAATTTGTATGCTCCTCCCACAATCCTTTATCGTTTAATAATTTTTAATTTTTTTATTTTTTCTCTCTCCGTTTATTGTATATATATATATATATATATATATATATATATATATGTAAAAAGTGAACAATGAACAATAGTTTTATGTTCGAATGTCCATTTTTACATAAGAACCAAAATCGCTTAACGCGAGTTTGGATAATAATTTTACTTGTAGCTTCCTATTTTTGTTCGTGTCACAAACCTACGATCTACCCTTTCTATGGTTTAGTCGTATCCATCATCCATTTTTCAGTTGTTATAAAAGTTATTATAATTAATTATGAATTGTCTTGCATCTCATCCCCGCCCCCATACGTCCATATTTTAGCTTGACCGCTATCCTTTATTAATTTTATTACTTATTCATTCATCTACCTATTGGTTACTTATGCCCTATCAACTTATCAGTCTATTTTTACTCGTGTCAATCTATGAAACGCAAAACTTTTGCCTTCGTTCGAAAACGTTCTCGTATTATTTTTTTCATTTTTATTTTTAATTATTTGACCTCCCGAGGTGAACTCTAGACAATGCTTAGTAAGTTATTATCAGAAATTCCACTCATCACAGCATAATTTGAACGCTTCTAAGATAAAAAAGGTCTCCTTTCGCTTTGATTCGAATTTATAACATTATCATGTGTTATGTTATTATAATATAATGTAATTGATGTAATGTACTTTAATGAAACTGTAATGAACAATAACTTGTAATGTACTTCAGTGTAACTAATTAAATGTAATGATTTAATTTATAATGTAAGAATGTACTTTAATGGAATTGTAATTAAAACAATAATAAGTGAATATGAATTAATTGGTAGTTGTAATCCATAATTGTAATCGTAATTGTAATGAACCAAAATTAATACGTACTCAGTCATGTACTCAAAATTGTGCTTATGTGCTAATACGAAATTATATCGCTTTCAGGAATGTAGAATCAGCGATAGTTGTTCTTTTTTATTTTTTATTTTTTTATTGTTTTTAGTTGAAATCTTTCAAAAAAACATCTGAGCATGTGTTTAAAAAAAAGGGGGGAAATTTAACCTTCAACTGTTCTCCCCCAAACATTTAAGTTATATTATACGTATATTTGTAAAATACTTCTTTTCATTATAGGACTTCATTTAAGGCACTTCTAGATTAGACTTCTAGATTAATCTTCATCATTAGAACACCCTTCTCATTAGAGATCTTCGTCATTGGACTTCAGTTAGAGAACTTCATCGAGACTCTTCTTTGGACAGCAGCCTCGCTGCGGGGGGGAGGGGGCAGAGGCCCCTTGCCCCTTAACAAGAACGCCTCGTCTATACGAGACACCCCAGACCCAGCCAGGATAAGAAGAAGAAGAAGATTATTAAGAAGAGGATTCTTCCAGCTGGCGACCTTGCCAGGATAAACACATAGAAGAAGGAAGATAACAAGACTAGACCCTTTAACCAGGATCTTCACGACTCCAGGATTCTTCCAGTCTTCCAGACCCTTTACCAGGATCTTAAGAAGATTATTTTACCCAGAAGATTTTTACCCAGAAGATTTTTACCCAGAAGATTTTTACCCAGAAGATTTTTACCCAGAAGATGTTTAACCAGAAGATTTTAGCCAACAAGACGTCTTCAGGACACGTCTCAAGGATTTCCCCATAGAAAATTTTGTTAAGTACATTTTGTTTTTTAAGTAATTTATAAACATTTGAAAAATCAGTATTATTAACAGTTAATATTTAGTATTGAGCCAGAATTTAACACAAAACACAGTGAACATTCAGACACCAGTGATACATTTTTTTTTTAGTGAAACAGTAATTTTCACAAAAGTTAAAAGTCACAAAAGTTAATTGTAACAGAGTTAATTGTAACAGAGTTAATTGTAACAGAGTTAATTGTAACAAAGTTAATTGTAACAAAGTTAATTTCAGAGAGAGAATTTCAGTTATTTTCAATGTTACATTCAATATAGAATAATTTTATTTTATGTACCTTCCCGTACATTAGAATGAAATATTGTTACATCTTTTTTATTTTTCTGTTTGCAAATTTTTTTCAATTACTGAATTGAATTGACTTGCAAATTAAGAGAGAGAGAGAGTTTATAGATTTAGAGATACTTGAAGTAATTTTGAAGTCATTTTTTTTTTAAGTCATTTTTGAAGTCATTTTTTGAAGTCAGTTTTGAAGTCAGAAGGTTGCACCAAGAGGGTTAACCAAACCCCAGAGGTTAATCGTCTCCACTTGATAAAGATCAAGTGCAGTCATTTTCCATTTTTAGTTTCATTTTCAGTTCAGAATACTTGATAAGAGGTCAAGTCAGAAGGTTGCGCCAAAACGGCCAACCGCCCCAGAGATTTATAGAGATACTTGATAAGAGTTCAAGTCAATAGGTTGCATCTAAGAGGGACAACCGCCCCAGAGATTTATAGAGATACTTGATAAGAGTTCAAGTCAATAGGTTGCATCTAAGAGGGACAACCGCCCCAGAGATTTCAGTTAGATTCGAAGTCAGAGTTAGATTCGAAGTCAGAGTTAGATTCGAAGTCAGAGTTAGATTCGAAGTCAGAGTTAGATTCGAAGTCAGAGTTAGATTCGAAGTCAGAGTTAGATTCGAAGTCAGAGTGATTTATTCCAAGTAATTTTTATTTCAAGTCCCAAGTTAGTTTTCAATGCAGTCAATTGAATTCAACTTTTCCTTTGTAATTTAAGAAAATGTAATTTAAGAATTTAATTCAACCTTTTTTTTGTAAAAGAATTTAATTCAACCTGAATTGACGGGGTTGCGTCTTTAGTTTAACCTTTTTTCTTGTTCATGTCATTATTGCGTATATAAATATATAGGTGAAATGACATTTTGTTGTTTGTAACCCAAAACAGTTTTTACAATTGTATGTAACGATTTGGTAATCATTGTAATGTATATGTGATAATAATAGTTGTGTAATAATTAATTAATCGATCTTGTCCTAATGACTCCTTTTAAATTACTATATGAGGAACATGCCGTCCTCCGTTTTGTTTCAACTTTTTTTTTAGTTTTTGTTCTAAGTAGTGTGACAAGCAATCTCTTTTCGTTAAAAAAAAAAAAAAAAGCAAGCAAAGTGCTCACGAAAAGATGTAATTGTCAATTTCAAACTTATATCCCCCGCTTAGTCACTCAATTCCCCCGAATGTCGTACTCCAACCTTTGTCTTTTTTTTATTTTTATTTTAACACCCCCAACCCCAGTTAAACCCAGTGACAACCGGAGAAATGGTTCAACCATGGTTAATTCCTCTTTAGTACTATGGAACATGACCTCCGTTTATGTTAAGTTGTGTTTTTTTTTTATTTTTAAGAATATTATATGCTTAGTTTATTATAGTTTATCATTGATTTCTATTTTCAAACTTTATATTTTTATATATATTTTTTTTTTAATTCGATTAATACTGAGTAATTGTCGTAGTCGAATTTAATCTGTGTCTCGAAATTATAAAATACACACTTTGTACCCAATAAACATAAATACACATTTGACCGCAGGTCTATACATCATCCATTACGTAATTCTATTTTTACCTACACTAGTCAATAAAAATTAGCTTATAGCTTGTATGATTTATATTTTTCCCTCTTACCTATTCATTATGAATATAATTTATCCCACAGAAGAAAAAAATAAAATTTTGTAAAAAATTTTAACCATATCATTCTTTGTCTAACTTAATTGTTTGTCTAAATTAACGTACTAATCCTTTTATTCTGTTTGTATAAAAGTCGTTTTAATCTTTGATTTTTTTTTAATATTTTGTAAGCAAGTGTCATTTTAAAAATTTGATTACTCTGCATTGTACTCAACTACCCGAACTCATTCTGTATAAAATTTCTATTGTAAAGAATGTCGTCATTACTTACGATGTTGTTTTCTCATTTGTATTGTATTAATGGTACCCTATTAAATTATTGTATAAATATCATTTTAAAAGGGGAGAGTAATGTAAAAAGTGAACAATGAACAATAGTTTTATGTTCGAATGTCCATTTTTACATAAGAACCAAAATCGCTTAACGCGAGTTTGGATAATAATTTTACTTGTAGCTTCCTATTTTTGTTCGTGTCACAAACCTACGATCTACCCTTTCTATGGTTTAGTCGTATCCATCATCCATTTTTCAGTTGTTATAAAAGTTATTATAATTAATTATGAATTGTCTTGCATCTCATCCCCGCCCCCATACGTCCATATTTTAGCTTGACCGCTATCCTTTATTAATTTTATTACTTATTCATTCATCTACCTATTGGTTACTTATGCCCTATCAACTTATCAGTCTATTTTTACTCGTGTCAATCTATGAAACGCAAAACTTTTGCCTTCGTTCGAAAACGTTCTCGTATTATTTTTTCATTTTTATTTTTAATTATTTGACCTCCCGAGGTGAACTCTAGACAATGCTTAGTAAGTTATTATCAGAAATTCCACTCATCACAGCATAATTTGAACGCTTCTAAGATAAAAAAAGGTCTCCTTTCGCTTTGATTCGAATTTATAACATTATCATGTGTTATGTTATAATATAATGTAATTGATGTAATGTACTTTAATGAAACTGTAATGAACAATAACTTGTAATGTACTTCAGTGAAACTAATTAAATGTAATGATTTAATTTATAATGTAAGAATGTACTTTAATGGAATTGTAATTAAAACAATAATAAGTGAATATGAATTAATTGGTAGTTGTAATCCATAATTGTAATCATAATTGTAATGAACCAAAATTAATACGTACTCAGTCATGTACTCAAAATTGTGCTTATGTGCTAATACGAAATTATATCGCTTTCAGGAATGTAGAATCAGCGATAGTTGTTCTTTTTTATTTTTTTATTTTTTTATTGTTTTTAGTTGAAATCTTTCAAAAAAACATCTGAGCATGTGTTTAAAAAAAAGGGGGGAAATTTAACCTTCAACTGTTCTCCCCCAAACATTTAAGTTATATTATACGTATATTTGTAAAATACTTCACTTCATTATAGGACTTCATTTAAGGCACTTCTAGATTAAACTTCTAGATTAATCTTCAATTAAGGCTCTTCATTATTAGACTTCTTCATATCAGCACCTCATCGGGAGGGGGCAGAAGCCCCTTGCCTCCTTAACTTAAGTAATTTTAGATTCCGGCCTGAGCCATGGTCGAAAGAGGTCGAACCTCTACCCCTTGTAATTCAGAGTACCAACTGTAATTTTTAAGAAGTAAAGCACACTTTAAGAAGTTTTTATCTTTTTCCTTCGAGCCGTGCTCGGTTCAGAACTTAGTCAGAAAAGTCGATAATTATAAAAAGAGAAGAATTAATAAGCAGAAAGAAAAGAATTAACAGAGTGTCGACCCCCTAAGGTGACCGAAAAGAATTATAGAAAAGTATAAAGAAGAAACATCCGTTGCAGCCTCCTAACTAGAACCCCCTTCGAATCCGAACCGACAAAGGGCCATAGAGGGGGGGGGTTAACATATTATATATATATATATATATGTGTATGTATAGTTTGTTTTTTTCTGTAACCTATATATAGGCTGTAACCCTTTATGTACTTCAGTGTTCCTGAGGATGTCATTAGACGAAAGCGCTTGAGCACCATTCTGTGTTTCCTTTCCTTCGTGGTTTTATTCATCATATATATATATATATATATATATATATATATATATCTTAATGTTATAATGTTTCAAACCAACAAAGACCGTAGGATCCACTAATGGTTAGTCTACTTAACTGTGTTTGTAGTTGTGTATTGTGCATGTCCTCCGTGGTGGCGGAGGGGACCTACAATTTTACGTGGGTTACGAACCACAAAAACCTTCAGTTTACTACCTTAAACTATACCCAATCTGTCAACATATGCATCTAATCGATTTTTAAACATGTTTATAGACGTGCTACTAATTACTTCTACCGGCAAACTATTCCAGCTATTTACTATTCTATGCGTAAAAAGGTTTTTGGCAACTGCTGTCTCGAACCTTCTACTTGTTAACTTACAGCCATTATTTCTAGTTCTATTATATTGTGATATTTCGAAAAAACTATCTCTTTTTACGTTATCGAGCCCATTCATAATTTTAAAAACCTGAATTAGATCACCCCTTAGCCTTCTAATCTCGAGTGTAGTCAATTTTAACTCCTTAAGCCTATCCTCGTACGACTTCGACCTAACCGACGGAATCATCTTAGTTGATCGTCTTTGAACTCTTTCGATTTTATCTATATCTTTGCGCATATACGGATTCCAAAAATGGATCGCGTACTCCAAATGGGGTCTAACTAATGATTCATAAAGAGGAACAATAATATCGCGCGATTTGTACTCAAAATTCCTAGCTATAAAAACTAGCACCTTGTTCGCCTTATTGACCGCTGCTGTATTTTCTTTCGCCACTTTTAAATCACCAGTGACGATAACTCCCAAATCTTTTTCTTGTTCTACGCTTGCCAACCCCTTCCCTAACATACTATACGCAAAATTACCGTTACGTAAACCTATACGTAAAATTTTGCACTTATCGACGATAAATCTCATTTGCCATGTGACTGACCAATCAACGATTTTGTTCAGATCTTCCTGGATTTTACTTCTATCTTCATCATTAATCGCCCTACCACCTAACTTCGTGTCATCCTCAAACTTTGAAACTGTACTGAATAAACCGACATCTTAATCGTTAATATACGAGTATATAAGAAAAAGCAAGGGACCCAATACAGAACCCTGAGGAACGCCACTCGCTACATTAACCCAACACGACTCCGCTCCATCAACGACCACCCTCTGTTTTCTACCTCGCAACCACTCTTCTATCCAATTCATTACTACACCCCTGATTCCATGAGCCTTAGTTTTTTCAATGAGTCTTTTGTGCGGTACGATGTCAAACGCTTTTTGAAAATCTAAATACACTACAGCTACCGCCCGATGACTATCGTAAACTTCAACCACGCTTTGAAAAAATTCTAAAAGATTAGTTAAGCAAGATTTGTTTCACCTAAAACCGTGCTGCGTATTTCTAACCAAGTTATGCAATTCTAAGTGTTCGACTATACGATCACTAATTATTGATTCCAGTAGCTTACCTACAACAAACGTTAAACTGATTGGCTTATAATTTCTCGCCGCACCTTTATCGCGTTTCTTAAAAATAGTTGTTACATTTGCTAACTTGAAATTATCTGGTACGCACCCCTCAGAAATAGACGCATTAAAAATCTTTGTTAGCGGCACAACAATGTTTTATTTTAATTCTTTTAGTTGTATGGGATATATGGAATCCGGCCCCGGTAATTTACGCATTTTCATTTTATCAATATAGCGCATTACCTCCCTTTCCCTAACCACAATATTATCTAAAGTATTACCATTGTGAAAAGGTATGGTATCTATGACAGTAAGGATATCCGTTACATCTTCTTTTTAAAAACTGACGTAAAAAATTCGTTTAGCAGGGTAGCCATTTGTTTGTTTTCAGAAACTAGCGCTCCGTCAGTATTTTTCAACAGCCCCAAGACATTCTTTACTGGATTCCTATTATTGACATAGTGAAAGAATCGCTTGGGGTTTTCTTTGCCGTCACGAGCTATAGAGATTTCAAAATCACGCTTGGACTTTTTTATTACGCTTTTCGCTTCACGCCTTAGAGCTATGTAGTTGTTTCGTAACCACAAATTGTGTTTATCGCACTTATGTAGTTTATAAGCCCTATCTCTACTCCTTATAATATCCCCTACTCTAGAAGTAAACTATAAGGGCTTGTTATTTACTTTCGCACGCTTAATCTTGTACGGTACACACACACACACACACACACATATATATATATATATATATATATATATATATATATATATAATATCCAAAACTCATTTTTACCCAATGTGAGGGTGAGTGTGCCCCAAGGAATCACCTGAGCCTAAGCATTAACAGGGTTAGTGGCCCGCTGAATTCAACCCAAGCGCCAGCAGCAGCGACCAAACCCAGAGCCCGACACTGATACCACTGAGGTAGAAAGAGCTTATATATTGTTATGTATGGGAATAATGAATAATAAGATAACGATTAATTAATTGATAATGTAATTAATTCAGTACAGGCCGAAATTGGCTACAACGGTTGCTCATGCAAAGAGAATGAATTTGTATGTGTAAATGCCAAACTGAAAGCGAAGCTCAAACAAAGAATTATTTTTCGTCATGAAACAAAGCTAACAAGCCAAAAATGGCGATGGGCATTTTTGTATAGAAGTCCGTTTCGAGTGTAAACGAAACAATTTGAAAAATCTTAAGTACATGCCTGTTCCCATGTAACTTAGGACGTAAGATAATGAATTCCAATGTCTATTTAATTCTATACAATTTCAAATAACAATTATGAAGGGGCAAGCTACATAAAATTTAATTAGGGAAAGAAATAAAAAATTTAATTGTGAAGAAATATGTGAGTTCCCACGCTTCACGCCAGACAAAGCGGAAAGTGAAACTGCATTCAGGGTTAAATTGTTAGAATCAATAACATGTTACAATTACATCTTCTTTTCTAAAGGTTGATAATCCTTAAAAATAAGATGAATCAATTTAAGATAATCTTATTTTGGTATGTAAGTAAATCTTACGCCTGGCACCCTCGCTTGGCAACAGGTGCTCATAGCCGAAAAAAGAAGTTATCATATATAAAATCAAATCGTATTAAAGCAGTGAACGAGAAAGAAATTTATATCAAATTACTCTTTACCTATTGCCAAACAACGTAGCATAAAATTATGATAGTTAAAAGATGGGATTAATGTCTTTATTAGAAAATAAAACGTGAAGCAAAAGGCGCCAAATAAGAAAAACGGAAAACAGCAGTGCGTTTCTGAAGTTGAAACGATAAAATCATAAAAAGACTCCGTGTGAAAGTTTGAAGTAAAAGTCACAAATTAGTTCACAGTACAATTTAACGTAAAGAAAATGTGTGGTTCACTAAGTTCAATAAGCTCAAATAAGTCATCCCTATAAGAGTATAGAAAACGGACCTAACGCATAAAACACTCTTAAAGCGAATGTGTTGGCTAAAGTGATTGGAACGCAAAATAGTCTTCCCTTAAAAATTTAACTGAAGAAAATGGAGACACTCCGTATATTCTATTCGTGTCCGTAAATACTAGAAAATAGTATATCCTACATTCTCCGTTTAGAAAACGGACTGAGTGCCGTACATTCGATAGAAATATAAAATACACATGTTATTATAATGCAAAGGTTCTCAAGAAGAGAATATTTACTACTGTCACAAAGGAAGTAGGTGAAAAATGTAACTAAGGTATGCATTAGACATTATACTGTAATTGAAATGATCAAATAACCAGATAGGATTCAAATAATTCTATGAAAATGTATTATGTACCTAGCTAATACGGTTAAAAGGCCGGGTAGAGAAAAAAATTGTTACTCTAAAGATAACTCAATCAAAATTGTAGTATGTATGTGTTCAATCATTTTTAATGGCCTTGCGTATTACAATACGGCTGTATTCAGTTAAATAACTACCCATTGTAGATTAAACTTGTCTAACAATCAAACTTAAATTGCTTCGGCATGTTACTTAATTTTATTATTAAGTGTCTTCTTAAATAAACAAAAATTTATCACTGTCAACAATTTCATTTTTGCAGTGTAAGTTGTTTAATAAGATTTTTGACGAATACACTAATTTTGTAAAAGGCTTTTCAATTATTCCCCGACACGGATTGACAGAGAAATAGACTATATAACAAGTTATATATATAACCTTGGGTTAAGTTAATATAATGTGGTTTAAAGAAAAACAGGCTAAAATACAAATATAAATCATACAGTAAATGTAATGAATAAAACCATATCATATAACATGGGGGCCTGTCCGCTGTCCGGGAAACCACGTAATATAACAATATATATATATATATATATATATATAACTTTGACAATAACATTTAGAATAATTATTCGATATAATTTGTTTATTTTTTATGTAGAAATCAAAGAAATGTAACATTGAAGACCTCTGAAAGAAATTTAGACCGATGAGCAAAGAAAATTAGAAGAGACCGCTTCCCTTCTAAAAAAAAATTGCTTTCTAAATAAATACAATTCTTGCGAATGTTTTTCTATTTTTGAAAGAATTTCCAATTTATAGACTTCATTATCGTATCCTTCTTAAAAGAACTCATAAAACATTTATGTTAATACAAATGAAAAGTCACACGCTTTCAAAATACGTTCCATTCATTTTGGTGTTAATAGCTTTGACTTACGCATTTAAGTTTCATCCGAGTACATTTTTAATGATATTTTTCAACTTTATATCTCTTTTATCGCGAGCTTTAAAAGAAATGAAGAGCGATGAACGAGTGTTGTCTGACATAAGTAATTAAACTCGCGTATACAACAAAGGTTTGTCTAGAACGTAAACCTTTAAGACTGTAAAACGTATTAACGGAGTTTTACATAACTGAATATTCAAGTAAATATTTTTATTAGATCTACAACTATAAGCGTCGTTGAGAGTGTTGTCCAGTGTTGTCAAGAAAGTGTACATTTTGGTCATGGGTACTTTTAAGTAATAAATTATTCCATTTATGGCATACGAATGGAAGGAATATCTGAATTTTATAATTCACGTAATCACTCCTTCGGAATCTGTTCAGAATCTGAAATAATTAAATATAAAACGACTGTGCATTCCAAGATAGGTGAAAACAGAAATTTTACATGTAATATACAGTATATTGCATGCTGGAGAGACAACTCCTACCAGGCGCGTCCCTCCGGTGGTGGATGAGGGAACCCCTCAGCATGTAAATGGGAGGGCTGCTCCGAATACCCAATAAGGAGCCTTGGACCAAACAGCAGCAGAGGAGTGGCTTGCCGGTTGCCTTATTAGCCAGGAAACCTTCATAATCATGATAAGTCCGACACATGATGATATGATTAGAGTTACCGCGTCCGGGGGAACCGACGCGCAGCAGGTTCTCTGGCCCCAGGCTTGCGGTGGAAAATATGTGCTGTGGTCGGCAAAGAGAGGGTCAACGGTGGCGTCCGTGAATGCAAGATCGTGGTTCTCACCGGGTAGACTACGTTGTATGCTGGAAGAAATAAACCGTTACAGATGGGATGTCCTGGGGGTATCGGAGACGCACTGGACGAGTGAAGGTGAGTTGATGTCGGAGGGGATCCGAGTTTTATACTAGGGAAGAGCCGATAATGTCCACAAAGAGGGTGTTGCACTGATGCTGAATAAAGAGGCACAGAAAGCTTACATAGAACACAGAGCAGTGTCGTCAAGAGGAATATCTGTAACATTGCGTGAACACCATATAAATGCGAAAATTTTCCAGGTGTATGCGCCGGACGCAGGACATGCAGATGCGGAGATGGAAGAGTTTTATCAACAGTTGAACGACGAAATAGATCGCACAAACGGAAGAGACCTCCTATTGGTGATTGGTGACTTCAACAGTAAGATTGGAAGTGATAATGTTGGATATGAGGAAGTTATGGGAAAATTTGGGATAGGAGAGAGAAATGAGAGAGGAGAATGGATGTTAGACTTCTGTAAAACAAAGCAGCTGTGTATAGCAAACTCCTACTTTCAACATAGAGAAAGCCATAACTATACATGGTCACACCCTGATGGAGTACATAGGAGCTGCATAGACTACTTGTTAGTTAATAAACGCTGGAGATCGGCGATAAGCAATACAAGAGTGATGAGAGGTGCGGATTTCGGGACAGATCATGAGATGCTCCTATCCAATATCAAAGTCAAGTTCTACATTGCAAGGAAGACAACAAATGAGAGAACACGGTATAATGTAGAAAAGCTAAAGAATAGCGAAATTAGAGATGAGTTTCAGGTAACGATCGGCGGGAGATTTGCAGTCCTTATGAACGAAAACGAAGATATAGATGGGTTATGGAGTAAGGGCAGAGATCACCTGAAATAAGTGGCGGAGCAACTACTGGGTAAGAGGAGGAAACTAAAACAAGGTTGGATGACGGAGGAAGTACTGAGGAAGTGCGACGAGAGGAGAGAAGCCAAGAAAAGGAAAAAATAACAACCCTCCGGAGGAAAATAAAAACCGATATAGACAATTGGGCAGAGAGGTAGCGAGGGGATGTGGGATGGCGAAGGAGACCTGGATCAGAGAAAAATGCGAGAAATGCGAAAGCAGCTTTAGAACTGGTAATTCGAAGGACCTATACAAAACGGTTAAAGAGCTGATGAGAGAGTGGACCCACCAATCAGTAGCAGTAAGAAATGCGGATGGTGAAAAGGTTTCAAACGAGGAGAAGGTGAGAGAAGTGTGGAAGAGCCACTACCAGAGGCTTTACAGAGGACCAGAGGAGAAGTTCAGTCTTTTAAACTTCCTGGAGCTGCAGAGACAGAATGCAGAGCGGATAGATACACCAGAAGTGTTGCAAGCGGAGGTGAGAAGCAGCATTCAACAGATGGCGAGGGATAAAGCTCCCGGGGCAGATGGAGTGGTGCAGGAGTTGTTAGACGCGGGTGGAGACGCGACGGTGGAGTGGCTCACAAAGCTGTTCCAGAGGGGACTGACTGAGGGAGTCTTCCCTCAGGAGTGGGGTCGGGCGTTTATTGTGCCGATCCACAAGAAAGGAGACGTGACTGTTTGCGGTAATTACCGACCCATAAGTTTGCCTCCGCATGCGTACAAAGCTTTAGCCAGGATTATCCAAAGGAGATTTAGCAATAGAGAAGAGGAAATACTAACAGAAGAACAGGCCGGCTTTAGAGCTGGCAGAGGAACGATCGACCAGATCTTCACCTTTAGCCAGATCGTGGAAAAGAGGTGGGAGTTAGGAAGGGACGTCTTCTGTGTATTTGTGGATTTCAAACAAGCGTTTGATTCGGTTTGGAGAGAGGCGATGGTGGCGGTGTTGCGGGCTTACGGTTTCGAGGATGATTTGGTATGTTTGATCAGTAGACTGTATGAGTCAACTAGCGCGGTGGTAAGCAAGGAACCAACGGTCACAGAAAGTTTCCACATTAAATGTGGAATGATGCAGGGATGCCCGCTCTCCCCTCATCTGTTCAGTCTGTATCTGGAAAGAGTGATGAGGGAGGCCCTGGACGATTGTGAGGATGGTATATTGGTAGGTGGAGAGCGTATCACCAATCTGAGATACGCCGACGACATTGTGTTGATGGCAGATTCTGTCAATCAACTGCAGGGAATGGTGAGAAGATTGGAGAGAGTATGTGCAAAGTATAAACTTGTCATCAATGCAAATAAAACAAAGGTAATGAAGATAGGTAGGAGAAGGGAAGATATTCGTATAGAGCTGGCCACAGGAGAGATTGAGCGGATGACTTGCTTTAAATATCTCTCGTATAATATGATAAGAAATAGAATCGGACTGGGACATGTCGCTTTCAGGAAACTGACAAAAGTATGGAGGGACCAATCCATCTCGCGCAAATTGAAGCTTCGACTCATGAATAGCGTAGTAATACCTACTTTATTGTATGGATCGGAGTGTTGGGTGTGGGTGATGAAACGAAAAGAAGAACATAAATTGCTGGCATTTGAAATGTACTGCCTTAGGAGGATACTAACTGTAAGGTGGGAACAGAGGATAAGTAATGAAAGAGTGCGGGAGATGGCTGAACTGGATCAGAACATCGTGGAGAGAGTGAATGACATACAGAGGAGATGGTATGGTCATGTCGAAAGAATGGATGCTGGAGGATGGCCGAGGACCGTACTATACGGACGAATGCACGGTAACAGATCAAGGGGAAGACCTAGAACAACATGGTGGCGAAGCTTCAGGAACTCGAATGCACGACTCCCAGTGAGAGAGATGACGAATTTGGCAAGAGATCGCGCTGCGTGGCGGAGATACCGGCACACCGTTATGAAGGACCCCACCTGACAACGGTCAGAAGGGACTTAAGTCAAGTAAGTCAAGTCATATATATATATATATATATATATATATATATAATAATTTATATATGGTGTAACAAAAGTCCGTATCCAGGATTTACTTTACTGAATCTTACTTTATTGATCTGACTCTATTACATTTTCTCCTTTGAGGACATAACAAGTAAACCAGTAAATTAGTAAGAATGCGTTGCCCTGCTGCTGGGTCGAATATAGTTCAGAATTCACAACGGAAACAGCTTTATGGTAAACGATTCGGATATTTAATTCAATAAATTAAATATCCTTTGAGTGAGGAATTTTGTTACAGCCTGTATATATATATATATATATATATATATATATATATATTATATATATATATATATATACACGGAAGTTTCAAAAGAGGAATTAGTTTTTATTATCTTAATGTCCAGAAAGGACAGAGAGCTATTAGATTCAGCTTCTGAAGTAAATTCAATATTAGGGTGCTTAGAATTAAGGTAATTACGAAACAAAAGAATATGGTCTGGTGATTTGAACAGGAGAAAAGTGTCATCAATATAGCTCTCTGTCCTTTTTGGACTTTAAGATAATAAAAACTAATTCCTCTTTTGAAACTTCCGTTTACCGAAAGCCGACATTCGCCAATCTTACTACGAACTTTTCTTCCTTTATCCCTTTAGGTTTCAAACGAAATTTAATTTCGACTCTAACTAACACAGCTTTCAATATCTGTTCAGATTACTTTAAACTACACGATGAACTAGATTTCATCCAGAAACTCCTTACCAAGAATAATTTCCCTTCTAGATTGGTGGAGACTACAATAGGCAGAACCTTAAATAGACTAATAAACCCCACAACTAGAGACGTAATTACAGTCCCCAAAGATATCCTGTATTTCACTTTGCCTTATATGGGAACCTCACGTTTTAACACTAGAAACAAACTTTTAAAATTGCTCAAGGAATTCTACCCACAACTATGTATCAAAACATTATATTTATCCCGTCTAAATCGATTTATCATTTATTTAACGGTTCTTAACCTTTTTCGTGTCATTTCCCACTTCGACTAGTTCGCCGTACCCGATTTCCCCCTCCATTAGGATACAGAAAAAAGTAGCCTCGAAGACAAAATTTAATAACATTAGCAGACTTATAATGCGCACTAATTATATGATCACTAAACAAAATTCTGCCGTAAATCCCCCCTGGATTCCTGAAATTTCCCCCTGGTGAAAATTTCCCCCAGGTTAAGAAATGCTGATTTAAATACAAGGATGTTATTCCTACACTTCTTAAGTCATCCATACTTTACCAATACAAGTGTGACCACTGTATGGGATCATGTATAGATAAAACTAAAAGACACTTAAAATCTCGTATTTACGAACATCTCGGAAAATCGGTCCATACAAATTTACCTCTTGGCAAACCACCTAATTCTCTCATACATAACCATTCACACAACAATAACCACCCAATTTCACAGTCTAATTTCGCTGTACTTGCTGCCGGAAGCTCTGACCTTAAGCTCAAAATTATGGAATCTTTGTTTATTTATAAATTAAAACCCGACCTAAATTCTGATGAAACCGGTAGATCTGCTATGTTTTGGTTAAGGTACGTGTTTACTTTATTTAGTTACCTTTTAGTTTTAATGCTTTTATATTTTTCCTAGCTACTTTTTATAACTGAACTTTTTAATTTCATCTATTTACCTTTTAGTTTTAATGTTTTACATTTTCTTAGCTACTTTTATAATTTTTAACTTTGTTATTTTAAATTGTTATTAAACAATTTGTATTTTGTATGTGATTTGGCATTTTATTGTTTTAGCCCTGAAGATGGAATCAGTGCATTCCGAAACGTTGGTACTGATTAAACCTTGAAGGATGTTTATTTTTTATCTGGTGTTCCTGTTTATTATTAAACTGCGTTTTCCACGCCATCAATCAATAGCCGATATATATATAATTAGGGTGTCTCATTAATACATAGAAATTTTTTTTTTTTCGATTTTCTCTTGCTCGCGAATGCTGCCCCGATTTCAATAGGCATAGAGATTCTAAAAATCGAAAAATGATGGGAATCGAACAGTATTTAGAGGTCACTCAAGTTTAACACTTTCTTGTAGCTATTTAGGAAAAAAAAGAAATTTCTATCATTCTCTTATTCTTTTTATTTCTGAACAAAAATGAAAATAAACGAAATGCACCTTTCATTAATTGAAATAAGCGCGTATAAATGGATTGTTTTCATCATCAATCTGTCCTACACTACTTGATTTTACTCTTCAAGCTCTCCTTCGTCTTGACGGGGATCAACTTCTGGTGAGCCCGAACCATCTTGAGGACGAATTGCTTCTGCTTCTCATCACGCGTGATGGTGGAATTGAATCTTTTCATCAGAGCGATACCACGCTCGGCGGCGTCATTGACCACCTTCAGGGCTTTCACCCTCTTTTGCGCCGTGATCCAATCCTGGTCATTGATCCAATCCACTGGATCTTTCATGAGGAAGGTGGGAGACTCAGATTCTGGAAGGATCGCGCGGAAGAAGACTTCTTTTGTTCTCCGGGTGACGAAGAGCTCGATGGATTGCTGTGGATTGAAGTTCTTCGGATCGATCCGCTTGAGTCCTTTCTTCGTGGCGGGGGATTGAAGTCGTTGGACCATCTTTAGCTTCGTGTCCTTTGGAATGCGGTCGTCAAAGAAACCAAGCCCCACGAGATCCTCTGAGAGGTACCACAGGTGCCTTTTCAAGGCCATGGATGCCGTGTGGCTGACTTCCTTGTCAGGGAAGGCTTCGAGCAGGCGAAGGAACTCTAGGTCGTTCAGTGGAGCTCGATTCGAGACCATTGCCTCATTCCACTGCTTCACGTACGCGAGGGAGATGAACAAACAGCCGCCGAAGTCCTCCTTCTTCCCTGGCTGTCAGGTCCAGTTGGTGACGGAACATGAAAATCTTGAGGGCATAGATGGCTTTGGCCATCCATCTGGCGTGGTGATAGGCCCCAGGCTGACGAAATCCCCCCTGGACCTGACCGCCAAGGAAGCGGTAGGAAAGGATGAGGAGTTCACGGTAGTCTTCTCGGGGATGTGTGCCGTGGGAAAGCGTCTGCTGCAGGTATTTCTTCATGGAAGACGCTTGATTTGCCCAGTTGTCAGTTGTTGTGGGATTGCTTTCGTCACCGATGGACAAGAATGACCCTTTGTCAATGGAGGCCCACCGCTGTTGAAATCTTTTGAAGAGGAGAATGTCAGGGGAAGAGGACGGCCCCAGACATCGCACGAAGACATCCTTGAGTAAGATCTCCAAGACGTGGTGACGGCAAGCCAACCACAACATGGGACGGCCAAACTCCTGCTCAATGCGAACGCAAGCACCTTGGATCATCCCAGCGTTCACAGCTGTGGTGTCGAATCCCAGTCCAATGATTTGCTCCGAAATGCCAAAAGCCTGGACTTCCTGGAGTACGGCTGCAGCCTGTTCTTTTCCAGTGCCGTCCACCGCAACGGGTACACCAAGAAGCTCCTCGACTCCATCGCCCGTCACCACAACAGCAATCCGGTCAACCTCCTTCTTCTCCTTGGCGATATCTTCCAACAGTTTCCCATCCCAGTGCAAGACTAAAGGACCAGAAGCTTCGAACTTTCGGGTCAACTCTTCTCCCATCTCCTTTCGGATCTTGTTCCGTGTTCGATGAACAGTTGCTGGCGAGATTACCAGGTCATCCAGGTCATGACCCAAACTCTGAGCTGCTGCTGCAAAGGACGACGTTGCTTGTCTCACGGACATGTTGTCGCGATCCCAAGCAGCGATGAGATTCGGGTCCGTGAAGGCATTCATTCGCCTTTTCTTTTGAGTCTGGGCCTTGCTGGTGCTGGGCGCTTGGTACGTCTCGTCGTCATCATCCTCGTCTTCCGTGTTCATTTCAGTGCTGCTACCATCCACCTCCAAGATCGCTACCTCCATGAGCTGTGTCACCCCAGCATCCCATTTACTCTTCCTAGCCGTGGCTGCAAGATCCCTCTTCCGCTTCACAGCTTTCTTCTTCGCTGTCTTCTGGTCCACTCCCGCAAGACTTGACGACATCCCGTCTTCCCTCTGCGAGGTGAGAAAATCCTTGTCCTCCTGAGGGACCTTGGAAGAGGATAGCGCGGAGGAGTGAGCCACGTCAAACACGTCTTCCAAATCCGACTTGAACATCCCCTCCTTGTACCGGTAACCCTCTTGCGGTTTTGTCCTGTTCTTCTTGAGTGCGTCGTAGGTATCGATCAACTTCACCAGCTTCTCCCCTGCGTACTTCTTGAGTGCGTCGTAGGTATCGATCAACTTCACCAGCTTCTCCCCTGCGTACTTCTTGGTGGTAGTTGGTATGTTGGCCTTCTCCCAGATGGGCCAGATGGTTTCCACCACCAGGCGAATGCTCTCCGATTTGGTCTTCCTTCCCTCTTGGTCTTGGTGGTGGTGGAAGTAAAGGAGCAGGCATTGCTCCTTCGATGGAAGTCGTGGACAAACAATCGCTGCAATTGGGGCCTTGTCCAGCAACCACAACTGGTTTCCTGCTCTAGTAACCATCACCTGCGAAAGAGAAGAAAATCTTGTATAAGTGAAACAGAAGTGGCGAACTTGAGTGACCCCTAAAACTCCTCCTACAGCTGTCAAATTTTGTGATAACAATCCTTTATAAAGGTGTAATACGGGCAAGCGTCGCCCCGACCCGAAATCCTCCATTCGTATATTTGAGACACCCTAATATATATATATATATATATATATTGTGAGTCAAAAGTCCGGAAACATAGAAAAGATAGGAAACTTTTATTGCCAAAAGACATTTGTTACAAGTAATGTTTTAAGATGTGTTCTATATGTTCTCCTATCACTTCCAGGCATTTCTGGACTCTGTTTCCCCACTCGACCTGGATTCTTTCCAGGACATCGGGCTGGATTGCAGCACAGGCTTCTGTAATGCACTGCTTCAAGTGGTCTGTATCCCGGATCTTCAGACCATACACCAGGGGTCACCAACCTTTTTTTTGTTCACCGCCCACTTTTACGATTTTTTGAAAATTAAAAAAGCTTATCGTCCACCTTAGATCAAAAAGAATAAATCAACATAATCGATAAAATAAATAATGAAATAAATGTTCAATTACCCTTAATGTGAGCCCACTAGTGGGCGCTACCGCCCAGGTTGGTGAACCCTGCCATACACAATGGCTTTGAGGTGTCCCCAGAAGTAAAAGTCCAGCGGTGTCAGGTCCGGGGACTGGGGAGGCCACTCCAGTGGACCACGATGCCCAAGCCAACACCCTGGAAATTATTGTAATAACAATTTCCAATTATTTCCTATGTTTCCGGACTTTTGACTCACCCTGTAAATATACACACATAGTGTGTATATACAATGTATATATATATATATATAATATATATATATTATAATATATATATATATATATACAGGGTGTCCCATAAGTCCGACATCATAGGAGAAATTCATATTTTTCTATTTCTACAAACCATAATTCATATTTTTCTCTTTCTACAGGCCATAATGTCTGTGAGCAAGGAAGAACGAATCCAGATAATTCTACTCATAGGAAATCGGAGTCAAAGAGAGGCCGCTGCTGAATTTAACAGACTGCATCCAGACCGCGAGCCAATAACACAGAGTTGTGTTAGCAGACTTGTTGCAAAGTTTAAGGA
Organism: Bathynomus jamesi; assembly: GCA_023014485.1. NCBI lineage: Eukaryota > Metazoa > Arthropoda > Malacostraca > Isopoda > Cirolanidae > Bathynomus > Bathynomus jamesi. The sequence goes on along the minus strand of JAJOZX010000409.1, from coordinate 935,322 downwards.
AACAGGATCCATAGAAGATAAACCACGCAGTGGACCTTCAAAGTGGTCCATTGACGATGATACAGCGACTGCTATCCTGGCTCATTTTAACAGAAGTCCCAATAAGTCTCTTCGGCGATTGTCCGCCGAGACAGGAGTGTCGAAAAGTAGCATCCATCGCATTTTTCAGGCTCACAAATGGCATCCATATAAACTTCAGATCATACAGAAATTAAGCGAAGATGATCCAGACCGGCGGATGGAATTTTGTGAATGGGCTACGGAACAATATGGTCGGGATGCCAATTTCCCGTCCACCATTCTGTTCAGTAACGAGGCTGTTTTTTCTGGAAATGGTGAGGTAAATCGACAGAACACCCGCTACTGGTCTCAAAACAACCCTCACTGGTATACATCTTCAAAGGAACAAGGTGCATCTCGGGTGATGGTATGGTGTGGCATTTGGAAGGATCGCATCATAGGCCCCCTCTTTTTCGATGAACATGCCACTGGAGACACCTACCTACGTATGCTCAAGGAAGAAGCATTTCCCAGTGTCTTGAACGAAGAAGGAAATTTCCCAACATGGTTCCAGCAAGACGGCGCTCCTGCACATTACAGTACCCAAGAAAGGGAATACCTGTACCAACAATTCCCTGGTCATTGGATAGGACGTCGAGAGCCTGTGGAATGGCCAGCTAGAAGCCCGGATCTCACGCCACTAGATTTTTATCTCTGGGGCCACTTGAAAGCGCTGGTATACGCAGAGAAAATTAGGAGTGTTGAACATTTGCGGCAGCGCATTATTGGGGCATGTAACACCATTACTCCTGACGACCTGACATCATTCACCGTGTGCTTGCTGACTAGGTATCACGTCTGAATTGGTGTATTGAAAACAATGGTGGACATATTGAGCACGTTCTGTAAATAAAAGCTTTTGTTTTGCCTTTTTTTATTATTTTTCCTATGATGCCGGACTTATGAGACACCCTGTATATATATGAAGAGAGAAAGAGAGATAGAGAGAGAGAGAGAGAGGGAGGTGGCTGAAGTTGACAATATATTTAATTAAGTTAGATTTGGGAATAATATTAATAGGTTGGTAAGCCATAGTAGGGGGTTCTTGTCTATTGGATGGTTGAAACTGCCGGAGTGCTTGAATGTGACTTTATTTTCATTGTCAGTTCTAAATGATTTATTTATTCTCTGTGATTCTTGTAGATAAATTTCGACTTGTTTCACTGTTGTAAACTTGATGAGGGCAGGACTTTCAAGGAACAATATATATACCGAATTGGTTGTTTTGTGAACGGACTAGTTTAATTTTGATTATTGTGGAGGGAAACACGTCTTTTATTTACTCTTTTCACCGTTGGTTTGAAGTCCAAGATGGATTGCGTGTAAAGAAGAGACAACTTAGTAGGATTAGGTCGGTAATCGGAGGGTGGAGAAAGGGAAATGGCTTCACAGCGGTTACAGGCAGTTAAGGTTGAGTATTTGAGGGTTGGTGGATAGTCGAATATTTTGGAAGAAAGTTAGATATAGACTGATTAATTTCTTGGTCTTTGAACTCGAGGTCGCAAAAACAAAACGCCCTTAGAAAAAGGAAATAAGAACGAAAAATTTTTACCTGCACGAGAATGTATGAAAAATAATGAATGTAGATTCCAGTGTGTGTGTGTGTGTGTGTGTGTGTGTGTGTGTATGACATTGCGATAGACATTAAAGCTAAGGAATGAAACTTCAAGGTGTACCATATTACTAGAGAAGGGCAGAGATAATAAAATTTCCCACTCAACTGGGAAGGAGAGTCTATTAGTTTGATCAAAGGAAGAGGTAAAATCTTGATTAACTGGCAACACCACAAATACATCATCGACGTAACGTAACAGTAGAGAAAGCTTAGTGGGCAATCTAATGAGGAAGAAGTTGACAAAGACAGGGAAAAGGCTGAACCTTTGCCGACTAATTCCTCATAATTTATGTAAAGAAGGTACAGTGAAAATTTCATGCTTTTATTTCAGTTAATAAAAAATGTAAACCTTTTGAAATGTCAGATGTTTAAAGAAAATCACCATAACTTGTTGTTGCGTAACTTGTTGTTGCGGTTATATATAGGCCCCCTAATCAAACAGCTGATAATGACGAAGCGTTATATCGTGAACTGAAGAGAATAATAGGTAGTCAGCAGGCTTTAGTTATGGGTGACTTTAATTGCGCCAACGTGAATTACGATACAATGCGGGGAGACGCGTAAGGTAATCGTTTAGTTAATTTTCTCGAGGATAGCTTTCTTACTCAAAAGGTTGGGGAACCTATGAGGTTGGACAGTATTTTAGATTTAGTAATAACTACTGATCTTCAAGTAATAGAACTCTTAAGCAATAGCGATCACAATATGGTAGAGTTTGTCCTCTCAGTAAGTCACTCGAAACAAGCTAACTCGACTAAAATTCCTAACTTCCAGCACGCAAACTTTTGTAAATTTAGAAATAAATTGTCACACGTCAATTGGGAAAACGTAATGGGAATCTCAACGCAAAACTAATATGGGAATCGTTTGAAACAGTATTTAGGACTATAAATGAGGAATGTGTACCGTACAAAATTAAGCGTGCGAAAGTAAACAACAAGCCCTTGTGGTTTACTGCTAGAGTAGGAGACATTATAAAGAGTAGGGATAGGGCTTATAGGCTATATAAGTGCGATAAAGACAATTTGTGGTTACGAAACAACTACATATCTCTAAGGCGTGAAGCGAAAAGTGTAATAAAAAAGTCCAAGCGCGGATTTGAAATCTCCATAGCTCGTGACGGTAAAGAAAACCCCAAGCGATTCTTTCAATACGTCAACAATAGAAATCCAGTAAAAAGTGTCTTGGGGCCGATGAAAAATGTTAACGGAGAGCTAGTTTCTGAAAACAAGCAAATGGCTACCTTGTTAAACGAATTTTTTACGTCAGTTTTTACTATAGAAGATGTAACGAATATCCCTACGGTCATAGACATAATACCTTTTGATAATGGTAATATTTTGGATAATATTGTGGTTAGTGAAGGGGATGTAATGCGCTATATTGATCAAATGAAAATGCGTAAATCACCTGGGCCGGATTCCATACATCCCATACAACGAAAAGAATTAGAAGATATCATTGTTGTGCCGCTAACAAAGATTTTTAATGCGTCTACTTCTGGGGTGTGTGTGCCAGATAATTTCAAGTTAGCAAACGTAACACCTATCTTTAAGAAAGGCGATAAAGGTGCGGCGGGAAATTATAGGCCAATCAGTTTAACGTCTGTTGTAGGTAAGCTACTGGAATCAGTAATTAGGGATCGTATAGTCGAACACTTAGAATTGCATAAGTTAGTTAGAAATACGCAGCACGGTTTTAGGCGAAACAAATCTTGCTTACCTAATCTTTTAGAATTTTTTCAAAGCGTGGTTGAAGTTTACGATATTCATCGGGCGGCAGATGTAGTGTATTTAGATTTTCAAAAAGCGTTTGACACCGTGCCGCACAAAAGACTCATTGAAAAAAACTAAGGCTCATGAAATCATGGGTGTAGTAATGAACTGGATAGAAGAGTGGTTGCGAGGTAGGAAACAGTGGGTGGTCGTTGATGAAGCGGAGTCGTGTTGGGTTAATGTAGCGAGCGGTGTTCCTCAGGGTTCTGTATTGGGTCCCTTGCTTTTTCTTATATATATTAACGATTTAGATGTCGGCCTAGTCAGTACATTTTCAAAGTTTGAGGATGACACGAAGCTGGGTGGTAGGGCGATTAATGACGAAGATAGAGGTAAAATCCAGGAAGATCTGAATAAAAGTGTTGATTGGTCAGTCACATGGCAAATGAGATTTAACGTCGATAAGTGCAAAATTTTACATATAGGTTCGCGTAAAGGTAATTTTGCGTATAGTATGTCAGGGAAGGAGTTAACAAGCGTAGAGCAGGAAAAAGATTTAGGAGTTATAGTCACTGGTGATTTAAAAGTAGCGAAACAAAGTACAGCAGCGGTCAATAGAGAGAACAAAGTGTTACGTTTCATAGCTCGGAACTTTGAGTACAAATCGCGCGATATTATAGTTCCTCTTTATAAATCATTAGTTAGACCCCATTTGGAGTACGTGATCCAATTTTGGAATCCGCATATGCGAAAAGATATAGACAAACTCGAAAGAGTTCAAAGACGAGCAACTAAGATGATTCCGTCGCTTAGGTCAAAGTCGTACGAGGATAGGCTGAAGGAGTTAAAATTGACTTCACTCGAGACTACAAGGCTAAGGGGTGATCTAATCCAGGTTTTTAAAATTATGAATGGGTTCGATAACGTAGATAGAGATAACTTTTTCGAAATATCTCAATATAATAGGACTAGAAATAACGGGTGTAAGTTGACAAGTAGAAAGTTCGAGACAGCAGTTACCAAAAACTTATTTACGCATAGAAGAGTAAATAGCTGGAATAGTTTGCCGGTAGAAGTAATTAGTAGCACGTCTATAAAAGTTGTTAAAAATCGATTACATGCATATGTTGATAGATTGAGTATAGTTTAAGGTAGTAAAAATAAGGCTTTGTGGTTCGGAACCCACGTAAAATTGTAGGTCCCCTCCGCCACCATGGAGGACATGCCAATACACAATAGAAGCTATAATATAAACATATATATATATATATATATATATATATATAAACATATAGATATATATATACATATTAGATATATATATATATATATATAAACATATATATATATATATAAACATATATATATATATATAAACTATTATATATATATAGCAAACAATATATATATATATGTAAACATATATATATATATATATATAGATATATATATATATATCGATATATATATATATATAATGTTATAATGTTCAGACCAACAAAGACCTAGGATCCACTCATGGCTGGTCTACCTAACTGTGTTCGTATCGTGTATTGTGTATGTCCTCCGTGGTGGCGAGGGACCTACAATTTACGTGGGTTCCGAACCACAAGAACATAAGAAATTTATGTAAAAACTGCCGTAAATTGGCAACGACCAATTTTTAACGAAACTAATAATTATCAATTTAAACTAATTAATTATCGATTTAAAACTAAAGATAGAATCTCTGGATCCAGAGGATCAAGTCATAATAGACTACTATCCACAAATGTTACACTCTATATCTATTTATAACGGAATGCAAATATATCAGATCCAAAGAATCCAGTCAATTTCATTACGGTATCCATCAAGTCACGGTCCATATCGATTGCGGACCAAGTCATAATTTACAACCATATACATTACAATATATACACTTACGAGGAAAGTGTAGGTGTGGCTGTAGAGACTGTACAGTAATGTAGAAAGTATGCACCTATTTTGTCCCCCATTTTAGTGTTTTGTGGGGCAAGTGAAGATCATGAGTTTTTCAATACTCACAGTACTATGGGGGCACCGCCCGGCAGAGGAATCTCTTTAAATGGGGTGTGTAAGGACAGAGAGTATCCCCTAACCCAAGACGCTGCCTCCTTTATCCCACAACACTTGTGTTGAGCTGTGGGATCTATCCCCACAAAGCCTATATATATATACTGTATATATATATATATATATATATTAATATATATATATATATATAAAAACATATATATATATATATTATATATATTATATATATATAAATATATATATATAATATATAAACATATATATATATATATAAACATATATCTATATAATAATATATATAAACATATATATATAAATATATATATAAACATATATATATATATTATATAATATATATATATATATATATATATATATATATATATATACAGTGCCCGCGAAAAGTATCCGATCACCCTGGAAATTTGTATTTTTACATAAAAACAATGTTTAAATGTATACTAACCTTATATAGTATTTTGTCATCTGTCCTTTGGTTTGGAATGACTTGTTTCTAGACGTTTTTGGCATGGATTTAATCAAGTTTTGACAACTTCCACTGATATTTCCTTGCACCATACCTTTTTGATGGCTTCTTGTAATTTTTCGACTGAGCCAGTGTCGTGGCATTCAACCTTATTTTTTATTATTAGCCACATATTTTCTATCGGATTGAGATCTGGACTATTACCAGGCCAATCCAAAATATCAAATTTATTGTCAGTAATCCATTTTGTCACTATTTTGGCCCTGTGACATGGTGCACCATCATGCATGTATGTTTTTGTCCTTTGGATTGCCATTGCCATTGGAAGTTTATCCTGTAGCATTGCTAAATACCGTGCACGCATTCATAGTTGTGTTCTTCGGAAGAAAATATAGGTTTCCACGCCATAGTAACCGAAACAACCCCCCAAACCATCACACTTGGAGGGTGTTTCATTGTCTTTAGGGTGTATTTAGGGTCCATCCTATTTGAGCCAATGGGCCGGCGAAACCTTTTTTGGACAACTTCTGAATGTCAAAAATGTCGACTCATCACTAAATAAACCTTCTTCCAGTCTCAACAGTCCAATGAATATATTTTTTACAAAATGCGACACGTTTTTACGCATTTTTTCATTAATGAACGGTTTCTTAGCAGCATGGCGAGATGGTAATCCGAGTTCTTTTTGGAGCCGCTCCTGGATAGTTCGTTCAGAAACACCAGATAACAAATTATTCATATTAATTTTATTTCTTTCGCAGTTATTGTTGGGCTTTTCAATACTAAACGTTTCATAAGTTTGTCTGTTCGTGAATTTGTTTTTCTCGGTCTGCCAGATCGTTTTTTTAGGGACTGGCGTGGTTAGGCCGGCATTGTTCTTAGCCCGTGAACCCATAAATTAACGGTACTTTGGGATATGTTTAATTCCTTAGCTATCTGTCTCTGTGATTTCCCCATGTATGCAAAGCAACAATAGCACCTCGACAATCACTCTTAAGTTGTTTTTTAGCACACATTATATATAATTTTATTTACACCACTTTCTGTAAAAAATAACAAAATATCAATAAATTTACACAAACAGTGAAATCTGACAACTTTGAGACACAGCCACCCGCAACGAGGCTACCAGAACACTAATTTGAGAATGCGTTGTAGCTCTCATATCAGCGAGCAACCTCAAAGTTACCAGATGTCGCTAGAACAAATAGAAAGTGAATTATGTGTCTCTGAATATCAAGGGAAATATTGTATTTTCTTGAGTGATCGGATACTTTTCGCGGGCACTGTATATATATATATAAACATATACCCCCGCAAGGGGGTTCTAAGCTCGTGCTCTTGAGTGCTCTTTGTGCTCGTTTGTACGTGCTTGTTCCTGGAGGTTTCACGTGCGCCCTCCCGGCCCTAGCACCCAGGATGATGGGGCTCGACCCTGCAGTCCTTGTCATCCTTGGTCTTTTTCCACTTCGACTGTCCCCTCCACCCTTTCTTTTTCCTCTGTCTTTCCTCTCACTTTTTCTTTGTTTTTTCCGCTGAGATATGCCCTTTAAATAGAGGCGAATCGGTTCTTCCTGAACTAAAAAAAAAAAAAAATATATAAACATATATATATATGAATAGAAACGACATAAGTGTCAAGGAACGTCTCTGCACACGAGGAGGAGAGATAACGAATAATGAAAAATGAGGCGAACCGCCCGGGAAATATATATATATATATATATTTATATGTTTATATATATATATATATAAGGGTGATCCAGAGAAATGGGACCCAAAAGAAACACCCTGTAACTCTTAAAGTATAAGTCCTTTTATAAAATCACACGCATCATTCGAAAGAGGATAGTTACAAGTTTGTACAGGATTGTATAGGTTTTGACAATA
>JAJOZX010000409.1:910000-925000 GCA_023014485.1 Bathynomus jamesi | reverse complement strand
TTACTGTTACAAATTGTTTCTTTCCATTCTAAAACTCATTTAATGTTTAATAATGTAGTATTTATTGAATACAACAAGTTTCATATATAGTTTTTCTACTAAAAAATTCCATGGCCATGTTTAAGCGAAAAAGAATATATATTTATCGTTTTTTTATTCTTCCCTATGTCCAAAAGGAAGCAATTTAGATTTCGCTGTCAGATCTTATAGTTAATTTTCTTGAAATATCTGGCAACTTATACGTGCTGTGAAAGGCTTGCAAGTTTAGCTTTAATCTCAATTGAGAAAAAGCTTCTTAAGGATATGAAAACCGATGCCTTTTACGAAGAAATAATAGATATATTTAATAAAAAAGAAAGAAGAATAGAATTAACATATAAGTAAAGTAAGTAGATGATTATATGTGTTTTGTTTTTATTATATACGAGTATTTTAAAATTTTATTTTTATTTTATATAATCTTTGTGTTATATAATCTTGAATTGCTTCCCCTGACGAAAAATCCCGCACGCCACTGATAGATATATATATATATATATATATATATATATATATATATATATATATATATATATATATATATATATAAAACATATTATATCTAAACACACATATATATATATGTATATATATATATATATATATATATATATATATTATATATATATATATATATATATATATATATATATATATTATCAAGCCTACTAATTTACTCTACTTAAATTAGTAGAGACCAGGTCAGAGACCAGCCTGAGCAGATCGGATCGAGTTAACTTAGCACGATTCCGATGTGGACATCACTCCAACTTACAGACATATAAACACAGACTAGATAACTCCACAGACGACACCTGCCACCTGTGCCAGGACAGACCACAAACAATTGAACACATGATGTAGCACAGCAAAGAACACAACACAACATCACTATTGCGCTGAACCTCTGGTCCACTCGGAGAGGGCGATCAGTTACCTGCGTGCAGCCGCGCCGGCTTGCTCGATCAGAGTGTGCTGATCGGCTAACCAACAACAACAACAACAACGCTACTTAAATCGCTACTTACACTACTGTATTTTCCAGCACTTCAGTATCAACCATATCTTGGGGGCCTACAATAAAACTTACACAGAAACTGGGGAGAGGGAAAGATAAATAACCGTTCCTTGGTAAGCCTAGAAATTTGCCCAAATAAAAATATTCATTAATAAATCTGTTTCACACAATACGCATTCATTACACTCGCCCCAACTTCTTTTTAAAAATAAGTTTTCAATCGAAAAACTTATTTCTTTTGACAAGAATTAAAATTAACGCACATGTGAACTCGGAATTCTTTGTAGAATTAGGTAACATGTTTGAGTCGGCCAATTTAAGTATAAATGATGTAGAGGTATTATGAGTAACCAGTGGTAATTTTACATACGTTAGTGATAAGAGTGGTACCACCGGGTGGATTGATCATTGTCTCACTAGTAATAATCTAAAGGATCGAATTGTTTGAGTTCATATTTTGCATGATTTCCTTCTTTCTGATCATAGACCATTAGAAATATTAATTAACTTTACCAATTTATGCGCAACACGACTTAACAAGAACTCAGTAGGTAAGAATAATCGCGTCGATTGGTTCAATGTTATTATGCAGCAGAGAATAGAATACAAAGAGAGAACAAGTCACCTTTTTAATAATTTAGAAATTTTGCATCTTGCCTGTAATAATCCTTGCTCAAATGATTCTCACCGTAAACTCATAGATAGGTATTATAGTAAGATAATATCCCTGATAAGAGAAGCAGGAAGCCCCCTGATTAAATCTTACAACTATCATACTAAGATTATTCCTGGATGGAATGATTTTATTGCCCCCCCTGAAGAGGGAATCGAAAGACGCCTTTGATTTGTGGTACTTTCATGGTAGACCCAGATTAGGACCAGTATACATGAATATGTGTAGAAGTAGGGGTCAGTATAAAGCGGCCATAAGGCGATGTAAACAAGAAGAGTCTATTCGAGCATCGAAAGCCTGTGAAGCTCGCATAAATAACGATAATAACAAATTTTGGAAATTTGTTAAGAATCAAACGGGTGTCAAAAATGTCCTCCCTCCGACAATCGATGGGGTATCGGGGGGAAGATGAAATTGCAAAGCTGTGGAAAAACCACCATTCTAACATTCTTAATAGTGTGAGTAGGGATAATCTTAAGATAGATTGCAGCGAAACGATTGTGGAAGGGACAAGGGAAAAAACTTTGATATCATTTTCTGAAGTAAAGAGGTTAATTAAAGAGTTAAACACTGGTTCTGCGTCAGGGGTAGGTGACTTATTGAATGAGCACTTAAAATATGCAAATGACGTAGTATGTCTGCATATATCATTGCTCCTATCAGCCATGCTTGCTCATAGCTATATCCCTGCAGAGTTCATGAGGGTATATATCTTGCTCCTGGTCAAAAACAAGTACGGAGACATACTGTCCAGCAATAATTACAGGCCTATTGCTGTCGCTTCCTGCTTCTCGAAACTACTAGAAAAACTCTTGTTACTCTGATTAAATGATTTCCTATGGACATCTCCTAATCAGTTTGGCTTTAAAAGGTCCCACTCAACTGACCTGTGTATCTACGTACTTAAAGAAACAATATCTAAATACATTGACAGTAATTCAACTATTTATAGCTGTTTCCTAGATATAAGTAAAGCATATGATAGGGTGAACCACAATATTTTATTTGCAAAACTAGAAGACAGGAAGGTTCCTATGTACATATTAAATTTATTGAAATTTTGGTATTCCCACCAATCTTTCACTGTTAGGTGGGGCAATATACTATCCGAGTGTTTTGGCTCCTCTTGTGGGGTGAGACAAGGCTCCTTGCTCTCCCCTATGCTGTTTAATGTGTATATCGACGGATTAATTGCTTCACTTAACGAGGCAACAGGGGGATGTTGTATAGATAACACAAGAATAAATAACTTAGTTTATGCCGATGATATGGTGTTAATAAGTCCCTCTATTAAAGGTCTGGATCGGCTACTAAAAGTCTGCGAAGAGTATTCGCAGAAATATGATATTCTTTTAATGTTACAAAAACTAAGGTTATGCAATTTCATCCTAAAAGCTGTAATCAGCCACTGATATAAGGTTTAAAATGAATGGTGAGGTAATTGAGGAAGTACAAGAGTTTAAGTATTTGGGTCAAACTATTACCAGCTCCTTGAGTGATGATTCGGATATAAGAAAACAATCTCGAAGCCTGTGTGCTAAAGCGAATATGATCTTAAGTGAAGCTGAAGACACTCTCTTTCGTACTTTCTGTAGTAATATATACGGACAGCAACTCTGGGTGAATTATAAAAAAGGTTCTGGCAGAACCCTAAATTTGCTGTACAACAGGTCTTTTAGACTCTTATATAAATTACCCCCGAGATTCTCAGCTTCGCAAATGTTTGCTACTCGCAATGTCCCGAGCTTCCCGGAGGTAACAAGACGTGCTCAATACAGTCTAATGCAAAGAATTAAAAAATCAACCAACCCGATTATCCAAGCTATCCATGAGTCCTGCCATTTATCCTCTAAGCTATGGACTTCTTGGTACGAAAACGTCTGTCTGTAGCTCCACTTAACTGCGACATTACTGTATTATTTCTAATCAATTGTATATATTTTTATCCTTAGTATGTAAACTGTCATTGTATTAATAATATTTGTCATATGGACTATAGTCTGCCAATAAACCTTCTCCTTTTCCCTTTCCTTTTCCTAAAATCATTTATTACAGTTTCCCCTTTTCTTTGTACACTATCAAAACCTACTTATATCTAGTCAGACCACGCTTATGCAACATTTCATACATGTTTGTTAAATTGAGAAAAAGTCCGTCAGTCAATAAATTTACAAAGAAACAAAACTATTAAAATTTTAAGTTTCACATTCAAAGCAGCGAGTCATAATTTGTGAAGTTGCATTTGAAATCTAAGTGGACCGTGAGCTTAAGGTAGATGTTTGGATCTTCCAGGCTTAAAATTTTTGTTCAAAATCTTTTGTATGAAATTAATTGCATGCTATAAGTGCGAACGTGGTCCGACGTTGGTTGGCCTTATTAATCTTTCGACATGACCTTAATCTCTTTCAGTTACTGCTTACTCTTTCTGACCGCCCCTCAGTCCCAACCCTCTACTTTTACCTATTCATATATATATATATATATATATATATATATATATATATATATATATATATATATATATATATATATATATATATATATATGCCTTCTTCTTGCTCTTTGTCTACAATGTCTCGTGAAGATCTTAAAATTAAACGGAAGCTGGTGCACCTCAAACACGCTACAATAAATTATTTTTTTATGGCTTTTATTTCCAACTAAGTGTACGCTTCAGATACTTTATATTCAGGGTATATTTTGTCTTTTTACTGCTCTTAATTCTAAAGAGACACAGAGGACAGTTTATAACAGTTTGTGTGTGTGTGTGTGTGTGTGTGTGTGTGTGTGTGTGTGTGTAAGGATATACTCGTAATAAAATATTTTCTTCTGAATTAAGAGCAATTCACACATATTCTTCTTTCCAATTTCTACGAACTGTTGTCTGACTGTTGTCATTCCTTTATATATATACCGGGTGTACATAAAGTCAGGATCTATTTTTGTGAACCACTTGGAAATTATATGGAATTCATTCATAAAATGATAAAGTGCTAACATTTATTAAATAATTAAGAGTAGGATTCGACGTGACGCCCATCAGTTTCCCTGCACAGCTCAAATCGTTCCGCAGCATTTCTAAACACATTCTGGAGCATTTGCGGGGTCATGTTAGCTGCAGCAGTTCGTATACGTGTACGTAAGTTTTCAAGACTCGTAATCTTCGTCTGATAGACGTGCGATGTGATAAAGCCCCATGCAAAGAAATCTAAAGGGGTTAAATCTGGTGATCTCGCTGGCCAAGGTCTGTTGCTTCCGCGTCCGATCCAGCGATTTGGAAAACGTCCATTTAGATAATCCTGAACAATTTTGGCAAAGTGACAAGGAGCACCATCATGATGATAGACGACGGGGATAGGATTGTTAGTACCGTCGTCTGTCAACATGATGGTGCTCCTTGTCACTATGCCAAAATTGTTCAGGATTATCTAAATGGACGTTTTCCAAATCGCTGGATCGGACGCGGAAGCAACAGACCTTGGCCAGCGAGATCACCAGATTTAACCCCTTTAGATTTCTTTGCATGGGGCTTTATCAAATCGCACGTCTATCAGACGAAGATTACGAGTCTTGAAAACTTACGTACACGTATACGAACTGCTGCAGATAACAAACCCCGCAAATCCTCCAGAATGTGTTTAGAAATGCTGCGGAACGATTTGAGCTGTGCAGGGATACTGATGGGCGTCACGTCGAATCCTACTCTTAATTATTTAATAAATGTTACCACTTTATCATTTTATGATTGAATTCCATATAATTTCCAAGTGCTTCACAAAAATAGATCCTGACTTTATGTACACTCGGTGTATATATATATATATATATATATATATATATATATATATATATATATATATATATATAATAAAGGGTGTCCCATAAATCTGGTCTCATAGGAAAATATATTTTAAATTAAATTTACAAAAGTAATACATTAGGACTAAAACAAATGTTCAAATTGATGTCTTGTTTTGGGACCTTTACTTTTGTTGTAAGTAGAATAACACGTAATGGCTAAGGCCAGAAGCATGCAAAAGAAAAATTTCCACCTTTTCCTGAGGAGTGTAACTCACTTCCATATTAGCCATTACGTGTTATTCTACCTACAACGGAAAAAAAGGTCCCAAAACAAGACATCATTTTGAACATTTCTTTTAGTTCTAATGTATTTATTTTTACAAATTTAACTTAAAATAAATTTTCCTATGAGACCGGACTTATACGTCACCCTCTATATATATATATTAATTATTGTGTCGTTATCTTTGTCCTTATTTTTGTTGTACATTATTTCAACATTTTCATCATGGAGGTCGAAACAAAAAATATTGGAAGTCATTTTATTCGTGTTGCAGGAATATACCCATAATTGAATTGATAACAGTATAAAAGATTTTTTTTTTTTAAGTTTTTAAAATGTTTTAAAAATTCGTTTTCCTTTTCAAAACAAGTAGTTTTTAAAGTTATTTTTTACTATATATATGAATTATATATATACAGGGTGGTGCAAAAGTCTGGACCCATAGGCGGTTTATATGGAAAAAAAGTGTGGCCTGCAGGAAGTTTATTATGAAATGAAATTTAATTAACCATACACCACTGACTAAATTATATTAAATTTAACGTTCTAGTTCAGAATTTACAATAAATGTTCGAATTGATGTCCATTTTCTTCCAAACACTTTTCTACTCGGTTGACACAAGACCTTTGCACATTTGTAAGCATAGTAATATTCGTTCTTATGGCTTCAATTTCTGTTGTGATGTTATCCTTTAGCGCTTGTATTGTTCTTGGTTTGTTAACGTAAACCACTGATTATAAAAATCGAAAGATATTTTTTATATAGTAAATTACCTATGGGTCCAGACTTTTGCACCACTCTGTATATATACATATATATATATATATATATATATATATACAGGGTGTCCGAGAATTATCTGTACAATTTTTGGCTGTTATTAAAAGTCAACCATGAAGTGTAGAAATTCCAGTGTTATCCCATTTTACAGAGAATCTCATTAAGTTTTTTCTGATACCAAGTTTTGACAAGTTTTTTAGAAATTCCAGTGTGTCCGAACATTATCTGTACAATTTCATCTTTTAATAAAATTCTTGATAACACACGTAAAATTCTTAAACAAGATTATTTAGAATCTGTATTTTCAAAAGTTTCTTTTATTAAAGTAACGTTGTTACAAACATTCGATATGTGCACCATTAGTGGTTCGCAAAACATCCAATCGATACTCCAAATGTTGCCATGTACGCTGTAGCATATCCACATCAATTCGCTCAATAGCAGCTGTGATTCTTGCTTTTAAATCATCAATGTCTGTCACCCGCGTACATTTCTAAAAAACTTGTCAAAACGTGGTATCAGAAAAAACTTAATGAGATTCTCTGTAAAATGGGACAACACTGGAATTTCTACACTTCATGGTTGACTTTTAATAACAGCCAAAAATTGTACAGATAATTCTCGGACACCCTATATATATATTCGGGTGGCCCAAAAAAAATGGCACTAATTTTGAGAAGTGATATCTCAATAACCATTGCAGCTAGGGACTTAAAAAAACAACCAAATGAAAGATAATTCTTTTCTCTTTAAATACTTATTCTATGGCTTGATGGTTATAAGCCCATATAATGCCCGAAATTGGCTTCCAAACAAAACATATAAAAAAAACAGTTGCGCTTTTATATTTATTCCTTGATCCTAATTTTAAATGAAATTTTTCTATTCCAGACCCCTCAAGATGGGATTGAGAGAATCTGATAAGAACATTATACAAGCACTACGTGAAGAAAAAGGATATTCATTAAACATAATCCTTTACGAATTTCCAAATAGAAATTGGAAAAAAAGAACTGTGGCACATTTTTTACAAAAACTTAAAGAAACCGGCAGCAGTCAACGGCGTCTGGGAAGTGGTCGACCAGAAACTATTAGAACGCCAGAAAACATTGAAAAAGTAAATGAAATGGTTTTAAGTCAAGAGGAACAACCGGGAACAAGTAAAAGTGAACGTGAAGTTGAGAAAGAAACCGGGATTTCACGTTCATCAGTACAGCGAATTATTCGCTGTACTGATGAACGTGAAATCCCGGTTTCTTTCGCAACTTCACGTTCACTTTTACTTGTTCCCGGTTGTTCCTCTTGACTTAAAACCATTTCATTTACTTTTTCAATGTTTTCTGGCGTTCTAATAGTTTCTGGTCGACCACTTCCCGGACGCCGTTGACTGCTGCCGGTTTCTTTAAGTTTTTGTAAAAAATGTGCCACAGTTCTTTTTTTCCAATTTCTATTTGGAAATTCGTAAAGGATTATGTTTAATGAATATCCTTTTTCTTCACGTAGTGCTTGTATAATGTTCTTATCAGATTCTCTCAATCCCATCTTGAGGGGTCTGGAATAGAAAAATTTCATTTAAAATTAGGATCAAGGAATAAATATAAATGCGCAACTTTTTTTTTTATATTTTCTTTTTGGAAGCCAATTTCGGGCATTATATGGGCTTATAACCATCAAGCCATAGAATAAGTATTTAAAGAGAAAAGAATTATCTTTCATTTGGTTGTTTTTTTAAGTCCCTAGCTGCAATGGTTATTGAGATATCACTTCTCACAATTGGTGCCATTTTTTTTGGGCCACCCGGTATATATATATATGGACTAGTATGTTTCATGGACTGACTGCTCTCGATTTTCCTACGAAATTGCAAACAAGGGCAGTCGATAACCCTGATTTTGTTTCTGCAATCGGTTTTCTTGAGAAACCTAACCTAACCTGACCTAACCTAACCTAACTTAACCTAACCTAACCTGACCTAATCGAGTTTCTTATACTATTGTTTTTTGCAAGATATCGCACTATTCGCATTACACTGTTAACCACAGCTTGAACTTTATCGACCCATCTAGCAGAGCTCACACTCAGCAGGTGGAAAGCTTGTGGAATTCATTGAAATAATCGAACAAACTGCGATGCGGAACAGATCGCGACCAACTTGACTCGTACCTTTGTGAATTTGTATGGCGTAAGCGCCACACCAGCTCGGATTTATTCAAAAAGATGTTGGAGTGTATCGCGTCGTTTCAGTAAATAAATGTATTCAATATCCAATAACATTTTTCTTTATCATTTCTCAAGAAAACCGATTGCAGAAACAAAATCAGGGTCATCGACTGCCCTTGTTTGCAATTTCGTAGGAAAACCGAGAGCAGTCCATGAAGCATACTAGTCCCTATATATATAATATATATATATATATATATATATATATATATATATATATATATCAGTGGCGACTCCTGCACTCGGGCTACTCGGGCTCAGCCCGAGTGTACATTTGTAAAATATACATAAATTTTGTTGTTCAATATGTTAAAATCTTTATTTAATGCCTCTTTTGCAGAAATCTATTTTAAAACAAAGAATAATGTCATAACAAGTTCGTCACTTTGTGTACTCTTCTTTCATGATCTATTACGATATTTGCTCGGGTCCAAACGCTGACTTGTCAAAAAGTAACGCTCACTGTTGCTTTTTAAATAGAAAGCTTTCGCTCATCCTCCAAGCTTCTGGACTCGGGATGAGTGATTTCCGCCCTACCTGTTATAAATAATCTTCAAAATTTCAAGTGGCTTTTATTCAATATTTTTCACGGAGTATACCTTTGCATTGATCTCATGATTTAACTGTTGACTGATGAAACGTTTGCTTTCCATGATAATATTGCATTAACAAAATTTAATTCGTCCAGGTAGGGCTCAATTTCGTCAGCCTAGTGACGCGAAAAACATAGCTAGCCTATGCTAAAAATGATAAATGGCAACTCCTCTCAGGTTTCTTCAGTAGTTTAGTTGCCTGCGGAAGTGGACGTTGTAGCATTGTGTTGTGTATTTTCTGTGTATAGTGTAACTAGTGTATTATAACTATCTTATATTTTTGTGTTCAAACAGCTCTACATTTACCCATAATGGAGAAGGATGTTGTGTTAGATTTAAAAGAAAAACCATTTGGGCAGAGAAATATTGCGGAAAAGCGAGAAATTATCAAATTAGGCCGACCCACTCCTTCACTGAAAACTAAAATAGGCCATCGTACTTTTCAAATCAAGTGGTATGAACAGATTGATTGGCTGTGTGCAAGTGCCTCTAATGAGAAACTATACTGTTGGCCATGTTTGCTTTTTCAACCGAAACCAAATCAATCGTGGACAGATGGTGGTTACAGCAATTATAAAAATATTCTAAGTGACTGCAAACATCATAGTAAATCTTTGAGTCATTTGCATAATTACAAATGTCTAAAAACTTTTGGACAGTTTGATATTGAAACTGCTCTTAGTGAGACTGCAAAACTTGAAAAAGAACGGTATAACAAATCAGTTGAAGAAAATAGACAATATTTAAAACAGTTAACAAATGTCGTATTATAATTATCTTTGTAAACAAGAACTGTCATTGCGTGGCCATGATGAAGGAAAAGATAGCCTTAATAAAGATAATTATCGAGAGCTGTTGCATTGCTTTGCTGAAATAGATAGTGTTTTTGCATCTAGACTTTCCACGAAAGAAGGATCGAAGCATTTTTCAGGAGTTTCAAGTCCAATACAAAATTATATCATATCTGCAATAGATAGTGTCATAGCTGATGCAATTCATACTGAAGTTGAAAAAGTTCCTTTTTTCTCAGTGCAAGCAGATGAAACTACAGATTGTGCAATGCATGCCCAACTCTCAATTATAATTAGATATGTGTCTGAATGCCAAATAAATGAAAGATTTTTAGGATTTTTTGACGTAAGTGATGATAAAAGTGCTTCAAGGTTGGCTGATATGATAGAAAATGTGTTGAACTCCTTTAGTGAAGCTAAAACTAAATTGGTTAGCCAAACGTACGATGGAGCAGCTGTGATGGCAGGTGAGCTAAACGGGATGCAAAGAAAATTGAAGGAGAAAGGATTTAAATACGGCCATTTTATTCACTGCTATGCTCATAAGCTTAACTTAGTTTTGAGTAAAAGTGCTGAGAAAGTGAATGGGGTTAAAATGTTTTTTTCTCATTTACGCTCTTTTAGTAAATTTACATCTTCGAGCACAAAACGGAAAAGTGTCTTTCGAGATTTTAATATCAGCATTCCATCACTGTGTGAAACAAGATGGTGCTATAGATCTAGAACTGTGTCATCCATAAAACAGATGCTTGAAAACTTGAAAAGTGCATTTCAACATATTTTAGACAATAATGAAAGGTGGGATGAAGATACTCTAAGTGAAACTGACAATCTGCTGGCAAAATTGAATGACTTCACTTTTATGTTTTTCATAAATTGTTTTCATAACATATTATCCCAAGCTGGAAAACTCTTTGATGTTCTGCAGTGTAAGCAGCTTGACATGAAGTTGGGCCAGGATAAAATAAATGACTATTCAATTTGTCGAAAATCATCGTAACGATGAACATTATGAAAAAATCGTTCAAGAAACAATGGGCGACATTGCACAACCAGATGACTCGGGGCCTCCTCCCAGGAAAAGAGTCAGGGGAAGACAAATGAACTATAAAGCGACGTATTTCGAAATAATTGACAACATTTTAGTGTCGTTAAGAGAGCGATTTGCTTGCATTCAGGAATTCACATTTTTTGAATTACTTGATGTGAACAAGTTTGAAATGTTTGCTCATTCCTTTCCTATGCAACATGTAAACGCTTTACACAGTAAATACCCAGATATCTTTGATTGCAAATCGTTGGTCAACGAACTGAAATATATGTATAATGACAGTGACTTTAAAAAATGCAAGTCAGTCAATGTCATTTTAGAGTTAATTCATAAACTGGACTTGTTGTCTGCTATGTCTGAAAGTGTTAAGCTAATTCAACTTTTGCTGACCATCCCTGTAACTTCAGTTGCCAATGAAAGAAGTTTCTCAACTTTAGACAGAATTCGATCATATTTGCGATGCACAATGGCTCAAGAACGGCTGTCATCCCTGGCTCAAATTTCGATCGAAAAACAAATACTGAATGACTTGGAAGGCAAAAAGGAGCTACACGACAAGATTTTACAGGAATTTGCTATAAAACCAAGACGCTTGGAATTTATGTTTAAATAAAGTAAGTTCATGGTTTATTTTTTATTAAATTATGTAAATATTTTATTTATGATTCATTGCATGTATACCGTATATTTCTGTTCATGCTGGTTCTTTAAATTGTTTTGGTAAAAATTTGTACTGAGCCCGAGTAACATTGATAAGCTAGAGTCGCCACTGATATATATATATATATATGTTAAACACAGACCGTGCATGGAACAAGGAACTCTTGTGGGAAAATTAAATCCACTATAGTCGGAATAAGTAATGGTAAATGACAAATACCATAGTTTTTCTTTTTCATGATGCTAGCCCGACGTGGGCAACGGGTCTCTCGCAAAGAGGTCCCATAAATATAGCTTCCCTCACCGCCTATCTGCAAAGCAGACAGGATCCAGCTTTGGGACATGGATCAAAGCAAGCCTAGTCCCACTACATTTAGAACCTCTATATAAGTAAAAGACTCGTTGCATTCACGTCGGATTGAATAAATCAAAGAAAAAGGGGTAACTATTGTATTTTTAGCCAAAAAAAACAACCAAAACTTAAACTTCAACCGGGACATTGAGCGTCCACTTTTCAAGGCACGTAACACGTCCGTTTAATATACACAAACTCAGAATGGTCCCCTGAGAAACTTATATGTTAAACACAGACCGTGCATGGAACAAGGAACTCTTCTGGGAAAATTAAATCCACTATAGTCCGAATAAGTAATGGTAAATGACAAATACCATAGTTTTTCTTTTTCATGATGCTAGCCCGACGTGGGCAACGGGTCTCTCGCAAAGAGGTCCCATAAATATAGCTTCCCTCACCAGCTATCTGCAAAGCAGACAGGATCCAGCTTTGGGACATGGATCAAAGCAAGCCTAGTCCCACTACATTTAGAACCTCTATATAAGTAAAAGACTCGTTGCATTCACGTCGGATTAAATAAATCAAAGAAAAAGGGGTAACTATTGTATTTTTAGCCAAAAAAAAACCAAAACTTAAACTTCAACCGGGACATTGAGCGTCCACTATAGTGGATTTAATTTTCCCAGAAGAGTTCCTTGTTCCATGCACGGTCTGTGTTTAACATATAAGTTTCTCAGGGGACCATTCTGAGTTTGTATATATATATATATATATATATATACAGGGTGGCGCAAAAGTCGCGCATCATAGGAATTTTCAGTGTTGACTATATATTATTTTTTTCATTTAGGTAGGGGATGGCTGCAAAATTAACAATAGACGAGAGGGTGAGCTTGGTTTTAATGTATGGAATACCAGGTGTACACACACACATACACACACACACACACACACATATATATATATATATATATATATATATACAGGGTGGGCCAAAAAAAATTACCCTGATTTTGAACAATATAATTTTACCTTTATCAAATGTTATTTGTACAATCAATCAACCGCATCAAGGATGTTTTCTTGGTAATAAGCAGCAGTGATTTTGGCATTTTCATCAACAAAAACAATCTCTGACTTCCGTAACTTTGAAATAAAGATGGAAACCATGACTTTTTGAGAAAAATGCGGACGTTCCCAGGAAAGTCGATCTAGACTGACAGATTTTTGTCCTGTTTTCCATAAACTCTGTCATTTTGTGTGTTTTGTTGAAACAACCGTAAAGGTCTTCTCGTCGCTGACCATATTTTCGACACTTCTCTGTCTGGGAATCGATCTAACAGAGCACGACATTTTTCAACTCTTGCTTGCTTATTTGATGAAGAGAGCTTATGAACTTCGACTTGTTTAAAACATTAAAGACCCAGCTCACCTTTTACTATACGACGAACACTAGAGCGAAAAATACCAGTAGTTTTTTAAATTTCTCTAACGGACTTGTGTGTGTTGGGCCGTTTTTCTTGACTGCATATCATGGATGAAACCGTGTCAATATTTTCCTCAGTACCTGATGTGTTTGGCTTCCACTGCCTTCTTTTCGTTTGGTCGACCCTGTGAAATCAATTTTCTTTGAGATATTGAAGTGCAGGTATCGTCCATCGTTATTTGGAAACTCTTTCTTCATTCGTTTTGCACCCCAGTGTTTCTCCTTACGCAAGTTCAATACCAATGCTTCATCTTTCAAAGAGTATTTCATTATAACTTGTTCACCAACTATAGCAGAATGATGGTCTGAAATGAAAAAGGAAATAAATTAATTGTGTAAAATTTAGGAAAATTAGTATTTATGGAGAAACTGACTGTCATCTGGAAGTATCAGTTGCTGACTTTGACCGCCTTTCAGTTGAGCACCATATTCTGATACCTCTCTCCAGTTGTGAGCCTGTACCTCTACTCCTAGGGCATTGAATCTAGATTCAAAGCCAGCGTTTGAAAGAGTAAAAGTATGGGTACAATATATGGCCTCAGCAGTAAGATCAATATAGAGAGTGAACCACAATATTTTTTCAAAAGTTGGGTAATAGTTTTTTTCCCACCCTGCACACACACACACACACACACACACACACATATATATATAATATATATATATATATATATATATATATATATATATATATTATATATATATATATATACATATATATATATATATATATATATATATATATATATATATATAATTCAGATAATTATATAAATAATATTCAAATAGCATGAAGATTTAAAGTTGTTTTAAAATATCCGAGTGCTGTAAGTGTAACAGAAAAATATATAAAGAGGATTGCGTTAAGTGCTTAATCTTTTAACTATCTTTAATTTGGCAAGAATTTCTCTGCAAACGAAGGAAGTACATTTTACGAAATTGAACTATGAGCTTTTAAGTCATAAGAGTGAAATGCCAAACTCCTTCTACTTCAGTAAGACTCTTATACCTAACCAATTAGAGTGAAACGGGGGAGATTTACTCCTGAAAGAGCGTAAATAAACCCATGTTAATTCGACAAAATTTTTAGCGATTGAAAAAACTTTGCTAATGTGTCTAATTCATTATATAATAATAGTTTTAACAAGAGTAATTAAAGATCTCTCAAACCTTGTAAACGTGGCTTATTCTTTAACTATTTGCATAATAACTTCATTATCGGGGAATGCAGAAAGAGAGAGAGAGGAGAAAAAAGAGGATTGTAAAGCGCTAAGATAAAAAACTTTAAATGCAAATATAATACTTATTT
>JAJOZX010000409.1:877500-907500 GCA_023014485.1 Bathynomus jamesi | reverse complement strand
AAAAAATAAAAAAAAAATAAAAAAAAAAATAATATATATATATATATATATATATATATATATATATATATATAAGGAGTGATCAAAAAGTATCGATAATTTTATTGCTACGGACAAATGAATTCAAATAAGAAATAACCGTTTGCATATGTGAGTCTTCCTGCCCTCTGGCGTCTGCAGTCTGAAGCCAAATCTGCTACCATGAGTCAGTACTTGGTTGGAGCGCTTAAAAGGAGGGTGTGTTTTTGCAGTACGTATAAATCTCTGGAACAACGCGCTTTCGCAGGCGAAAGAAATGATTAAAACAGCTTTTGGAAATGATACTCTCAGTGTAGCTAACGTTTACAAATGGACAAAAAATTTAAAAATGGAGAAACATCGCTTGAAGACAAGGAACGCAGTGGCCGCCCTTCCACTTCTCGTACGGATGAAAATGTCCAACAGATTCGATTTCTGGTACGAGCAAATGTTTCTCCATTTTTAAACTTTTTGTGCCATTTGTAAACGTTAGCTACACTGAGAGCATCATTTCCAAAAGCTGTTTTAATCATTTCGTTCGCCTCCGAACGCGCGTTGTTCCATTTCAGAGATTTATACGTACTGCAAAAACACACCCTCCTTTTAAACGCTCCAACCAACTACTGACTCATGGTAGCAGATTTTGCTTCGAACTGCAGACGCCAGAGCGCAGGAAGACTCACATATGTAAACGGTTATTTCTTATTTGCATTCATTTGTCCGTAGCAATAAAATTATCGATACTTTTTGATCATTCCTCGTATATATATATATATATATATATAATAGTATATATATATATAGAGAGAGAGAGAGAGAGAGAGAGAGAGAGAGAGAGAGAGAGAGAGAGTGAGTGGCGCAAAAGTCACGCATCACAGGAATTTTCAGTGTTGATTATATATTATTTTTTTTCTTTTAGGTGGGGAATGGCTGCGAAATTAACAATAGAGGAGAGGGTTAGCTTGGTTTTAATGCATGGAATACCAGGTACTACAAATCGATGAATCGGTACAAAACATAAATTCTGTACCGACTCATCGATTTGTTGTACCTGGTATTTCATACATTAAAACCAAGCTCACCCTCTCGTCTATTGTTAATTTCGCAGCCATCCCCTACCTAAAGCAAAAAATATATATATATTATAGTCAACACTGAAAATTCCAATGATGCGCGACTTTTGCGCCACCCTGTCTGTATATTATATATATATATATATATATATATATATATATATATGTGTGTGTGTGTGTTATAAATATATTATAAGTATATTATATATATATTAATATATATATATATATATGTGTGTGCGTAGAAATGAACAATGAATAATTCCTATATAATCAAATATTCATTTTTACATAAGAACCAAAATCGCCTACGCGAGTTTGGATAAAAATTTTATTTGTTGCTTTCTATTTTTGTAGTGTCACAACCATGCTATCTACTATTTCTATGGTTTAGTCGTATCCATATTTCCATTTTTCATTTGTTAGAGAATTTATTATAATTAATTATGGTTGTTTTGCATCTAACCCTCATCCCTAAATTTTATTAGATTATGCATGCACATTACATATGGCATGATTGGAACCCTTAGTTATACTTCTTTATTCATTTACTTAATTCTCCCTCAAATGTACCCAATTCCTTAATATTTGCTCTATATTTAATTAATAGTTTCACTCACTCTTTGTCTCTAATTCGTTTCTTCTAATTTCTCCCAATAATGACTTGTACTGTACGTACGAATTAAATAACTATGGCGTATTAATTATGAATTGACGTATGGCATAATTTGAATAACTATGACGTCATAAAGTAGCTTAATTCCCTTCACATTTTCTCCTCATTAATTTCCCTTCATCATATTTCTAGTATACAATGTATGGTAAATTCTTTAGCATAATAATAAAAACTTTGTAGTGCACAACTCTTTTATTCCTGTGGTGTACACCCTTTTCTATTTCACTTCACTGACACCATTTATGTTGTGCGCAACCCTTTTATTTGTGTGCTGCGCACCTTTATTCCTATTGCAATTTATTTCTTACGCGCGTTCTTTTCGTTCAGGATGACTCGGCCTATCCACTCGGATGGCCCTTTCATTTGATATGCGTAAGTTCCTTCGGCTTACTGGAAGCCTACTTTGGATTTCAAACTTTAAATGTTAAGTTACCCTCAGCTTACAAGAGAGGCCTATTGCAAGGTAGCAAAAACGACACATGCCCTCTTATAAAGTTTATTAAATTTCACTTAAATTAGTACATAAATTCAAAGCAATAGGCTGATGTATGATTACCAATTTTGCTTACAATAAAATCCACTGATTAATTTAAAGAAAATGTTCACAAGTATTTTAGTCTAAAAAATCATTTATACCGAGGTTTTTTTTTTATTTTCGTGTAACAAAGCAATTAGCACTAAATGAACTTGTCGAAATCGACGAAGGAATTGGAAAAATTTCTTACTTAAACCAGCTGGAAAGTTATTCTCGACTGTTCTGCGTAAGGGCCGCAGATTTATTTCAAGGAAAAAAGTCCGTCCGTTCAATTAGGTTTCCTCATACAATAACGGAAGGGTTATGTAACACTTCCCTGGCTTCCCCCGAAGCCCACTCCAACACAGGATCGCGAATGGTTTCTGAGGAACCCTAATATAACGCAAACTTCATGTTGAACATTTGATGCAAAACAGAAAAATTTAAATTTAAAAGGAATCTCGCTAAGTTCCCTTTGTGCTGGTCGCTAACAATAAGTTCTTATATAAGTTCGCGTACACAAACGGATTCAAATTTTAAGTACAATCGTGAGACAGTTCCAATTCAACTTAGAAACTTCCTATTACCCCACAAGTTTTAAAGAATTATTTAAGCCACTGTTAACTTTCGGAGGAACGACTACAACTGATTTGAAACTCTAAGTTACAGCTCAGGATTACAAGAACTCCTCTCTTTGGTGTCTAAAGGGCCTATCAAAACCATTTTCATTACATGACATCATTCGTACAAAAATTACTGATCTTCTATTGGCTCTAATCTCAACTTCGTTAAATTCTACGCTCCGCCTTTCTTAAAGAAATTTTCAAATTAAAATTTAAAATTTTCAAATTAAAATTTAAAATTTAAAAATTAAAATTTAAAAATTAAAATTCAAAATTAAAATTTTAAATTTTCTCTCGAGGGTTTCCCCCCAACGAAACCCAGAATAAACAAACCGAACAAGGTTCAAAATGAAACGGACCCCTGTTAAGCTATATTTTCCCCTTTCGTACTCAACCATAAATCTAACCAAGACTGTCAAACACTAATTTCTCTTCTCGGATTACACACTCAGCCTTTGGCTATACCCAGGGTACCGGCACTCTTTACTTTGGTCAGTGTTCATTTTAAAAGATTTAAATTTTCACGAGAAATTAAATAGATTTCAAAATCACTTCACTCTTTCTTTCTACCCTTTTTATTTACATTTTGATGAGATTTTCGCATACAAATTGACTGTCACAACAACTTTTTACACTACACGTCATTATTTATATGTTGTTCATTCATACATACATCCATGTCCTTTCTTGACCTTTATCTTTTGTTAATTTTATTAATTACACTGGTCAACACTCATTTTATTGCCAATCATATTAGAGTGATTTTGGGGTAACTTTGTGGTGCTGATTCCGAATATGACATCGGTTTTGCTAGATTGGCTCTAATTTATGAGATAATTGGTACCCCATTGAAACACGTAAAAATGCAAAAAAATTAATGTTCAGGCGGAGCCTACTTACAAATCGCATTGAAATTGTCTCAAATCATACAAAAGTAAACACATGAAATACATAATGGCATTTTATTCGGTTTCACCATCTAGAATGTTCCGGTAGTTTCCCATATGCACGCTTTATGGTTACGTTTCCTATTAATTGAGGGTATTCATTATCTCAAGAACTAGAGCCAAATCGGAAAAACTACTTTCATTTTGGAATTCGGCAACCCCAAAATACCCTAAATTCGTACGAATTTCCTTGGCAACGAAACAAAAATTTTTTTTTGTTGAGCTGTGTTATTCATTCAGCTACCTATTGTCTACCATTGTCAACCTATTGTGTGACTACCAATATGTGTACAATAGTTTATGCATTCGTACATGTCCACTGACGACGTACATAATTAACTTACATGTAAGTACGTTCACATGTATACTTTTTATTTTTTTTATTATTTAACCTCTCGCAAGATACTCGTGGATGCTGATACGAATATTCAGATTCCGATGACGTCGCCAAAAAAACGAGCCTCGGAGCCCGAAATCCCTCTTGCGCCTGTTACTTTATAACATAAGGTGTTATGTTGTATGTTATGTTATGTTATGTTATATCATAAATGTCCGTGTACTTCCGTATCTTACTTCAGTATCAGATATGTCAATTAAGAATTTGCTAGAATTGTAAGTAACTAATAATTTAATATGATGTAATTAATGTACTTTAATGAAACTGTAATTGACGATAATAAGTGAATGTGAATTAATTCGTAATTATAATCATAGTTGTAGTAAACCAAAATTACAATGTACTTAATAATTATCTTAGATTGTACTCAATGTACTACTCCGAAATTGTCGCCATTTAGGAATGTATACTCGGCGATATTACGATTATTATTTTTTTATTTTTTTTGTTTTATTTTGGAATCTTTCAAAATTCTGATCAAGTATTTAAAATTAGGCTTAACGTAGATCTCCATTAAACGCGGAGAACTTAACCTTCAACTGCACTCCCCCAACATTTAGACTTATATGATGCTTGTATTTGTAAAATAAGAGACACTCCCTTGTTAGCAGCCTTTGAGCGAGGAGGAGCCCTCCTTGAGGAGGCCCTCGCCTCCGCACTTTTAAATTCCGGCCTAAGCCATGGTCGAAATGGGTCGAACCCCTCCCCTTGTAAATTAAACTTAGAGGCTGAGCATTGCCTGTACATTTTAGCAGTAAATTACAGTAAGAAAAAGTCTTTATCTTCCCCTTCGAGTTTTGCTCTCTTCAGAGAAACATAAGTTCCCGATACGTTATAAGAAGCATCAGGAAACCTTCAGAGAATTTAGTAAGTTTTCACAGAATCCTCCGAACCACTACAGAAGAACTCGAAGCGTAGTATAGACGAAACTACCGCGAGTAACAAATCCGTTGCTGCCTCCTAACCAGAACCCCGTCGACTTCGAACCAACCAAGGCCATAGACGGAGGGGATATATATATATATATTTATATATATACAGTATATATATATATATATATATATGTATATATATATATAATTACTATATATATATATACACACACACACATAATATATATATAATATATATATATATATACATATATATATATATATATATATATATATAATATATACAGGGTGTCCGAGAATTATCTGTACAATGTTTGGTGTTATTAAAAGTCAACCATGAAGTGTAGAAATTCCAGTGTTGTCCCATTTTATAGAGAATCTCATTAAGTTTTTTCTAATACCAAGTTTTGACAAGTTTTTAGAAATTCCAGTGTGTCCGAACATTATCTATACAATTTCATCGTTTAATAAAATTCTTGATAACACGTAAAATTCTTAAACAAGATTATTTAGAATCTGTATTTTCAAAAGTTTCTTTTATTAAAGTAACGTTGTTACAAACATTCGATATGTGCACCATTAGTGATTCGCAAAACATCCAATCGATACTCCAAATGTTGCATGTACGCTGCAGCATATCCACATCAATTCGCTCAATAGCAGCTGTGATTCTTGCTTTAAATCATCAATGTCTGTCACCCGCGTACATTCTAAAAAACTTGTCAAAACGTGGTATCAGAGAAAAACTTAATCAGATTCTCTGTAAAATGGGACAACACTGGAATTTCTACACTTCATGGTTGACTTTTAATAACAGCCAAATATTGTACAGATAATTCTCGGACACCCTGTGTATATATATATATATATATATATATATATATATAATATATATATATTCCCTTCTTCACAGCTGTAACTGCAAGGAAAACTGGGCAGACACCTCGTGGTCGTATATTCGGAGCATTAGTGGGACGAAACTTCCCAGTGGGTCTGGGACCCACAAAGATCCGAAAAACACTTGGTACCTCAAGAACCAAATGGATACAACATAATATACTGGTTGGAAGTCTTGACAGTCGTACTGGTAGCTCCCAAGATGTCCTTTCTCCTTCAACCTCCGATGGCAACAAAGACCTCGAAGGAAACGATGAAGTTCTGGATAATCAAAAAAATTCCTCTACAGACACGTTCTGTAGACTCATAGAGTCCAAGGCCAAATTCTACTCGTCTCGGTCCTTCACATTCCCGTGAAGCAGTTTATAGAAAACGAAAGGCGAACCCTACTAAGAAACGTTGGTTATTGCTCAATCAAAAGTTGATGATGCGATGCTGTCCTTTATCCAAAAGAAGAAGCAAAATCTGCCGATGACAGGGCGCAAAATGACCCGGATTTGCATTTTCTTAAGGGTCTTTTGCTTCACATTAAGGAATTAACCAAAAAGAACAAAAGACATTTTTAGCAAACAATCACCATAATGTTCTTCAACCTGATCGATGAGCAAGACGAACAAACATTTTTATTACCGGCCTCTACCTACCAGGGATCACCTACGTCGGCTTCCATTCCTTCTCACGAGGAACCACTTGTATCACTGGTCTCTACCTTCGAAAGCTCGTCTACGTCGGCTTCCATTCCTCACGTTGGAGAGAACTTACTCTCAATTAGTGGTGCACCGATTAATCGGTATCGGCACCTGGCATGCCGATATTAGGAAAATACCTTGCATTGCCGATTAATCGGTAAAATGGCGATTAATCGGCATGCAAGGTGCCGATACCGATTAATCGGTGCACCACTACTCTCAACATACTTTTCCAACTTTCACGATTTGTAATTATCGTATGTGAAGTTAAAATTACAATAAAAGTTTACATGTGACTTTATTTCGTATCATTATAGATCATTCTTAGCTCATAAGTTAGAAGTTTTGTCATTGGAAGGATAACTTTTCGGTAGTTGGTATACTGTTTCCTGATATCTTGTTCGACCAAACTAATAGATTGTCAAAGCTGGTTTTTGACATCCGAGTGTAATTAAAGAATTTTTTTTCGTCTGCCTTGCGGTCAGGATAGCGTTTTGTCATGTTAATACAGTCTCTTATTTCGTCTTGTTTTGTACCGATGATACTAGTTATAAGCCACGACAGTTTCAACGTTGCCTTCGCTGAGTGTTGACATTTTAAAGGGACAATATTAATTCTGAGATAGTTTAACCCACCTACGCTAGATGACAGATGAAAGCTGACTGAACACACTGGCTTTTAAAGCGCAATGTGATACACTAGGTGAGAAATACAATACGCGACATGTCAGTTCCAGTGTGGCGCGGGCCATACTACAGAGGTTGACAAAAGTAAATAAACACGTTTGGTTTTTTCATAGTTTTTGATTTGATAATAAAAGTCAATAAATAATAACAAATTTATTGAATCAATATATTTAGAATCGTCATGCTTTCCTCTTTGCATTATGTAAAGCTGACACACGTTCTGGCACTCCATTGATGAGATTTGCCATTTGTTCTTGAGGACAGTCAGAGTGGAATCTATTTACTTTTGTCAACCCTCTGTATATACATATGTGGAAAGAAAGACTGCAGTGGGTACAGTAATGACGTCACAGACTGTGTACGTATAAACGACCGTTAGTTACTGCAACTCAGAACTACTGACAACAGTGTGGAAAGGATTAACTGCTAACATCCGATACATTTATTTTCCCACACTGAGAGTAGTGAGCGTGAACTCCGAGGAGAAGTTACACGAGCCTTAGCATTGCGAGCACACGTGGTTATCCCAACTAAACGACAGTAAGGCGGCGGTAGAAGTCGAACCTTGGACTTTCGCGCTCTGAATTTAATTCCTGTAACAACCTTGCAATGCCAACTCAGTGAGAGAGAGAGAAACGGCAGAGAGACTAAAAGGAGAAAGAGAGAAAATAGAAAGGATTATAATTGAGTTGTCGGTGAATATTTGTTGCAATATTTAAGCAGTTGTTGGAAATAATTAATAGAAAACAGACTTGTGAGTAAATATGAATTTATTCTCAAAAGTTAGAAAGGAACGTACGCAAACTGCCATTGAATTTCATCATTAATTTGCTCAATTCATTCAAAGATTATTTCTATTCAAAATTTTGACGCACGAATTTCATCAAATTTCTGTACAAGTAAAATTTTCCATATCTGCAATTCCGATGAGACTTATTTCGTTTACAGTTTTGTTCAGTGTAATTATATTGGACAGTTACTTGAAAAAATTACTGAGCGAATAAGGTATTAATTCTTGATAAATTATATAATTTATCAGAAAAGGAAAAAATAGATTTTTAAAATCTGGAAAAATTGATGAAAGTAAAATAAAAAATTATAAGGGAAAGTAAACTAAAAGTTAAAAGAATTAAAAAAGGTAAAAATTGCATCAATCTAGCACCACTGTCTACTGAGAAGGTAAGGTGTGTGGTATTTATGATATTTTTTTTGTTTTGTGGTTATGCTGATTTGGTCTTTGTTGTTCCGGAATTTTTGTTGTCTGCCGGACTGCTGCAAGTTCGTTTTTAAATTCTTTTAATTAATCTTTTTCAGATTATATAATATATAATTATATATATATATATATATATATATATATATATATATATATATATATATATATATATATATATATACACACAAACTCAGAATGGTCCCCTGAGAAACTTATATGTTAAACACAGACCGTGCATGGAACAAGGAACTCTTCTGGGAAAATTAAATCCACTATAGTCCGAATAAGTAATGGTAAATGACAAATACCATATGGTATTTGTCATTTACCATTACTTATTCGGACTATAGTGGATTTAATTATCCCAGAAGAGTTCCTTGTTCCATGCTCGGTCTGTGTGTATCATATATTATATATATATATATATGTGTGTGTGTGTATATATATATATATATATATATATATATATATATATATATATATATATATATATATATATATATATATATATATATATATTTACTTTTACTGGTCTCGACTACAATCCTTCAAACTCTACTCCCTGGAAAGAAGACGAGAGTGATACCCACCCAATAATATACATGTTGGGAAAAACTGGAGGGGTATTTCCCAAACTTTAGAAATGAAATAGAAATATACTGGAAAGAGAGAAGAGGCAGATTCTGTACTGTTCCAGTTGCGGTGGGACGGAGAGCCATGAAAACGAGAATGGAAAGTACCTTCAGAATACGAGGCCCAAATCTCTTCAACAAGCTGCCGGAAAGACTGACAAGCCTTCAGCACAGCAACATCAATAATTTCAAGAATCACATCCCGAAAAAGTGAGTTGGATTGCTGCAGAGTGGTCGACCGCAGGTCGATCCTGAACGTCGTTCGAAACGATGATAAGGTGTATATATACAGTATGTATATATATTAGGGTGTCATTTAATTGTATGGTAAGACGTGAACCATTAAGACGTTTCGGTCTGACCCTCTAGAAATGTGACATTGCATGTAAAAACGCTGATTACGAAGTTTCATGAGAAAATATTAATATTTAGAGGTCGCTCAAGGCCATTAAAATTTTGATGACTCGTCGTTACTTGTCCTAAATTGAAATGCGCTTCCTTTCTATGCCTCACCCTAGTATCATTTCAGTCGCCTTAATGGTAGAATGTGTTTACATTAGTGTGTGTTATTTTAGTCTTTTAGTCCTCCCTGATACCAAAAATCGCATGGTCATATCTATGACTAGTGTTGATGGACCAGATAATCCTCCAAAGCGTGTGGTTGTTGACCTGGATACTGTGAAAGAAAAAAGCTTGGAAAACTTTGAAACAAAAAACACAAAATCATTGTTCACGAAGCTAAACCTCCCAGATGAATTCTTGGAGAAAACTGCTGAGCAATGGGAAGATGATACCCATTACCAGGCTGCGAAAGAGACTGTAAAAACTCTAACTGTAACAAATGACTTCGCTGAATGTGGAGTTGCTCTCATCCAGGATTTTTCTGAATACCTAACCAAAGATGAAGAACAACTTCAGTTTCTTCTCCAGGTTGTTGAAGACCATCGCAAGCATTGGACATGACATGGGGACAAAAGCATACCTTGAGTGGAAATAATGATTAATCATAATAATTACGCTACTGTCTGATGTTAATATACTTCATCTTAATATTATGATGTCTTGTGCACTTCCTGCTAATGTAGGAACATAATATATTGTTTAAATACATTTGAAAATTGTTTATATTCACACTTTCTGAAAATCTCGTATCAAATATTTCGAAGCCGTTGAGCGACCTCTAAATATTAAAATATCTCAATAAAACTTTGTATACAGTATTTTTACATCATATGGCATACTTTGATGGGATCAGAGCACGGAAACTTGAAAGTTAAAAAATAATTGACACCCTAATATATATATACTGTATATATATATATATATATATATATATCGAAAAGAGAGAGAGAGAGAGAAAAAAATATGGATAAGATTGCCATGAAAATGTCATGCATTCTCTCATAGTAAAATTAAATAATTAAATAATCAGATAAAAAAATCAATACATTTTGACCTACAATATTAATGCCATTATGAGGGTTTATTGGAAACGCAACAGGTCTGAGAATTCGTGGAACTTATAGGCGAGCGGCCAACCCTGATAACAGGCCATATTTCTGAGTTTAATACCCCCCTCGTACAGAAATGTACATGTCCTAAAATGATCTGCATCATCTGGACATATACTGTAAGTTTGGCATGTTGTCCTCCATTCTGAGTGTGTTAAGATAGTAAAACTAGCCATTAACTTCAGCTATGTACAGGTACTCGTGTATTCATGTTTTCAATTTACGCATTCCAACTGAAATCTTTGAAGACACAATGAACAGTGAAGACAAGGTTTATTTCCCATGAAGTTATACATTTTCTGAAAGCTCTAGTGCTACACTATATCAATTTATCTATAAAAACATTCTTTTACATGATATATTTTATATTTTGCCTAAAAACGTCATTGTTAGAT
The DNA here is from genome assembly GCA_023014485.1 of Bathynomus jamesi. Classification (NCBI taxonomy): domain Eukaryota; kingdom Metazoa; phylum Arthropoda; class Malacostraca; order Isopoda; family Cirolanidae; genus Bathynomus; species Bathynomus jamesi. The sequence goes on along the minus strand of JAJOZX010000409.1, from coordinate 896,333 downwards.
CCAATAAAATACAGGTGTTTCACAAAACTGATTAATATGAGTTACACAAAACTAATTTCGAGTACAATAATTCAGGTATTTTGATACTCCAAGCATTAATACACTATGTTGAACGAAATGAATGCCATATTAAAATGTTGAATCACCATACAAAGTACTGTGCCTACATGGGTTAATAATGGAGACCTCTGTTCGCATGCCAGCAGAAAGGTTTATCGTTCAGTTATGAAAAACAGACAAATGTTGGCATGATTACAATACATATATAATAATGTTGCCCTTGAAAATAAAGTTTGAATTGTTAACTGTGTGAAAGGACCGATATTGAGATTTGAAAAACGTTAATTCTGTAAAACAAAAATTAAGTTACTATATTACAGTATATCGATGTACATAACACAAAATCAACTAAATCAACTAAAATCAATTAAACCAACTAAATTTTAACAATTCTTATCTTTATGAAGCAAACTACTAAATAACTTTAAAGCAGAAATCATTACTTAAAATTGGAATCTTTCCACTAAAAGTCTCAACTTGTTTTTCAATTACAAAACTGCATGCAAGTCAGTGCATACTGTATTCGGTGACTCTCGCAATGTTAATTCAGTGCGTTATTAGCAGTCTACCCCATACTGGGGAATAACTCACGTTGTAACAGCATAATATGAAATACACTAATAAATTATTAATGCACAATACTATGATATGGTTATTCATCTAGCTCATCCAGCGGTGGTTTGTGATGGGTTTGTTCATTCATGCAGTCCTCAGTAGCCTTGCAGACGCATTCCTCTGTGCATACCATATCATTCGTTGCACAGTTGATATCAATATTGCCGTTACCTTCTTCAATCAGCTTTCCTCCATGTTGTCGTGAGACTAAGCCATGTGGTATGTATATTCGATCTTGCATTCTTTTAAGCTCATCTTTTCCTAGGGCGGTTAAAAAACGTCGAAGATGATCATAGCTTATGGTGAAACCATGGACATGGAGAGTGTCTATTATATCTCATTTTCCATAATCATGATGGAGTTGCGCTGCAAGTCCTAGATGAAGAGGGGTTGTAATATTGCTGTCACTGTTATAAATAACACTTTCTGCAGGAGCTAAGACTCGACGTTGTAATTTTTCTGCTGGCTGGTAATTTGAATCACACGATTCAAATGCCTCTTTGCTCAGCAACCAGAGAAACGCCTTCTATAAAAGTGCTGGAACAAATTCTTCAGATGTTTTCAGGCCGATTTCAGCAGCTGTATAGTACTCAGTTGGCTTTTCAATTTGTGTTATTTCTTATCTAAGCATACCAATGGCAGAATGAAATAAGCTTTCTGAATTCACTGGAACATTTGATTGTTCTTCAGCAGAACCAAGTGTCATCTCATTAGAGTTAAAATCTTCCTTCAGTTGAGCAAAGGCTCTCACAGTATCTCCTAAGCTGACACTGCTACTGACAACAATGCTTGACTTGGACTGTCCTCGCTGGGCATGAATAACAATGTTATCACCATAATGTTTCATGAGACGGCGCTGAAGTTTTTCTGCACAGTATGCTTGGGTATTAATGTGGTCAGGTAACAGCTGTTGGAATTTGTCTAGCATGGTTTTCAACTTATAAGCTTTTCCTTGTTGTAGATTAACATCTATTTCTCCTACTAGTGCCATAAATGCCTTCTCGTACATGTTCTCTCCTTCTTCCATTTTTCTTGAAGCACTGATGTTATGCTTGCTTGTATAGCTTGCCATGCAGGATTTGTGCTAAACAGCATCAACTGCAATGAGGTCTTCTTCAATTTTGGCAAGCATAGAAATGTCCTTCCGAGCTTGTGCTGCTTGATAGAGATTATTCTGACACGTAGTTGTTTGTACCTCATATATGCTGTCCCTCTTTCGCGCGTTGCATATTAAACACACTGAAAAATCTGTAAGCTTAGGTGTTTGAGCTCGTGTGCGAACACTTTGTTCTTCAGTACCATGTGGTGCAGAATCATGCGTGCTACATTTTGTACTAACATGAGAAATGTTTTTCTTACTTGTAAATGATTGATAACAGCTACGATGATATGTAACAGACATACTATGTAATTTTGTAAGGTCATCAAACTCAGACTCAAGTCTTTGTAAAAGGTCATCCTGCCGTAACAATGATGTTGACAATAATGTTTGAATACCCACTTTTGTGGGTACAACCAGGTTTTCTTTGCGACTCTGCTGACATATAACGCATTTCTCCCAATTTGTTGACAGCCTCTGTTTCTTCGCCTGTACAAATGTTAATGGACTTGAGTCAGGTTCTGCCATGCTTCATATAGATGATCGTCTGAAATAAAAATAACAATAATTAAACTGTGGTTTTCAAGAGTACCACACATTTGCACAATATTTGCCACAGCACACATTTGTCTTATTCTAATATTGTGATAATAAAAGGAGGAAGTACATTTAAAACTGGGCCTAACCTATAACAGTACATGATTGTATTACGTTTTACTATAATGTGATAATTCAATTGTGTATCTAGATAGTAAACACTTATAATAAACAGTATAGGTTGATTAGTTAACAGTATTTCAGTTCGAAACTAAAACAAATTATCATCTGGATAAAGTTTCAGGTATTTTTTAGGTGTTTGTTTATATTGGCGTTTCCATGGCAACCGCACATCAAAAACTGAGGACAACGCTTAAAAATATGTTCACTGAACACTAAGGACTAATAAAAAATATATTACAACTTTCTGTACAAGGGGAGAATTAAAATTGTTTAAATCGGGGTCTGGCCGCTTGCCTATTAGTATTTAATTTTAATTTGTATTAGTGAAGAGTGATTTCTCTGCTTTTAGCTTAAGTCCGATTTATTAATGGTTCGTTCAATGAATAGTAATAAATCTCCTTAAAGCTGTCTTCTTCTTCCGCAGCTTATTATCCCATCTTTACATGGGGTCGCTGTTTTTGGTTCGTCTTCTCCACTCTCCTCTGTCGTATACCACGTCCTCCTCCAAGTCCTTCTCCCTGATGTCCGCCACCACACAGTCCCTCCATCTCGTCTTCGGTCTTCCTCTTCTTCTCCGTCCCGGCAACTCCATCTCCAGCACTCTGCGCCCCACATACTCCTCCTCTCTTCTCCTGACGTGTCCATACCACCTCAGCCTGGCCTCCTGCACCTTCTTAGATGCTTCCGCCACCTTCACTGTTCCTCTTATATGCTCATTTCTGACCCTACCCCCCTCCTCGTCACTCCACACATCCATCTCAACATCTTCATTTCAGCCACATCGATTTTTCTTTCATTGCTCTTCTTCATTGGCACAGTCTCCATTCCATACAACATTGCCGGCCTCACCACTGTTTTGAATACCTTTCCCTTCAGTTTCACTGGGACCCTCTTATCACAGAGCACCCCTGATACGTCTCTCCAGTTCTTCCACCCCGACTGTATTCTACAGTTTATCTCTCTCTCTGCTCCCCCCTCTACATCCACTGTTGACCCCAAGTATTTAAAATACTCCACCGTCTTAACACGCTCTCCACTCAATGTCACTTCCCCTCTTCGGTCCTGCTGCACATCACATCTCATATATTCGGTCTTCTTTCGGCTAATTCTCATCCCCCTACTTTCCAACGCCTCTCTCCAATTTTCCAACGGCTGCTCCACCTCCTCTTTCGTCTCCCCACTCAACACAACATCGTCTGCATACATCATGCGCCACGGCGCCTCCCCTCTAATCCTGTCCGTCAACACATCGAATACCACATTGAAAAGGAAGGGGCTCAAAGCTGATCCTTGGTGCAGACCAACTTCCACCCCAAAGCTCTCTGACACACCCAAGCTACTCCTCACCTTAGTTGTTACTCCCCTGTACATCCCCTTGATCAGTTTAACATACTTCTCCGGTACCATCTTTTCCCTTAAGCATTTCCAAACTTCCTGCCATGGTATCCTATCATATGCCTTCTCCAAGTCAATAAAAACCATGTGCAACGCCTTCTGCCCCTTTCTGTACCTCTCTGCCAACTGTTTCAATGCAAAAACTGCATCTGTCGTTCTCCTTCCCGGCATAAATCCAAACTGTTCCACTGACACTTCCGCTTCGTCTCTCAACCTACTCTCCACTATTCGCTCCCATATCTTCATTGTATGTGATATTAGTTTGATCCCTCTATAATTCGTGCAATCTTGTACATCTCCTCTTTGAATATAGGCACTATGATGCTGGTCCGCCACTCATCCGGAATCACCTCCTGGTCAAACAACTTCTGCATTAGATCCCACACCAGATCCACCCCCTCATCTCCCAGTGCCTTCCATGCCTCGGCTGGTATCTCGTCTGGGCCAGTCGCTTTGTTATTTTTCATCCTATTCATTTTCATCCTATTTATTTTTCATCCTATTCCTATTCATCCTATTTCATCCTAATCTCCTTAAAGCTGTAAATAGTGAAATCGTATCATCGACTCCTTGTAAAAAATTTACATAATTCGCTATGGATATGAATATACATCACCACCCCATTTATTACACGATTTTAGCCCTTTCAAAGTAATTAATTTTGCGTTCTGTATCAGTGATACTCTTTTCTCGCTTTTCAGCTATTGAATTTTCATCAACGGAATTTATTTCAGATGTATTTTTTACTTTCATTTTTTTTACGTTTCTGTTCACATTCTTGTTGTTCTTTCTTTTATTCTTGGGGGATGTTTTCAATATTTATGTTCGCCATTCTTTAATTTTTACAGCGTTTATTTCTTAGTGTCTACCAATGTATTTCGTATGTATGAGGTTTTCCTCGGAAAAAGTGGCCAAGCGACAAAAGTAAGAAACGTCAGAAAACGCAGTGTATATATATATATATATATGATACACACAGACAGTGCATGGTACAAGGAACTCTTCTGGGAAAATTAAATCCACTATAGTCCGAATAAGTAATGGTAAATGACAAATACCATAGTTTTTCTTTTTCATGATGCTAGCCCGACGTGGGCAACGGACATGTTATGTGCCTTGAAAAGTGGACGCTCAATTCTACCAGTTGAGGTTTAAGTTTTGGTTTTTGGCTAAAAATATAATAGTTACCCCCTTTTCTTTTTCTTTTATGTATTCAATCTGACGTGAAGGCAGCGAGTCTTTTGCTTATATTGAGGTTCTAAATGTAGCAGGGCTAGGCTGCTTTAAACCCTAGATCCATGTCCCAAAGCTGGATCCTGTCTGCTTTACAGATAGCTGGTGAGGGAAGCTATATTTATGGGACCTCTTTGCGAGTGACCCGTTGCCCACGTCGGGCTAGCATCATGAAAAAAAAACTATGGTATTTGTCATTTACCATTACTTATTCGGACTATAGTGGATTTAATTTTCACAGAAGAGTTCCTTGTACCATGCACTGTCTGTGTGTATCATAAAAAAACTCAGGGGACCATTCTGAGTTCATTCCCATATATAATATATATATATATATATATATATATATATATATATACTAGCAAAAGATCGGCGCTACGTGTCGATTTTGCTAGATCTGCTGTGTTTGGGCCTACGGCGTATTTTATTTTGGACATCAGTAGCCCTTTATCTGGATATCTAATATACTATTTCAGAAATGAAGCCTTATATATAAATATATGTAACAGTTTTTTTGCGCACACCTACAGGTCGCTACAATTGGTGTAGAACAATGCGGTTTTCACCATTCGATGCGTCTTTTTATTCTGCAGTGCCCATGCTAAAAAAAAATTCCCTACCATAAATCCTGCCCCCCCCCCCTTTTAGGGGTACAGTTTTTCCCATTTCTTCATTTTTAATCATATTTTTGGCACAAAATAGGGGAGGGGTGGGGTAATGGGGGTGGGGGGGAGGTTAATGGGGAAACTCAGAAAAATAGTGATATATATATGTAACCAAAAAAAATTAAAGTAAATCCTTTGCAAGGTGCCAGGCCCATTCCCCCCTTGGGGGTGATGGGGGAAGGGTGGGGGTAAATGGGGGAGAGGGGTGGGGTAATGGTGGAGGGGGTGGGATTAATAGGGAAACTCAGAAAAAAAATTGGTGGGGTAAATGGGGGAGAGGGGTGGGGTGGGGGTATTGGGGGAGAGGAGGTTAATGGGGGAGGGGGGGTTAATGGGGAACTCAGAAAAAAAAAATGATAACCAACATCGATTCCGGTCAGGAAGATCATGCTTATCACAACTAATGGAACACTATAACAATATTATTGATGCACTCGAAACAATGAAAACTATGATTTGGCGGGCCGCAGGGCCCCCAATTACTGTTGGTTCAGTTATTTGGTCAATAAAACTATAGAAATGAACGCAGTCATGAAAATCTTAGGCTTCAAATCCGAGCTCATTGTATTAAGATTTGTGAAGCTTTAGATTTTCATGGCTGCGTTCTTTTCTGTAGTTTTATTGAATGAATAATTTGTTTGCCAGTAACTGGAAGGCCGCAGGCACCCCAATTACTGAGGCCCAAGGTGAGAGGAATAGGAATGATATCCAGATAAAGGGCTACTGATGTTCAAATAAAATACGCCGTAGGCCCACAATTCAGCCGAAGCACCGCAGATCTAGCAAAATCGGCGCGTAGCGCCGACCTTTTGCTAGTCATTCCTATTCCTTTCACCTTAATGCCTCAGTAATTGGAGTGCCTACAGCCCTCCAATTACTGGCGAACCAATTATTCGGTCAATAAAACTACAGAAAAGAACGCAGTCATGAAAATCTAAAGCTTCACAAATCTCGATACAATGAGCTCGGATGTGAAGCTTAAGACTTTCATAATTGCGCTTTTTTCTAGTTTTATTGACCAAATAATTGAACCGACAGTAATTGTGGGTTCAATTATTTGGTCAATAAAACTATAGTCATGAAAATCTTAAGCTTCACAAATCTTGACACAATGTGAAACTCAATATTTTCATGGCTGTGTTTTTTTCTGTTTTATCACGGTGCTGGGGCCTTCGGGCCCAATAATTGTTCGAGGGGGAGGCTGGTCACACACAGTTTTGTTCATTACTCATCATCCCCATCCACCATACGAAGTTTGGTCGAAATTGGTTCAGAAACGTAAAAGTTTTTTCTACGGACAGACAGACAGGCACATTCTCGGTGAATTATAGTAGTAATTTCGTACTTTTTCATTTTTTGCAGTTTCTTGGTATGTATTTAAATTACAAAGTGGTATTAAATTCACTACATCAACAGTACATTACTCAAAAGCAGTATGCGGGTTTAATTTGACCTAATAAGCCAAACTTAATATGTTCCACGATGATGCAAAACTTTTGGCAAAGCTATATTTGAAAAGCTGAACATTGCTTTTGGCATGATTAGTCAAACAGCTGCATTTTAGGCTGTGCGCTCAGATTTAAGCATATCCATAATAGTTTAAAAAATAGTGAAGTAGTTGTTGTTGTTGTTGTTTAGCCGATCAGCCCACCCTGATCGAGCAAGCCGGCGGCACGCAGGTAACCGATCGCCCTCTTCGGAGTGGACCAGAGGTTCAGCGCACTAGTGATGTTGTGTTGTGTTCGTTGTTGTGCTAGAGCGGTACAGTCTGTTATAATGTGTTCAATTGTTTGTGGTGTGTCCTGGCACAGGTGGCAGGTATCGTCTATGGAGTTGTCTAGGCTGTGTTTATATGTTAGTAAGTTGGGGTGATGTCCACATCGGAATCGTGCTAAGTTAACTCGATCCGATCTGCTCAGGCTGATCTCTGACCTGTTAATGGGTGGCGGCTTCGCACCTAGGACCGCATTCGGACCGAGTCGTGTCAGTGCTTTGTGGGTTAGGTGTGTGTGTATGTGTTTTCTGTACTGTGTGATGTCTGTGGGGCGTGGTATGAAATGGAGTATTTGGTTATAATGTCTCTCTGGTGTTACCTTAATGGTGCGAGGTGTCGGTGCGTGATTGTACATGTAGTGGCAAGGGTGCTGTGGGTTAGTTGTCGCTGCTGCCATGAATTGCGTTCCCCTCATGTCTAAATGTTCCCTAACTTTCAGTATTTTTGTTTCTGTGTGCAGGTGTTCTATTGGTGTTGTTTGAGTGCATCCAGTAATGATACGAAGTGCGTTGTTTTGTATTGTCTGTAAGGTGTTTATGTGTGTGTTTGAGATAATGGGTGCCCAGCATGGGCTAGCATAGTCCATAACTGAGCGAATATATTGTTTGTATATGAGTGATGTTGTTTCCTGCTGGTGTCCAAAGTTTGTGCCTGTTAGTACCCTAAGCGTGTTAAGTCTTGACGTACATTTGTTTTTAATATCCTGAATGTGGTTTGCAAAAGATAATGATGTGTTGTATGTGACCGCAAGTATTTTGGTCCTGTGATTGTGTGGAATGTTGATGTTGTTTAGTGTAAGCTGTGGAATTACCTGGTGTTCTTTTGTGTTGCTTGTAAGCAAGGTGATGGTTGATTTTGTGGGCGCTACGTTGAGTCTATTGTGTGTGAGCCAGTCTTGTATACTGTTTATGTATGTTTGTAGGTTATTTGTAGCGGTGTCGATGTTGTTGTGGGTGGATGTTAGAGTGATGTCATCTGCATATGATGATAAGGTAAGCTTGTTATCTATGGGTGTTGGAATGTCATGCATGTATAAGTTGAAGAGTGTTGGTGAAAGAACAGAGCCTTGAGGGACCCCGTTCGGAAAAAGCTTGTTTTTGGATGACTTGCTATTAAATGTGACATGTGAGTATCTTCCTGAAAGATAGTTGCTCAGCCACCTTTTGGTGTTATTGTGCAGGTTTGTGTTGAGTATTATGTTTATGAGAGGGAAGCGTGGGATAGCATCAAATGCTTTACTAATGTCTATTGTTGCTAATAGTGTACGTTGAGCTGGTCGTCTGGAGTTGATGCCATCCATGATGTGCTGCGTGAGGTTAGTGAGTAATGTCGTGGTTGAGTGGTGAGGTCTGAATCCATGTTGAGTAGGCGATAGTGGAATGTGTGGGTTGGTGATTTGTAAGATTAGTCTTTCTGTTACTTTGGAAGGTGTGCATAGTAAAGTAATGGGTCTATAGGAAGCTGGTTCTGTTGGATTTTTGTTTGGTTTGAGTAGTGTAATAATTTTACCTTGTTTCCATATGTCAGGAATAATACAGTGTTGGTATGAATATGTGCTGATATTTGTGAGAGCTAGTATTCCCTGTGGGCCCAAGTGTTTAAGGTGTATGTTAGATATGTTGTCTGGTCCAGTAGCCTTCGAATTCTTAATGTTTTTGATGATCTTGGTGGTCTGGTCTGTATTGAAGGGTGTAATGGTTGTGTCGAGTCTGTAGGTTTTCTTGTGTCTGGCTGTTTGTCTGCCTGCAAGTTTCTGGTTGTTGTCTCTGTTTAAGTGACTTATCTTTGCGTAGTTAATTAGTTAATTTATTATTCATTAATGTCACTAGGCGGTATATTCATCGATTGGTATAATTGCAACTCCTCGTCACTGGAACCGTTTGTCATGGGATGCTAGTGATGATAAATATGCTTTAGTAAATACCTTTATTTACTAATAAAATTAACTGTTGATTTACGCAGTACCCTAACTACCAAAGTTTCATGTGGTTTGAAAATTGATGGAAAGGCCTATCTCTAAATAACGACGCCATCAATTCAAGTAGGTTTTTAATGAATATTAATCACTAGCTTGTTATGCCCAGCACTTGCTTGAGGTGGGCTGATTGTATTAAATTTTAATTATTCAAATCGTTTTTTATTTTTCATCGTGTCCCCCAGTAATTGGAGGCCCTGCAGGCCCTGCGGTCTCCCAATTACTGGGGGTTCAATTATTTGGTCAATAAAACTATAGAAAAGAACGCAGCCATGAAAATCTTAAGCTTCACAAATCTTGACACAATGTGAAGCTCAAGAGTTTCATGGCTCCGTTCTTTTCTATAGTTTTATCGACCAAATAATTGAACCGACAGTAATTGTGGGGATCTGCGGTCCCACCAGCCCCCTCCCAATTACTGGGCCCGAAGGCCCCAGCACCGCAAGTAGGGCGGCCAATATTTATTTGGTTAATAAAACTATAGAAAAGAACGCAGCCATGAAAACCTTGAGCTTCATATTATGTCAAGATTTGTGAAGCTTAAGATTTTCATGGCTGCGTTCTTTTCTATAGTTTTATTGACCAAAGAATTGAACCCCAGTAATTGGGGGAGGCCTGCGGTCCCCCAATTACTGGGGGTTCAATTATTTGGTCAATAAAACTATAGTCATGAAAATCTTAAGTCTCACAAATCTTGGCACAATGTGAAGCTCAAGATTTTCATGGCTGCGTTCTTTTCTATAGTTTTATTGACTAATTGAACCACCAGTAATTGTGGGGCCTGCGGTCCCCCAATTACTGGGCGTTCAATTAACCAACCAACCAACCAACCAACCAACAATTAATTAAGCTCTTTTTAGAGACGCAAACGTTCACGGACAGACAGAATCACACACAACTTGCTTATTATATATATATATATATATATATATATATATATATATAACATATAATCTATATTATAATAAGAGAGCTGTCTGTCTGTCCGTCTGTCTGTCCGTCTGTCCGTCACACTTTCAGAAATTGTGAGAAAAAATTGTGAGAAAAAAATTCAGAAATTGTATTACGGGCGGCAATGTGAAGCTCAAGATTTTCATGACTGTGTTCTTTTCTGTAGTTTAGCAATGGGGGAAGGGTGGGGGTGGGGGTAATTGGGGATGGGCGGGGTAATGGGAGGGGTGGGGGTAATGGGGGAGGGGGTTAGCCCCAAGTTGTATGAATGGGGGTGAGAAGGTTTTGGGAGATACCAGATTCAGAAATGTTGACACAATGTGAAGCTCAAAATTTTCACGGCTGGGTTCTTTTTTTGTAGTTTAGCCTGTCTAACCGTCAGCGAAGCGGCGGGAACTGTACTAGTATATATATATATATATTATATATATACATATAATCTATATTATAATAAGAGAGCTGTCCGTCTGTCTGTCCGTCTGTCCGTCACACTTTCAGAAATTGTGAGAAAAAATTGTGAGAAAAAAATTCAGAAATTGTAAAAAAAATTCAGAAATTGTATTACGGGCGGCAATGTGAAGCTCAAGATTTTCATGACTGTGTTCTTTTCTGTAGTTTAGCAATGGGGGAAGGGTGGGGGGGGGGTAATGGGGGATGGGTGGGGTAATGGGGAGGGGTGGGGGTAATGGGGGAGGGGATTAACCCCCAAGTTGTATGAATGGGGGTGAGGAGGTTTTGGGAGATACCAGATTCAGAAATGTTGACACAATGTGAAGCTCAAAATTTTCACGGCTGGGTTCTTTTTTTGTAGTTTAGCCTGTCTAACCGTCAGCGAAGCGGCGGGAACTGTACTAGTAATAATAATAGGACATGTGTGTGTGTGTGTGTGTGTGTGTGTGTGTGTCTGTCTGTCTGTCTGTTCCAGCCATAGGTCCATTTAATTTATTAACATCCAGGTGCACAACCTCTGGACCTAATCAATATGTGTGAAGTTTCATGTTTGTAACTGCTTCCATTTTGGACCTATGGCTGGAACACACACACACACACGCGCGTCCTTTTATTATTAAAGATATACACACTGTAAATGCTATCGAAGATAATCACGGTCATAAAAATGACATTCAAAAGTTATAATTATAACTTTGACGAATTTGATTCTACGTCAATCGCGATTCGCTGACCTTTCCTAATTCAATTATTTGAAGTTTGTCAATTCTTTTGTTTTGGGAATGTTATTTTGGAATCGATCTTCAGTGCGTTCGATTCGTTCTAACGGCTGTGGGCAAATGTTAGGATTGGGAGATATGCGAAACGTTACGGCAAATAGATCCCTTAGTATCTATGCATACGACCCATATGTGGTTTCGATTTCTTCCGCTGGGAAAGAGGATGGAGGGGTGAGGATCGTATCGGTATATATATATATATATATATATATATATATATATATATATATATATATATATATATTATATATATTATTCCTTGCGGAATTTATATAAAATTTACTTCAGAAGAAGACAGATTATTTTTCCTTTTTAATGGACTAAAGCAGAGAGCAAAGCAAACATTCAATTATGACCTTAAGATTAAAATTGCAATAATTTTACCTACACAGAAATTAATCTTTTGTGTGTGTGTGTTAGACTTCTCCTCTAGGTAGTTTCAATTTAATGTTTGATGGGTTTTATATATATATATAATATATATATATATATATTCCGTATATAAACCTATCATTCTCTTTTCTCCAAACAACTCGAAAACTCAAAACTCATCCGCGAACCCAAATAAATGAAAAATTAAATAAAAAAAATAAAGTATGTTTAGATAAGGAATAAAACTCTGAGTGTTCTTACTCGTCAAAAGATAGACACGAAATTCCTACTTCATCTTAGCTTACGAGCCGTTTTAAAACTCATCAAATGCAGGTAGAGAAAAGAAGTTTTCTCTACACAAACCATACCAGTTTCCATTCAATTATTTTTCGGCAATTTCGTAGAATTTATTTAGGAAAAGATGGGATGGGTTATTAGCTTACGAGTTAAAGGAACAAATCGTAAACTCCAATTTATCTAGCGATCGAATTCTTGAAATTCGTTTTTTACTTGGATTCAAAGATTTTGCTCTAAAAAATATCTGATATAACGTTCGTTGTATAGGTCCATTCCATTTCAGAGATTACAATTAGATTACTTATAAAAAATATTTGATTCCCAATTCGGATATTGAGATTTATGGCCATAGGCTCAAAGATCTTTGTAATATCTAATTCTGGTCTTCCTTACTGCCGATATTATATTTAAATTGTGCTCTGAAACCTGAAATATTAAAGTTACGATCAAGATAAAAATTTATTAGGATATTTCTGTTCCTGCGCACACTCACACACACACACACACACACACACACATATATATATATATATATATATAAATATAAGAACGACGCTTGTGTAAAAGAAACGTCTGTACAAGATGGGGAGAGAGAACGAGCAAATGAAAAATGAGGCACCTCCCAGGAATCGAACCCGGGATCATCCAATTGCGGACGTTTCTTCTACACAAGCGTCGTTCTTTACATTAATTATACTGTGTGTTGTTTGCAGTTAAAATGTGTGTGTGTATATTATATATATATATATATATATATATGAATAAAACCACGAAGGAAAGGAAACACAGAATGGTGCTCAAGCGCTTTCGTCTAATGACATCCTCAGGAACACTGAAGTACATAAAGAGTTACAGCCTATATATAGGTTACAGAAAAAAAAAAATATATATATATATACAATTAAAAATTAAAGGATTGTGGGAGGAGCATACAAATTTGTAAGGAAAAACTATCGATTTTTAGCACAAGATCAAATGAATTGTTTCCAACCAATGTTATAAAAAAAAAAAAAAAAATTTATACTGGAAATCTGCCCCGGTTTTAGCACTCTGCCCTTCTTGTATATAAAAATAAATTGAAAAATAAAAGCTATTAAAGTAGCATACAAGTTTACCAAAGATTTAGCATTCTACCCTTCTTATCTAAATCTGTTCTGAAGGAATTCAAAACAACAGGATCGAGATGAAAAAGGCCTTTGCTTATGTTGAAGTTATTTGTAAGTTGGATAATGGCAGACTCAAGAATATTTCTATTAACAATGTTGCTAGAGTGAAATAAAACTGAAGCATTATTCCAATCAATACAGTGGGATAACTCTGACAAATGGACAAAAAGAGCACTAGACGACTGTCCTGTTCTAACGGAATATTGATGCTGTTTTATACGTGTGTGCAAATCCTTTCCCGTCTGACCTATGTAAAAGGAATCACATTGTTTACAACTAATTTTATAGATAATGCCTGAATTATTGGTAGGGCTATTTTTTACTATGATATTTTTCACAATATTGTTATATGAAAATACTACATTAATATCCAAAAGTTTAAGTATATTAGCAATGCCTAAAAAGCCCGGGAAAAATGGAAGTACTAAAATATTTTTTGACAAAGTACGAGTGTTATTATTGACACGATAGAAAGTTCGTTTTGCCTTGTTGAGACAAGATTCCATAAACGCAGATGGATAACACAGATCACTTCCAATACCGTTGATTTTTTCTAATTCGGCATCGATGTATTCCGGACTGGCGATCCTAAGGGCGCAGAGAAACATTGAAGAAAAAATGACCTTCTTAGTGGGGGTGTCATGTCCCGAGTAAAAGTGTGCGTAGGACAAATTGTTTGTTTTTTTCCGATAGATACTAAACTTAAAACCTGGGCTTTCCCTATGTACACGCACATCCAAAAACGGGATTGAGTTGTCTTATTCCACTTCTAAAGTAAATTTAATGGAGGGGACTTGATCATTTAACTGAAGGAGGAAGTTATCCAGGTCACGATTCATGGGCCAGATACACAAAATATCGTCGACGTACCGCAACCAAGGGATGCCAACCCCCAGGATTCTCGGAATGTAAGTAATTTCGAAAAACTCTATATAAATATTGGAGAGGAGGGGCGACAAGGGGTTGCCCATGGCCATAGCGCTTGAGCACCATTCTTTGTTTCCTTTCCTTCGTGGTTTTATTCATCATAAATATTTTTCACGTGTTACTTTCGTGAAATAATTTTCATATATATATATATATATATATATATATATATATATATATATATATATAGAGAGAGAGAGAGAGAGAGAGAGAGAGAGAGAGAGAGAGAGAGAGAGAGAGAGAGAGAGAGAGAGGGCTGACAAAAATAAATAGACGCCACTATGAGAATTACGAGTTGTGACTGATCGGGGACCTTGGTGCAGTGGTTAGCATATCCGACCGGTAATTGGTTGATCCCAGGTTCGATTCTTGGGAGGTGCCTCATTTTTCATTTGCTCGTTCTCTCTCCCCATCTTGTGCGGACGTTTCTTCTACACAAGCGTCGTTCTTTACATTAATTATACTATGTGTTGTTTGCAGTTAAAGTGTGTATATATATATGTATATATATATATATATATATATATATAGAGAGAGAGAGAGAGAGAGAGAGAGAGAGAGAGAGAGAGAGAGAGAGAGAGAGAGCTGACAAAAATAAATAGACGCCACTATGATTGTCCTTAGGAACAAATGGCAAAGTTCATCAATGGAATGCCAGAACATGTGTCAGCTTTACGTAATACGAAGGGGAAAGCAACACGATTCTAAATATATTGATTCAATAAATCTGTTATTGTTTATTGACTTTTATTATCAAATCAAAAACTGTTTTGTCAAAACTGTCGATCACTGCAGGTATTATTAATTCAATTAAAAATAGGAACAAATTTTTCAAATTGCGATTGTAAAATAACATCCCTTCACTAAAGTATACAAAATATACACTCTTAATAGAAGTAGACATTTCGTTAGACGTTTTATTGCCCCAATTTTTTGAATTTTGAAATGTCTAATGCGTTAGACATTTCACATTAGTTGAATATTTCATTAGACATTTCGGTAAGTTGATTGAAATGTTTAAATCGTCCCAATTTGTTAAACAATTGAAAAGACTTATCTGAAATGTTTAATGAAATGTCTAACGATGAAATGTCTAATGCATGAAAGTTTAAGTGTAAGTTAAGTTTATATGAAAAGAATTGCTTCCCAGCATTACTCTAAAAGACTTTTGACTATCAATTTATATCCATTTCTTCTTGTAATTGACTTTGTATGTATCCGTATCAAATAACTTCCTGTAATT
Organism: Bathynomus jamesi; assembly: GCA_023014485.1. Lineage (NCBI taxonomy): Eukaryota > Metazoa > Arthropoda > Malacostraca > Isopoda > Cirolanidae > Bathynomus > Bathynomus jamesi. Next base: position 880,612 of record JAJOZX010000409.1, on the reverse strand, counting down.
TACATTATCAAAGCCATTTATCAGTTTTAAGTAATAGAATTAGTTTCCATATAAGTCGACGCTTTTCAAGTGAATACATATCTAGTTCAGCTAATTTTTTTTTTCCTTCTCAGTTCTGGATTCATTTTGGTTTCTTTAACCCGAACCCTTTCTAACTTCAGATAATAAGTTAGAACTGTGTCCTTTTCTTGTAAAGAAATTAATGCGGCTAAAGTTACATTTAAAACGGAATTTACCAAAGTTGTGAATTGGCTAACATCAAATAAATTCTTTTTAAATTGAAGTAAAACGAACTTTATGATTTTTAGTAACGAAAGAACTAAACATCTTGACAACTTTACTGTTGGAAAATTCGTTGTAAAAGAACGTAATGTAACAAAACTTTCAGGCGTCATAAGAGAGAAGAATTTGCATGGAAGGACTATATCAATTATATGTCTAAAAAACTTTCTAGGCTTGTTGCTGTAATGTTTAAACTTCGATTTATAGCTCATAAACAGGTTTTATTAACTCTGTATTATACTTTTGTTCTTTCTTACATGATGTACCGTAATCTTGCATAGGGAAATACTACTGATAACGTATTACACAGTAATTTTGCTGTTGAAAAACGAGCAATAAGGATCTTATCTGATGGAGATTTATCGGTCATACAAATGCAGTCTTTGCAGTGTTAAAATTATTAAAAATCAAAGACATAATCAATTTCACACATTTAATTTATAAAATTATTAACTTTGAGTGGATAAATAAATTTTGTAACTCATCAAGAGATTTCCTCATATCAGACTAGACATAGAAACAGATGTTATTCCTCGGCTAAGATTGTCCTCGTGCCGAACATGATCTGTTTTCGTAGAAATGACATTAAGGAATAATTTAAGCATATTTCTTCAAAATATCCCTAACATAAGTGCGCTTAAAAGCAAGATGAAATCAATCTTAATAAAGAAATACTGAAATCGTACCAATACATTTAGTGATTAAATACATTAAATTTAGGGATTAAATACATTAAATTTAGGAATTAAATACAGTGTTATTTTGTCTATTTGTTTTGTTTACTTTTCCTTATCTAAGTGTTGTATTTACTGATAAAGAAAGTTTCATAATTATTAAATTGATCAATATTTAATGTACAGGGTGCCTACTGCTAACAGAATTCGTTTCTCCTATCAACGACAAGTGCGTCTATGTGTCCTAAAAAATTATCCTTTACATAAGTACAGGGTGTTCAAAAAGAAACGCAACCCGAAACAGGAAGAAAATGGTTAGGTTAAAATAATATACTTATATACCTTCTCCAATAGGTTGCGTTTCTTTTCGAACACCCTGTATAAACCTTGCGTATCTTATATATAATCATAATTAATCATATTTTTATATATTTCGTAATCACAACTACAAAGCTTGTTTTATATAATAATTAATATTTAATAATTAATTATTATTTAATAATAATAATAATAATAATAATAATAATAATAATAATATCAAATCGTAATTACTTACAATATATATACACACAGTATAAAATCCTTTAATCTTATAATTAATTGAAAAGCCCATTAGAACCTAAAGCTTAAGAGCCAAACTACTGAGGTAGAAATAAATAAATATATTGTGTAAAAATTATTATAATATTATAAATTGTAGTATCGTAATATTTATTTTTACCAATAAAAATTTATTATTAAAAAGACTTAATAATAATATAATAATAATAATAATAATAATAATAATAATTTCATATAAAAGATTTTATGCGTAGGGTGTATGTAGGGTTGGAAGACATCTAAATTAACATGACTTCAGAATGGCGTAATGGCGTTAATTTATGGTCAACTGAAAAGGATTTCATATAGGGATTTCGTTATGGTAAATCAATTTATTTACGTATAATTAATAATTATGTTAGTGATTTTATAATAAATGTATGTAGATATAGATTTATATATGACAGAGTGAACCGAAAAATTTGAAATAAATATGATTTGAGAATGTTGAATAATCCACTTAGCAGTGCTGGGCCAATTCGAATCCGGATTTGAAGGTTATTTAGTGGATTTGAATTGAAATTTTATGATTTTTCTTATAGAATTGGATTTGGATTCGATATATTTGGGTGGATTTAGATTTGGATTCGATAAATTTGGTGTGGATTTTGATTCGGATTTAAAAATTTTTGTGTGAATTTGGATCCTGATTCGATACAGTTTGTGTGGATTTGAATTACGATTTGATAAATTTTGTGTGGATTTGGATTAGGATTCGATATATTTATGTGGATTTGGATTCGGATTCGATACATTTTTGTGGATTTGGATTCGGATTTGAAAAATTTTGTGTGGCTTTTGATTCGGATTCGAGCTCATGAAAAAAAATATAATTATTTTGTATTTAGTTTATTCATATTTCACCATATATGACATTATTTGCAGATGAAGCAGAAGAAGCAAAAATTGCAGTTAATTTCACTGTACTATTTTGGTGATGGTAGTCATGGGTCAGAAGTAACTATTTCTCGCACACATACGAGCCTCCTTCAGCAGAAAACAGCTGTGCACTTCTTACCATCTCACTCCGAATCAGTCGTAAAACCAGTTTCGCTGTTGGCATATATATATATATATATATATATATATATATATATAGATATTTATAGCAATTTCATTCACCTCACTCACGTGCTTAGACGCGCGGAAATTAATATTTCCGCGTACTTACAATAACTCTGTAACGTTTCGATATGTATATCCCCTCATCAGTGGAAAGAAAATACACAAATACAATTATTAATTATGAATCACATTTAAAAGTCACTTTAAAAATGCAACTTACAATACACAGTAATATGATTTATAAATTTTAACAATTACTTAGAAACTTCTTGCCTCACTTCAACGCCCGTTTCATTTTACAGAAAAAACGGTTCTAAAATGTGTAGATTTTAACTTTTTGGTACGAGTATTTCGGTGACTTTTTTTTCCAACTGTTGTTAGGATACGACTTAATAATTTGGCTCACGGAGGAACTTTTCTCTCCTTCGGGAATCTAATTAACATTTGATCCATTTAAAACTACACTGTGAATATCTTGTTATGAAAGAAAG
>JAJOZX010000409.1:832500-872500 GCA_023014485.1 Bathynomus jamesi | reverse complement strand
CTCGTATATATATGTTTTATATATATATTCCACGCCTCTCTGTGTAGAAAAGCAATCAACCAAGTGTTTAAATATGAAGTGCTCGTATTTTCACATTAAGGGTACTCAAAGAACAGGGGTAGAAAGAAAGCCAAAACTCAAAATAAATGAAGTTATAACAGTGTTAATAAAGTACATTTTTTTTAGAAGAAATGAGAACGATGAAAGAACAGCTATCCCTTTTAATGATAAAAGATCGAGCCTCCCCGCTATATGTACCCCAGCAGTACATACACCACCCTCTCGTCCAACACCATCCACTGTTAATTCAACAACCGCAGTAGTACCGAGGGCCGCATCCCCAGTATTCTCAGATGCAACGGTCCACCCAACAACATCAAACGAGAACCGCCAAAATCGACCAGAAAACGACTATTATCCAAGCCAACCGAGCACTAAGATTATTAACCCTGTAAATTTATTATGCAAAAAATATACGAGGTTTGTACACTGACCATGCAGACTGCAAATTACCATGTCTGCAAAATATTGCTCTAGAAACCGATAGGATATCATATGCGTAACGGAAACACATTTACGTAATTGCGAAAAGGCTGTGAAAATTGTGTCCAAGACACTCAAATAGCAATAAAGGACTACAACACATACGGAGAGAATAAATTTGTTAGAAAAGGAGGAGGCTTTTGCATTTACATGAAAAACACGTACACATGTGAAGTGAAGGTAAGCAAATCAAACAACACGTTCGAAATTCTTATTTTAGAAGTGAAAGAACTGAACCTAATCATATGAACGTGTACAGACCACCAAACACCACAAAAAGTGAATTCCAATTCGTTACAAATGAAATAAAAAACACGTTAAAGTCACTTAAAACCCCAACCACAAATATCTTAATTTGTGGAGATTTTAACTTTATATTCACAACATAAAAAAAAGATGATGAAATTATATATATTGAGGAATTCCATGGCAACATTACTAAAGATAATAGAAACCAAGCAATAAAGCTACTAGATATTATAGAACATTATGCACTTACCCGGGAAATCTGTGAAGTGATTAGAAAAGAGAACGTTTTGAATTTACTTTTGAAAAATAACAGTGATATATTAATAAAAAAAAAGGTAACGCACACAAATTTCTCTGACCTACTCGATATACAATTAAAGTTATCAACTATGGGACCAAAAACGAATCACATAGTCAGAAGGAACATCTGAAGGTCTAAATATGAATTCAAAGAAAGAAGGCTGGGAAAGTGTAAATGAAAATTTAAAGGAAGTAAACTGGAAGTTGCTACTTCACGAGAAGACTCCAGAAGAAATACTATCTATAATAGAAAACGAAACTAAACCCATATTGCTGAACATGTTCCGAAGGGACAAAAAAGAAAACGTAGCAAACTCGAGAGAAAAATCACATTATTTAGACAATGGAAACAAACTAAAAGTCTCCACAGATGAATTTCATATTAAATATCATCTTGAAACCACTTAATAAAAAATAATAAAATGATCCCAGATAAATTCAGTTTTCTTACTCAGCTTTGAAATAATAATACGCCCGTTTAAAGTAATGTATATGTGTGGCTCTGTTTCTGTCAGTGATGTTTCACTGTACTATAATCATCTGTAATGAATGAGGTTGGACACGGCGCATTAGTTTTCTTGTGTACCATTTATATATCTGTATCATCGGTAGTTTGGTTTAAAGTTCTTATGTTTATCAATATTAAAAGTAATAGCAATAGCAGTAATGGTTTGTTTTGCTTTCCCTGTAAATCATTTTGATTCATATCAGTAGTATGCCCGGATTTGTTCCGAGGAAATTGGATCCATTTGAAAATTTCCTCCTCACCGTCCTTCATGAGTATCCCCTACCTTCCTTTATGAGATTTCTTTCATAGTCTTTCATGAGAGATATTTAAAAGAAAAAGGATCAATTTGAGAATTTCGTCCTGGGGTTCCTTCAGTGTCTTTCATGAGAGAAATTTAAACAAACACCCGTTATTTCTAGTTCTATTATATTGTGATATTTCGAAAAAGCTATCTCTATTTACGTTATCGAATCCATTCATAATTTCGAAAACCTGGATTAGATCACCCCTTAGCCTCTTAGTCTCGAGTGTAGTCAATTTTAATTCCTTAAGCCTATCGTCGTACGACTTCGACCGAAGCGACGGAATCATCTTAGTTCTCCGTCTTTCAACTCTTTCGATTTTATCTATATCTTTGCGCATATGCGGATTCCAAAAATGGATCGCTTACTCCAAATGGGGTCTAACTAATGATTTATAAAGAGGAACAATAATATCGCGCGATTTGTACTCAAAATTCCTAGCTATAAAACTTAGTAGTTTGTTCGCCTTACTGACCGCTGCTATACTTTGTTTCACCACTTTTAAATCACCAGTGACTATAACTCCCAAATCTTTTTCCTGCTCTACGCTTGCTAACTCCTTCCCTGACATAATATACCCAAAATTACCGTTACGCGAATCTATATGCAAAATTTTGCACTTACCGACGTTAAATCTCATTTGCCATGTGACTGACCAATCAACGATTTTGTTCAGATCTTCCTGGATTTTACCTCTATCTTCATCATTAATTGCCCTACCACCCAGCTTCGTGTCATCCGCAAACTTTGAAACAGTACTGACTAGGCCGACATCTAAATCGTTAATATATATAAGAAAAAGCAAGGGGTCTAATACAGAACCCTGAGGAACACCGCTCGCTACATTAGCCCAACACGACTCCGTTCCATCAACGACCACCCTCTGTTTCCCACCTCGCAACCACTTTTTCTATCCAATTTATTACTACACCCCTGATTCCATGAGCCTTAGTTTTTTTCAATGAGTCTTTTGTGCGGTACAGTGTCAAACGCTTTTTGAAAATCTAAATACACTACATCTGCCGCCCGATGACTATCGTAAACTTCAACCACGCTCTGAAAAAATTCTAAAAGATTAGTTAAGCATGATTTGTTTCGCCTAAAACCGTGCTGAGTAGTTCTAATCAAGTTATGCAATACCAAGTGTTGGATTATACGATCCCTAATTATTGATTCCAGTAGCTTACCTACAACAGACGTTAAACTGATTGGCCGATAATTTCCCACCGCACCTTTATCGCCTTTCTTAAAGATAGGTGTTACGTTTGCTAACTTGAAATTATCTGGTACGCACCCCTCAGAAATAGACGCATTAAAAATCTTTGTTAGCGGCACAACAATGCTTTCTTTTAATTCTTTTAGTTGTATGGGACATATGGAATCCGGCCCCGGTGATTTACGCATTTTCATTTTATCACTATAGCGCATTACTTCCCTTTCACTAACCACAATATTATCTAAAGTATTACCATTGTCAAAAAGTATTATGTCTATGACCGTAGCAATATTCGTTACATCTTCTATTGTAAAAACTGACGTAAAAAATTCGTTTACTAGGGTATCCATTTCCTTGTTTTCAGAAACTACCTCTCCGTGAAAATTTTTCAACAGCCCCAAGATACTCTTTACTGGATTCCTATTATTGACGTATTGAAAGAATGGCTTGGGGTTTTCTTTGCCGTCACGAGCTATAGAGCTTTCAAATTCGCGCTTGGACTTTCCTATTACTCTTTTCGCTTCACGCCTTAGAGATATGTAGTTGTTTCGTAACCACAAATTGTCTTTATCGCACTTATGTAGCCTATAAGCCCTATCTCTACTCCTTATAATATTCCCTACTCTACAAGTAAACCACAAGGGCTTGTGATTTACTTTTGCACGCTTAATCTTGTACGGTACACATTCCTCACTTATATTCCTAAATACTGTTTCAAACGATTCACATATTAGTTTTGCGTTGGAGATCCCCATTACGTTTTCCCAATTGACGTATGACAATTCATTTCTAAATTTACAAAAGTCTGCGTGCTGGAAGTTAGGAATTTTAGTCGAGTTACCTGGTTTCGAGTGACTTACTGAGAGGACAAACTCTACCATATTGTGATCGCTAATGCTTAACGGTTCTATTACTTGAAGATCAGTGGTTAGCCTATCGTCCGTAGTTATTACTAAATCTAAAATACTGTCCAACCTCGTAGGTTCCCCAACCTTTTGAATAAGATAGCTATCCTCGAGAAAATTAACTGAACGATTACCTTCTGCGTCTCCCTGCATTGTATCGTAATTCACGTTGGCGCAATTAAAGTCACCCATAAGTAAGGCCTGTTCACTACCTATTATTCTCTTAAGTTCAAGATATAACACTTCGTTCGTATCAGCTGTTTGATTAGAGGGCCTATATATAACGGCAACAGCAAGTTTGAGATCGTTCAATTTAAATTCTGCTATAGTCCAATCTATCGGTTCTGGAATGATGTGTTTTACTTCTATAACGTTCGCAATATTATCTTTGATATACAACATAACACCGCCTCCTCGCTTACCTATTCTATTTTGAACAAAAAGTCTATAACCTCTAATTTCATACTTCCCTACAAAGTCACGTGTTTCAGTGCTAAGCCACGATTCATTTATTGCAATTAAATCATAGTCTTTACAAGCAATTAAAGAAAAAATTCGTTTATTTTATTTCGTAGGCTACAAGCATTTAAGGATAGAACCTTCAAATTGTTTGTAACCGCGATTCCTTCGCGCGCGCATGGGAATTTTAAGGAAATTACGCCGGGACCGTTCGAGTTACGGCAGCCTGAAAAGAAGAAACATTATTATGAAATAGTCTTCCTAAACGTGCAACTCCAACGTCATTAAGGTGAAGTCCATCTCCAAGGAACAAGTCCCTCCTCCCGTAGAAACTGCTCCAAAAATTCGCAAAATGCACTCCTTCCTGTTGACAAAGTGACTTTAGGTTATTGTTGATATAGGTCGCCTTGCTGTAGAACCCGTTACGTTGGATAATTCGAGGAAGTATACCTGTTAAAACAAACTTGTTTGTTTTTTCATTTAGTCTCTCTAGTAAGTTCCTCTACCTAGCCAGCAGCTCTTCCGGTCTAGAATTTAGAACGCTATTAGTACCGACGTGAATAACATACGTTGTCCTTAGAGGTTCCCTCTGTAAAAATTCCACACTTTTAGTTATATCCTCCACTCTTGCACCAGGGTAGCAGTAATGGCGCCTAGGACGGGGGTTCCTCCCGCAGAATTCCTCGAGCTGCCCTCGAACAATGGAATCACCAACGAGTCATATATATATATATATATATATATATATATATATATATATATATATACTGTGTATATATGGGTGTGTATGTAGGTATATATATATATATATATATATAATATATATATATATATAATATTACTAGTAACTCTATAATTATATACATTGTGTATATAAGAACAGTAGTGTCTGACAAATAGCAAAGATTTCTTTAACGCCATCCATAGCCTTATGGCAACATAAGCTTCACAAACGAGTCTTCCAATCTGAAAGATTAATTTGGCTTAAATAGGGAAAACCTTAAAATAAATAACTCAGGCATGAAAGGGTTAATAGTTACCCCAAAGCCAGCCTATTCTAATAGAACTGTACGAAGATGTGTAAGGGATCAAAAATACAGCAAAGATTCGGTACGCCAATATCTTCGCAGAAGGCCTTAAAAATAACTTTCTGTCAACTGGATTCATCGTTTCGGATTAATATATTAATACCGATACCACACAAAATAAAATTAGAATGAATACAGTTAACTCATAAACAAATTTTGTTTTGTTCTATGTCCGTTTTCTCATTGTGTCAGTTGCTCGGAGACACTAGCACCGGACCTACGGTAATATTTGTATTACGAAATAGATCCAGAAAATAAATTCAAATATCGATGTCTTCCTTCATTTTCATATAGTTCATCCAGTTAACCTGTAACTGTTGTTTTAAAGAAATGCCAGCACTAATTTATCCATTTATATCACTAGTTACATCATATTGTATAATGCGCAAAGAAAACTCGACCGAGCCATTCATGTTCGGATAGATTCATGATCTGAATCATCATATCCGTCTATAAACATCCACTTAAACATTATTATTATTATTATTATTATTATATTATTATTATTATTATATAATTACAAGATTATTTAAATTAAACATTTTATTTCTTTCAAAACAGTTAGCAACTCAATCTTTTAACGTAGACAATTCTGTTATGTCTAATTTATTGTTTCCGATGACTACTTGTTATTGTTACACGTTTTTTGTTTTATTTCGATAATAATTCTTTTTACTCCATCATAAGGAAAAAATAGCGATCAAGCGAACATTATGCTATTTAATGCTTCTATTTCAATTCCTATGGTCCTATTAAGCTTATCAACATCATCATACCATTAACAATATATAATATAGCCAAAAAAAAAACAACTTTCTTAATATATCCAATTAGTAGAAAACGACTAGTGAGTTTTACAGGGCATACTCTGGTATTTAACCTAGTAGTACTATATATTTAACCAACTCTTGTTTCGAAACAGTTATTCCATCAATATTATATTGTAAACAACCCAGGAGCGAACAAATAGACGTACAAGTTATTTTCGAATCCCCCATTGTGACATTAATTCTATTCTCAGATTCTGATGAAACGAGTTGTTTCATATACTTGCACCTTATATCTCTCACGCATATTGTACAGTTCAATTAGAACATCTTAGATTGTTGGTTAAAAATATCTCTCAGTCTTTCATGTGTAATGAGCAATACACTAAAGTAATTGAATACATATCTTCAATAATAATTGTTCATGCAACAAAGATCTTTCACTACACGGTCGATTCCCAGAGGTGATTATTTAATCAAACCTGAAAGTTGCATTGTCTGCAAATTCCGGCCGCGTTGTGCAACAAATCGGTGCGAGCCCACGCCTGTTTATTACAACTTCTTTCAAGGCAGTTCTACATGCTCTAATCTTTACTCTGAAATAGGAGTCACACCAAACTATTTTACGATTTCTAACACCTACAGTGTGCAGATATACAGGAGTTAGACAAAATAATATGAACACCTTGATAAATGGCGGTTTTTATTCTTAATATGGAGTTGGTCCTCCTTTAGCGGCAATAACAGCTGCAATGCGTCGGGGAATTGATTCATACAGCTTTTGGACAGTGGCTAGAGGAATCCTGAGCCATTCTTCGAGCAAACCCTGCTCCAGTTCCTCCAAAGACGCCGGCGGTGGGAATCGGCTTCTGACCTGCTGCTCCAACTGACACCACAGATGCTCGATAATGTTAAGCTCCGGGGATTGTGGAGGCCAATCCAAGCGTTCTACTTCACTAACATGCTCTTCAAACCAGTTTTAACGACCCCAGCGGTGTGGATTGGTGCATTATCATCCTGGAAGACGGCGCCGCCATTGGGAAACAGCGTTTGGACCATGGGATGGACCTGGTCAGCCAATATTGACAGATAGACCTGGGCGTTAACCCTACCATGCAGTACTACAGCTGGGCCAAGAGTATTCCACGATATTGCTGCCCAAACCATCACAGATCCGCCTCCATGCTTAACGGTTGGGTCAGGCAGTCGGGGTCAGGCAGTCGGGGTCATAAGCATCTTTAGGCTGTTTCCAGACGTAAACTCGACCGGAACATGGAAATAGCGTAAAGGAGGATTCGTCGGAGTAGACTACATTCTCCACCGGTCCATTGACCAATCTTATGGTCATTACACCATTTTCTGCGCCGCTCAATGTTGATGTGCGAAAGGAAGGTTTGGCAATTGCAGCCCTCCCATGGTATCCAGCTCCATGGAGCTCGCGACGTACAGTTCTGGTCGATACCGGGCTTGCAAGATGTTGGTTAAGCTCTGCAGTCACTTTTGGAGCTGTTGGTCTTATGGTTCTTTGTCACAATGCGCTTTAGCACCCGGCGGTCTCGATCACACAACTTCTTCTTGCGTCCCTATTGCATTTGTCGGTGCTTGTCTTTCCATGGTTTTGGTATGCAGACATGACCATAGAGACAGTTCCTCTGGATACATTGCACATCTGAGCGGTTTTCGTCACCGATGCACCAGCCATCCGCGCTCCGACAATTTGCCCTCTTTGGAAGTCTGACAGGTCTTTCATAACTGCTAATTCATAATTCACTCAGATCTGTAAAAACAACGTGAGGGTTATAACATGACGTATACACTCTCTGTTACGCATTTAAATAGGTTTGCCAGTCATTTGACCGTTTACTTTGTGTCTGAGCAGTCCGTAAAGATAACCGGTGAAATCGGCGTGTGTTCATATTATTTTGTCTAACCCCTGTATAAATGTAGTACAATATGCGAATTTTATCAGCTTAGTTAATTCCTCAATGCTTTTGTATCACATTCCTATCTGTACTACCTAAAATTAGTTAGCTAGTTACCATATATAAATAATTTTATATATATATATATATATATATATATATATATGTGTGTGTGTGTGTGGTGTGTGTGTGTGTGTGTGTGTGTGTCCGGGGCGTAGCTAGCCCTTTTTAATGTGTAAGTACCGAGGTGTTAAGCACGGAGCTGTGGAAAGATGTAGAAGTGGCCTGTTCTCCCCTCCACTGCTGAAGGAGAAAATTAAATACAGATTCCTGTAAATAGTCTCTGGTGCACTAAAAATTAGGAATTTATAGTAGATGTCAATAGTTATCCAATCAACTGAGATGGAAAATCCACTTTTATTCAGAGCACAGGATAGAAACACATAATATTGGGACAAAGTAGTATATTTTGCGACTTGTAATAATTAATATTATTCTTTTCCATCTTATAATTATAATAGACTATTATAACGATAAATGATTTCTTGAGAACTTTATTTAAAATATCATGAATTTCCAATTCAATGTGTAAGCATATGCTCTTTTGCTTATGCCTATCTACACTCGTGTATATATATATATATATATGCGCATTTTTCATTGTTCGTTATCTCCTCCTCGTGTGCAGAAACGTTCCTTAACACTTATGTCGTTCTATTCATATATATATATATATTATATATTATATATATATATATATATATATATATATATATATATATATATGCATTTAACTGCAATGACCACGCAGTATATAAATGAATAGAAACGTCGTTTCTATTCATATATTATATATTATATATATATATATATATATACGGTATATATAGTTTTACAATCATGTACACAACTTAGTTCCAAAACAATTATTCAGCCTTTAATGTTATCTTATTTGCTCAAATAAATTTCTATAAATAAAAGTTTTATAAGTTCATTCACCTCAATTTTGTGTTTATGTACATTGCTTTGGGTAGCAGTTGGATAAGTGAAACCGTATATGAAGATTTCACATGATTTAACTCTATTTGCACAAAACACAGTGTACAGATGCACAGTCACTTCTATTAACTTGTGGCATCTTCCACATGAAAACTATCCAGTCTATCAAAAATTTCCGCCAGAAACATCACACTTAGGGTATACAATTACATAATTCGGCATTAATGAATCAATTTATAAACTTATTTATTCTCATTCATGAACATATCCAACATTTTCTTAAAATAATTTTAACAATTATTATTTATTACCATATCATTTCAAGTTAAATTGCTATACTCGATGGTTAAAACATCGCTTTCAACGTTTCAGTTGATGGATGTTGAAAAAGTTCCTCATTTCTACCATATCCCAAGAAGTGAAATTTCTCAATGTTAAATGTAATGTTGTTGTTGTCTTCTGGCCATTTGTATATTTTGCCTGTGATCCTCTGCAAAGCCTCCACTTCAATTGTATCGCTGATTTTTTTCTTCCGAACTTTGTATCGTCTGCATACGATTTTTCATGTGAATCAGTAGTGCTGCGAATAATACTTACGAAGAAAACTTTTCTAAACGTTTTCGCAATAGCCTCTTACAATTAAAAAAAGATGGTGAGCTCCATATTACTAAAGCAGACAAGGCTAACACCATAGTTATTATGGACAAAGTGGAATACATTAGAAAGATGAACGAGTAGGGTGTGTCACTTTTGGACTTTTTTTGAAAAGTTATGGTACTTACTTCTTATATTGTGACAAATTGACCAAAAACCATGAATAAACCAAAAAAAATACAATCGGGTAATATTTAGGGTCCCCGCCCCCATTTGAAAAGTAAGCCCCCTATTCATACAAAAAAATGGTGATTTTTGGAGATATTTTTGGTCATAGTTTCCTTGCTAATCATCGTATTTCAAAAATTTTGCTACCAAAGAATAATAATGCGCTTCAATCTGAATAGTTTTTATTAACCTTTGAGTTAAATTTATTAAATTTTTTATATCTCTTTGGTCATTTTGATGTTTTTTTTAAGAGAAAAATGCTGCTGTTTTATATCTTTGGAAGATCTGAACTGCAATAAAATATTATCTTATATACTTTGGATGTCACCGCCATCCATAGAGCATCATTCCAATGCAGCTCTGCGGTGATGGGCTTTGAAAATATAAATCAAAAAAGCAGATGGGCTTAAATGAGCAACACTTTTTTGGTTTAGAGATTCAAAGTGGGAACAACTTTGCACATGTTTAGTAGATTAAAATTAGTAAATTTTACAAAAAAAAATTGACAAATAATGTAGACTTAAATTTTTATTAATCTAAAATATATGCAAAGCCCCATCGGTTTTTTTAATATTTTTTATTATGAAATACAAACACAAAACAATTTTAATCAAATAGAAACAAAGTGCTATTCTTGAAATTATAATGAAAAATTGTAAATGAAATGAAATTATAAATGGAAAGAAATCACAAATTCAAGAGACCTTGTTTGGAAAACTTTGGGAAAACACGCCTGTTTTCCTGTACAACTTGAAGCAATGCCTGAAATTCACCTTCACCCTACAAGAGCCATAAAAAACCTGCAAAAGTTTGATACCCCTTTCTGCAGTGTCATAACAACCTTAGTTGAAGAGAGTATTCTCTTCATCCGTTGAAAATCATTGTTGCTGTCCCACGTTGCAGCTGGAGTCCTTATCCAATCTCCCGTTGAACCAAGGACTTTGAATACAAACCATGAGTTTGGACCAACTAATTGCTGAATTTTAATTCGTTCTTTTAGGATGTGAAATATCGGCTTACCCTGTTTGAATTCTGGTGGTTGATTGAAAGAGGAAAGTTTTTTGGCCACCTTGTCCTTTTCACTATGAGGTAAATCTCCAAAGAGAGAAAGGTTACAATCTTTTTGTACTGAACTAATTCGTTGTATAGGAGGAGGTCATTTTCAGGAGCCTCAAGTGGGTTGGTGACTGATAGCCAGTACTTGGAGTAGATCAGCGATGTAAACAAGCATACTCTTTCCAGCTTTTTTATTGTAACATTATCATATCCGGCTTGGTCTGAAAATGCTAACATCTTATTCGTATACAATATGACAGCCATCCATCCGGCGTGATGGAGAGCTCCTGGCTTGATCCAGTGTATTCCTCTGGCAGGAATTTCTCCTAAAACGAGCATAGTTGTTTCCGCTACCTCTTTCTAATCATCCCTGGGAAGGCTCTGGTTATCTTTGAGCAAATCTGTCATAAAATCTATGACGCATTTTTTCAGGTCCTTGAGATGTCTGTCATTGATAGGCAGCTGTTTGAAGGGTTGCTTAGTATCTAGCTTCTCCTATATAACATCTCTGAAGGTCTTGAAAGATTCGTTTTTCCGGTGAAGTAGATTTTCCAAACACCTTTAGATACACTCCTGACAAAACTCGTTCTGCCATATGGTGGCGACAAGCGAGCCATAATTGTTTTCCAAAGAGGTCTTCCAGTACTTTACAAGCCCCTTTTATCCAGCCAGTATTGGATGAAGTAGTATCGAATACCATTCCGTAAACCTTATCCTGTAATTTCCATTCTTGGATTGTGCTAAAAACAGTACAAGCTTGTGTCGATCCAGTTGAGACACCGATATCGGGTACCGAGAGAAGTTTCTCAACATTCTCTCCCGATATAAGTATTGCCAATCGATCCTGCTTTCCTCTGAAACATTCAGTATCATTTTTCTGTCCCAATAGACTACACAATATTGAGGTGGGTTGAACGACTCTTTAATAGTGTCAGCAGTAGCTTTCCTTGACTTCTTCAGCTCGCGCACAAGTACTTTTCGATAATGACATCTCTTTTAAATCTAGCCCACATTCAGCTGCTACCACAGATGCAAATGTCGAGCGTTGTCCGAATGATAGTCCTAAACGATCAGCTGTATTAGATATTAATGTTGACTGTAGTAACTTAGGACGTTTCGATGGGCCTGGGCTCGGAGTAAAATCATCTTCACCATTACTTGAGTCCACTAACTCGCCTTCAGATGATTCAAGTTTGTGTGTCTCTTCTTCTAATGCCTTTCGCTCTTTTTCTTTCAATTTTCTTCGTTCTTCACTTTCTATTCTAGCAGTCTTTTTGATTAGTTTGGCTACATAAGCTTTATCGATCGGACCCAGAGAATATATTCTAGCACTTCACTGATCTTCCAAAAAGCTAAGATCCTCATTCTTCTGTTGTATAGTTCTCAATGTATCATTTTGGATTTCACTAAATTCATTTTCAGTTGATATATCAAATAAGTTATCTAAACGAGACAGAAAAGATGTTTTGGGGGTTTCATAACATTTCTTCTTTATATTTTTACCCAACTTCTCATGCTCTTTTATCAAATCCCACAACATTTTTTGGGTTCTTTCTGCTTTCTAACAGATTTTGCTGGTATGCCAGCCATAATCCACACCTTTTCTACCTTATCTAATACTCTCAAAATATTTTCTTCCTTCGACACATTGTCGCTTTTCATTTGATCCCTTCTCAAGAAGAAAAAGTGACTGAGAACTTCACTATTCGTTGGAAGCATGCTTCCGTCTCTTGCGCATATGTCTTCCACTAACTTTCCCAATAAAGAATCATATTTTCTTAGGTATGTTCTTAATATTGGCTTACTGTTAGCCATGACTATTGACTAATTTTAATAAACTATGAAATTAAGCAAATCTATAATAGAATTCTGAAAGAAAAGCAAATTTATCATACATTTGGTTATATTTGCATACTTTTTGTAGTTAAAACCTGGAAATACTGTAAATAAATGTTATAGAAATGAAAACAGAGCGAAAAATTTCATAAGGTCCACTCAAATATCAGCACCGTATACAACTAAAATATTTTTAAAATGTTCACAATATGAGGATACCGTTATTCTCTACATTTTGGTAGCAAAATTTTTGAAATACAATGATTAGTAAGGAAACTATGACCAAAAATATCTAATCTCAAAAAATCACCATTTTTTGTGTGAATAGGGGCTTATTTTTCAAATGGGGGGCGGGGACCCTAAATATTACCCGGTTGTCTTTTTTTTGGCTTATTCATGGTTTGTGGTCAATTTGTCACAATATAAGAAGTAAGCACCATAACTTTTCAAAAAAAGTCCAAAAGTGACACACCCTAATGAACGAGCTTCTCCAGGACCCCGCCACAAACAGAAAGCTTAGGAAGAACCCGCAGGATGACGTCATGAAATCATTCAATAGGGGCTTGAAACGCATTCTCAAAGATCATAAGGACTTAATTCCGCTTTTCACGTCCACTTCGCCTTCTCTTCCCTACCTTTACGGTCTTATTAAAACCCACAAACCTGGCAACCCTATGCGCCCTATTATTAGCTCTGTGGGTTCTATTACCTATAAACTCTCCAGATGGCTTGTCAAAGTCTTGTTCCCCATTCTCGGAATTATCTCTGATTCACATGTAAAAAATTCCATGGATCTTTCTGAAAAACTGAATAATATACGCACTAAAACCAACGATAGATTGATCAGTGTTGACGTTTGTTCATTGTTTACAAAAGTGCCGATTGACGATATGCTTGACTTTATCTCCCAAGAATTACATAAGTATGACCTGCCACTACCTGCACACATCGTATTGGAACTCATTAAACTTTGCATCAAAGACTGTAAATTCACTTTCAATAGCGAGTATTATCAACAGGTTTTTGGGATGGCCATGGGTCCCTTGTCGCCCCTCCTCTCCAATATTTATATGGAGTTTTTCGAAATTACTTACATTCCGAGAATTCTGGGGGTTGGAATTCCATGGTTGCGGTACGTCGACGATATTTTTTGTATCTGGCCCATGAAGCGTGACCTGGATGACCTCCTCTTTCAGTTAAATAATCAAGTCCCCTCCATTTAAGTTTACTTTAGAAGTGGAACAAAACAACTCAATCCCGTTTTTGGATGTGCGTGTACATAAGGAAAGCCCAGGTTTCAAGTTTAGTATTTATCGAAAAAAAAAACAATTTGTCCGACGTAAACGTTTACACCGGACATGACACCCCCATCAAGAAAGCCATATTTTCTTCAATGTTTCTCTGCGCTCTTAGGATCGCCATTCCGGAATACATCGATGCCGAATTGGAAAAAATCAACGGTATTGGAAGTGATTTGTGTCACCCACCTGCGTTTTCGGAATCTTGTCTTAACAAGGCAAAACGAACTTTCTATCGTGTGAATAATAAACCTCGCATTTTGTCGAAGAATATTTTAGTACTTCTATTTCTCCCAGGCTTTTTAGGCATTGCTAATGTACTTAAACTTTTGAATATTAATGTAGTATTCTCAGATCAGATGATAATATTGTGAAAAATATCATAGTAAAAAATAGTCCTACCAATAATTCAGGCATTATCTATAAAATTGGTTGTAAACAATGTGATTCCTTTTACATTGGACAGACGGGAAAGGAGTTGCACACACGTGTAAAACAGCATCAATATTCCGTTAGAACGGGACAGTCGTCCAGTGCCCTTTTTGTCCATTTGTCAGTTATATCCCACTGTATTGATTGGAATAATGCTTCAGTTTTGTTTCACGCAAGCAACATTGTTAATAGAAATATTCTTGAGTCTGGCATTATTCAACTTACAAATAATTTTAACATTAGCCAGGGGTTTTTTTCGCTTGATCCTGTTGTTTTGAATTCGTTCAGAACGGATTTAGACAAGAGGGGAAAAGTGCTAAAACTCTGGTAGTTTTTCCTTATAAATTTGTATGCTCCTCCTACAATTTTTATTTTTCTAGTTTATTTTTTTGTGACCTACATATAGTCTCGAACTTGTTATTTATTTCAGTGTTCTTGAGGATGTCATTAGACGTAAGCGCTTCAGCACCATTCTGCGTTTCCTTTTTCCTTCGTGGTTATTTTCAACATATATATATATATATATATATACGTACAGGGTGTCCCATAAGTCCGGCATCATAGGAGAAATTCATATTTTTCTATTTCTACAAACCATAATTCATATTTTTCTCTTTCTACAGGCCATAATGTCTGTGAGCAAGGAAGAACGAATCCAGATAATTCTACTCATAAGAAATCGAAGTCGAAGAGAGGCCGCTGCTGAATTTAACAGACTGCATCCAGACCGCGAGCCAATAACACAGGTGTTAGCAGACTTGTTGCAGATTTAAGGAAACAGGATCCATAGAAGATAAACCACGCAGTGGACTTTCAAGGAGGTCCACTGACGATGATACAGCGACTGCTATCCTGGCTCATTTTAACAGAAGTCCCAATAAGTCTCTTCGGCGATTATCCGCCGAGAGAGGAGTGTCGAAAAGTAGCATCCATCGCATTCTTCAGGCTCACAAATGGCATCCATATAAACTTCAGATCCTACAGAAATTAAGCGAAGCTGATCCCGACGGCGGATGGAATTTTGTGAATGGGCTACGGAACAATATGCTCGGGATGCCAATTTCCCGTCCACCATTCTGTTCAGTGACGAGGCTTTTTTATGGAAATGGTGAGGTAAATCGACAGAACACCGATACTGGTCTCAAAACAACCCTCACTGGTATACCTCTTCAAAGGAACAAGGTGCATCTCGGGTGAGTATGGTGTGGCATTTGAAGGGTCGCATCATAGGCCCCCTCTTTTTCGATGAACATGTCACTGGAGACACCTACCTACGTATGCTCAAGGAAGAAGCATTTCCCAGTGTCTTGAACGAAGAAGGAAATTTCCCAACATGGTTCCAGCAAGACGGCGCTCCTGCACATTACAGCACCCAAGTAAGGGAATACCTGTACCAACAATTCCCTGGTCATTGGATAGGACGTCGAGGGCCTGTGGAATGGCCAGCAAGAAGCCGGGATCTCACGCCACTAGATATTTATCTCTGGAGCCACTTGAAAGCGCTGGTATACGCAGAGAAAATTAGGAGTGTTGAACATTTGCGGCAGCGCATTATTGGGGCATGTAACACCATTACTCCTGACATCATTCACCGTGTGCTTGCTGACTGGTATCACGTCTGAATTTGTGTGTTGAAAACAATGGTGGACATATTGAGCACGTTCTGTAAATAAAAGCTTTTGTTTTGCCTTTTTTTTATTTTCCTATGATGCCTGACTTTGGGACACCCTGTAAAATATATAGTCTATATATTATATATATATATATATACAGTATATACACACACATACATATATATATATATATTATATATATATATATATATATATATATATATTAGGGTGTCACTTAAATGCAAAGTTTGAAATTTTCATGCTGACACCCCGCGAATCTATTCCATTGGTAAAAAAAACATGGTGACTGAAAAATCTTTTTATTTGAATAACTATAAAAGGTCGCCCCCGCCTTCCAAAGTTTAATGCTTGCGCGGCGTCTCCATAATCGTTCATTAGATATCTATATATCTTTATATATGTGTGTGTGTGTATCTGTGTGTGTCTGAATATCTGAGAAATAAAGTGAACAATACTTAACGATTCACCGTTTCTCATTTCAGCTACGTGATTTCTGGTGATGGAAACCCGGAAGTGTATATACCTATTAGGGGCAGCGGTTGATGAGGTGAAAGGATGCAAGCTTCCTTCCTACAGGCAAGCATTCGGTTACTTCCTTTACCTTCACCATGAAAAGAAAATGACAATACGTGACGCGTTGATGAAGTCACTTCGAGCAGTGATGTCCTTCTCGGAGAAAGCTCACATTCCAACCAGACTCGAGACACACTGCGTCAGCAAACTGGATAAAGTCTTCGAGGAGTGGAAAGGACTCAAAAAACACGCCTCAAGACGAGCGATTCACACAAGACGAAAGAAAAAGAATTCATTGAACGCCTCGATCGTCTCTTTGACATCGCCCACGCTGATTGTGAGAAATTGGTCAAGTACCCAGAGGATTGGGAGTTCCTTCAGCAGCAGCGCCAGAAAGGACGTCCAGGTTCAATGGCAGGTTTGGACATGACCCATCAGCGCCAAGTCAAAGATTGTACTCGACGTCGGGAGGAAGAGGAGAAACGAAGAAAGCGATCAGCAGCTGAAATGGAGGCAGTATCCAACGAAGCGGTTTTGGAGTCCTCATCCTCCAGCTCAGATGATAGCGAAGAAAAAGGAGCATGTGGTGGTTCGTTAGCGTCTAAACAAAGAGCAACGAAGAAACATCATGACATCGGAATTGGCGGCAGCGCTTGATCGCACGCAACTCTCGTCAAGAAAGGCCACATATCTGCTGTTTGAGGCAGCTTCCAGCTTAGGGCATGATGCTAGCGACTACAACATCAATCGTGGATCCATTCATCGTCAGCGTGAAAAATTCCGTACCCTTAAGGCTCGTCAACTGAAGAGCGAGTTCCAAGGCAATAGTCCGTTGACTGTTCACTGGGACGGAAAACTCATGCAAGATCTGACGTCACGAGAATATGTTGACCGCTTACCTATTCTTGTATCTGGCTCCGGGACAGAGCAGCTCCTCGGTGTGCCAAAACTTCTGTCAGGAACCGCGCTGGCACAAACAAATGCCATCATAGATTGCCTGAATGAATGGGGAGTGACCGATCATGTCAAATCTATGTGTTTCGACACAACCGCGACAAACACAGGCCACCGTGGAGGAACTTGTGTTCTTCTGGAAGAAAAAGTTGGACGTGACCTGTTACACTGCGCGTGCAGACACCATGTACTGGAGTTGGTGCTACAGGCGGCATTCGCAGCATCGCTAGATTCAGTATCTACCGGTCCAGAAATTCTGCTTTTCAAGCGCTTCCATGATTATTGGACCCGCATTGACCAGCAACAGTTCCAAACTGCGGACACAGATGCGTTCACCAAAGCAGCTATTTTTAAGCATAGAACGGAGCTCATTGAGTTTGCAAAATCACAAGCACTTCAAGTTCGTGATGACTATCAGGAATTCCTCGATCTTTCCGTCATCTTTCTTGGAGGAGTTCCATACAAGGGACTAAACTTCCGCGCCCCTGGTGCTATGCACCGGGCGAGATGGATGGCTAAGGGGCTCTATGCCATCAAGATCTGGCTCTTCCGAAGACAGTTTAAACTGACGAACACTGAGGAACGCGGAATTCGAGATATCTGCCTCTCTTTCTGTTCTAGTTTACATGAAAGCGTGGGCAACAGCTTATCTGTCCATCGAAGCTCCGCTGAATGATTGGGAATTGATGAGGACGCTCCTTCGATACCCGCACAAGAAGATCTCTGATGGTACCACCAAGAAGCTGTCTGCGCACCTGTGGTACCATTCGGAGGAGGCAGTGGGTCTGGCGTTCTTTGATGAGAGGATATCGATGGAAGTGAAGTGCAGCATGGTTGCAGCGTTAGATCAAGAAGCCCCTCACATGCCGCCAAAACGACCTTTGGTTCTTGATACTATGTTCCTCAGTGACAGCAAAGGACTGGAGCAACTGATCACAAAGAACACCCGAGGATTCTTCTCAAAACTTCAGTTGCCAGATTGCTTTCTGCTCCACCATCCCAGTTCATGGACGTCAAACTCTGAATACGTGCAAGCTCGGGATGTGGTCTCCAAACTTGCAGTGGTGAACGACAGAGCAGAACGGGCCGTGGCTCTGGTGAAGGAGCTGAACGGAAAGTTGACAGTGAAAAGAAGAACAAGCTCCAGTTCCTCGTTCAAGTTGTCACTGACCACAGAAAGCAGCACCCAGCTCCGAACAAATCAGCATTAGTGAGGACGCGAAAGAACTAATCACTGATCAGCGTATGAGCACCAATTATTCTGCTACTGTATATGTATTTTATTTATCAAAGTTTTGCTTTTGTTGCTTCTCCATTTTGTACCATTATTCGCCAAATTATGTCTTCTATTTTGATTATATAATAAACTGTTTGTATTCTTTGCGTTTTTATGTGTCTTACTTTCGTTATTTCACCAAATTGCCTTGTTTTTTATTATCTGGTTCGGCCCAAGCTGTGAACACTGAACAGCTTGTTGACGTCAACAAATGGGTCTTGTTTTCAGTGACGAGGGCGACCTTTAAATGATGACCAATCAGGACCAAATTTCTCTTCCGTATGTTTTACACCAAATGGAACAATTTTAGGGGGTGTCATAGGAAAATATCCATCGTTTAATTTTCCCCCTATTACCTAGTGACACCCTAATATATATATATATTAGGGTGATTCAAATATGGGGGTAAAAATTTTTTTTGGTATTTTAATGTGTTCAACCCTTTAAATGGTTCATTTCAGCATAAAAACAACTATCCTAAAATATTTTAGCAAATTTTTAATTTTTAGGGGTTGCTACCAGCAATTAAAAATTGACAGAACGACTCAAATTGTCAAATTTTTCCACACCACCCAGGGGGTACAGTACAAGGCGCATTGCTTTTTTTAATGTGGAAAGCTCCCCCGTAGGTCCTACCATAACCACAAGCATGCATAATTAAACTAGCATGATATTTGAGACATTAGCTGTCCTTACTTCATCAATGTTTCTTTTTTCTATCAGGGTAAACAGCCCTGTAGTTTTTCACTACTTGTAGCAAGAATTGTTTTTGATCTTCGTCATGTGTTAGTATTTTATTTATTCATCCATTAATTTTACTCCTCTTTCCGCTATATCATTCACGACTTTCCACTGTTTGATAGATTTCTTAGCGGAGTTATACTCTTCATCATTATGCCATTCTTTAGCATCTTTGAGTAAAAATTTTGAACTACATTCTGTTATTGTAAAGAATCTTTGAGTATTTGATGACAAAATCTTCTAATTTCTTCGTTGAAATAAGTGCAGGATCTAGAAAAGCCCGTTTTGCAGGAAGAGTTTCTGTTGTATTTTGCAAGGCCTTTACAATTTTGTTTTTCGTTTCAGTAGGCACTTCATCATCATAAAAGGCCAAGGCTACCAGTTCTTCTGATAGGTACCAGAGGTGACCTAACAGATTTTTAATAGCAACAAATGCAATTGTGTCATTTATTTGTTTGTAGACTACAAGATTCTGTAATAATTCCAGAGCAAGACGAGGAGAGCAAGATGGCACAGGAGCTGTAAACCATGCCTTTACATATAACCGAGTAGCAAATAGACAG
The DNA here is from genome assembly GCA_023014485.1 of Bathynomus jamesi. Taxonomy (NCBI): domain Eukaryota; kingdom Metazoa; phylum Arthropoda; class Malacostraca; order Isopoda; family Cirolanidae; genus Bathynomus; species Bathynomus jamesi. The sequence continues at coordinate 852,117 of JAJOZX010000409.1, read as the reverse complement.
ATGTCTTTCAGTCCTTTTTTGTCTTTACTGAAATTTTGAACTGAGATTTGAACATAAAAATTTTTAATGAATATGTAATTTTGGCCATCCACCTAGCCCGATGAAGTCCCGCTGGATGTTTAAATTTGATTCCACCTTTTGGTTCACCTCCCAAAAAAATAATTGTTAACTGCAATAGTTCTAGGTAATCGTCTCTTGGTTGGAATGTATCTAGTTTATTTGTTGCAAATATAATTATGTCATCTTTGATGTCATGAATATTTTCATAGATATCTGGATCTGATAATGCTGTCTCGTAGTCCTCCTTATTAATGCTTGACCATTTTTCTCTGAACTTCTTAAAAAGGACTATATCTGGGCCAGAAGATGTCGACATGCCAGCCACAATAAATCGTTGTCGAATTTTTGTTCTAGAAGAATAGCTGCACCATTTCTAGGACCAGTATTGGCTGCCGTTGTATTGAAACATGCATTTTATTTGTTCGCAGATGTCCCATTCAAGCGATGTCTGATTGTTTGCATTAAAAAGAGACGCATTTCTGTCACTCAATTTTGCAACATCAAGACTTCCTAATAATTTATCATCAAACAATTTTCTACGTTTGCCAGCCTTACTTTTCCATGTTGAAGGTTGTGCAGCACAGAAATCAGATTCATCACTTTTACTCTCCTCTGATTCTGATTCTGATGATGTACTGGTGAGTATGACAGCCTCTTCACTCTTCTTTCTTTTGATCTCTTCTTCTGCTTTCCTCTTTTCATAACGTTGTTGCTTTTCTGCTGCTCTTTGCTCTTTTTTAGCAACAGCCTTATCAATGGTACCCATTTTTCCATGACGTCCTTTCTCACGTTGCATTTTCAAGAATTTCTTATCATCTTCTATTTTTATAAGCTGCATAGCATTCTCATGAGCAATGTCAAATAAGTTTTCCAGTTTATCTTTCCATTTTTCTTCTTTATTATTTAAATTTTGTGATCTTTTCAATTTGTTTGCTTTGTTTTTTTTAAGCAGCTGTCATTCCTTCAGTATTCCTTGAATTTTATCTACTACATGTATTCTTTGTTTTGCTGGTATTCCTGTTTTTTTCCAAACTGCTAGCACATCATCTGCAGTAGAGCAGCATGATTCTCTCATATCTTGCTTTTTAATATTTCTGTAGTGCATGAAGAGGGCCATCATTTCCTTCTCTGATGGTAATACGGATGTTTTTAGTACTGCAGAGGGCTGCCCAATTAGCCATACTTCAGTTTCTTTTCTTGTAGAACTTCTCCCAAATGAGCAACTGGGTGATGGTGAGTTAGGCCTAGCTTCCATAATCGATTAATTGGTATCAAAATTACGAGTTCCAAGCAACAATTAAAAGCAAGCTAGTATATAAACCATTAATTAAAAATTCTGAAATATAAACAATTAAATATAAAATCATAAGTTGTAAAAACAAACAAATTGAAAAAGAGGGAAACTTTGACGCCTGGTAGCACATAGTAAATTTTATTTAAAATTCACAAAATTTGGCATACACTACTTTTTTGTCATAGGGAACAAAAATACAGGTTGAACAATTAAAAAAAAAACTTTGATTTTTTTGAATCACCCTAATATATATATTATATATATATATATTGTGTGTGTGTGTGTGTGTGTGTTTATATTATATATTGTTAATGGTATGATGGGGTTAATAAGCTTAATAGGACCATAGGAATTGAAATAGAAGCATTAAATAGCATAATGTTCGCTTGATCGCTATTTTTCCTTATGATGGAGTTCACAGCCCTAGCTCTCTGACTGAGTAAAAGGAATTATTATCGAAATAAAATAAAAAAACGTGTAACAATAACAACAAGTAGTCATCGGAAACAATAAATTAGACACAAGAGAATTATGCCTACGTTAAAAGATTGAGGTGCCAACTGTTTTGAAGGAAATAAAATGTTTAATTTAAATAATCCTGTACATATGTAAAAATAATAATAATAATAATAATAATAATAATGTTTAAGTGGATGTTTCGAGACAGATTTCATGATTCGAATCATGAATCTATCCGAATATGCATGGCTAGGTCAAGTTTTCTTTGCGCATTACACGACTTGATGTAACTAGTGATATAAATGGATGAATTAGTGCTAGCATTTCTTTAAATTTATCTTACAGATATGTAACTTAGAACAACAGTTACAGATTAACTGGATTAACTATATGACAATGAAGGAAGACATCGACATTTGAATTTATGAAATATAAATTGCATGTATTCGCGTGTTCATCCTGGTCTTTTTTTAAAAGGGTTGTTTATATATATATATATATATATATATATATATACATACAGGGTGTCCGAGAATTATCTGTACAATTTTTGGCTGTTATTAAAAGTCAACCATGAAGTGTAGAAATTCCAGTGTTGTCCCATTTTACAGAGAATCTCATTAAGTTTTTTCTGATACCAAGTTTTGACAAATTTTTTAGAAATTCCAGTGTGTCCGAAAATTATCTGTACAATTTCATCTTTTAATAAAATTCTTGATAACACACGTAAAATTCTTAAACAAGATTATTTAGAATCTGTATTTTCAAAAGTTTCTTTTGTTAAAGTAACGTTGTTACAAACATTCGATATGTGCACCATCAGTGATTCGCAAAACATCCAATCGATACTCCAAATGTTGCCATGTACGCTGCAGCATATCCACATCAATTCGTTCAATAGCAGCTGTGATTCTTGCTTTTAAATCATCAATGGCTGTCACCCGCGTATTGTACACAAGATCTTTGACGAATCTCCAAAGAAAGAAATCACAGGGTGTGATGTCGGGAGATCTAGCCGGCCAACGAATTGCACCTCCACGGCCAATCCACCTGTTTGGGAATGTCTCATTCAGGGACTTACGGACGATCAAGGCCCAATGTGGCGGTGCGCCATCTTGCTGAAAAATGATGCGTGGATGCAGTGCTTCCAATTGCGGATAGACAAAGTGTTGCAACATGTCCAGGTAGGTATTGGAGGTCACTGTTGATTCACCGAAGAAAAATGGTCCAATCACGCGATCATGTAACAGGCCACACCACACATTAACTTTAGGACTGTCTCTGATGTGCTCTTCTATGCAATGTGGATTTTGTGACCCCCATATGCGCACATTTTGTTTGTTTACCTTGCCTGAAACATGAAAAGTTGCCTCGTCCGAAAACATGATTCTTGCCAAGAACGCATTGTCCTGGTCGACTCTGTCAAGCAGAGTCATTGCAAATTCCTTACGGGAGACCTTATCTTCTTGCGTAATCTGTTGCAAGATTTGCAACTTGTAAGGATGCAACTTCAAACGTTTACGCAAGACATCATGCACTCTCGAACGAGGTATCTGTAACTCTCGTGATGCAATTCTTGTCGACTTGCGTGGACTGCGAACAAAAGCCTCTCGAATGCGCTCGACATTTTCAAAAGACGTTCGAGGCCGCCCTGCTCCTTTCTTATGCTCTACACTTCCAGTTTCCTTAAACCTTTTATACAAACCTCGTATGGTTACTCTTGATGGAGGGTTTCTGTTGTAATTAGTTCTAAACCTTCGTTGAACTTGTGTATCTGATTTTGTTTCGATAAACCATTCAACACACTGTGCTTTCTCCTATGGATTCATTAAGGATGAGGGGTGTGTATGAATATCTGAAAAAGAAAAACTTGTCAAAACTTGTTATCAGAAAAAACTTAATGAGTTTCTCTGTAAAATGGGACAACACTGGAATTTCTACACTTCATGGTTGACTTTTAATAACAGACAAAAATTGTACAGATAATTCTCGGACACCTGTATATATATATATATATATACAGTATATATATATATATATATAATTAGCTATGATAATAATGATAATATTCGCGGATCATGATGATTGTTACCTTGTTACTATACGAATGGGTTGAAATATATAAGCCCTCCCCCTAAAATTAGATAAATGAAATTTAAATGAATTTGGTTAATATTTTCTGGATCTATTTCGTACTAAAAATATTAGAACAAAACAAAATTTGTTTATTTATTCTAATTTTATTTTGTGTGGTATCAGTATTAATATATTAACCCGAAACGATGAATCCAGTTGGCAGAAAGTTATTTTTAAGACCTTCTGCGAAGATACTGGCGTACCGAATCTCTGCTGTATTTTTTATCCCTTACTCATCTTCGTACAGTTCTATTAGAATAGGCTGGCTTTCATGTAACTATTAACCCTTTCATGCCTGAGTTACTTATTTTAAGGTTTTTCCTATTTAAGCCAAAATAATCTTTCAGATTGCAAGGCTCGTTTGTGAAGCTCATGTTGCCATAAGGCCACGGATGGCGTTAAAGAAATCTTTGCTCTTTGCCAGACACTACATAATTATATTATATACATAATATATTCGTTGTTTTAATTTACTAATATATATATATATATATATATATATATATATATATATATATATATATATATATACACACAGTGTTGGGCACTAAAGCGTTAATCCGATAACAGTTAATTAACGAAGTTAACTTTTTTTAACGGACTATTAACGGAAGTTAATTTCCATTTATCGTTATCGGACCAGTTAACTTCCGATAACTCGATATTTAGTCTGTTAAAGTCCATTAACACGTTAACTGCGAGGAGTCATTCACGGAAGATCACCGCTCCGCGAATGAATTCAAACCGCCATAACTTCAGTCTGCTTCCAGATCTCGCAAGGGGAGGTTGTGCGCTTTTTATTGAAGGTAAGAAGGTTCTTTTAACGTTAGTAAAAGTCCTATAATATTATATATATATTAATACGTATGGAGGTACGTATGGTAAAATGTACGGTTGAGAAAAATTAATTTATAGTAATGACTAATGAATAAGTATTTTTACACTGCGTTAGTAAATCTCTAAAAAAGTATATATAGTATGTAAAATTTGAATAATAGTTTTTATTCACTGATTGTAATATTGTCGTCGAATTAAATAACACAGCACCACCAGCTCTAGCGACAGCAGCATGCCTGACGACCTCTTCGCTGGGTGGACGGCCGGTGGCTCAAGTACCAGTGTCAAGCAGAAGGCCAAGAGACTTGTCGACACTTGGCTGGACACTGATGGGAAGGTAGACATGGCCGACTCTGACTTCATGGGGGAGCAGATCTTCATCAACCTCTTCCTGAAGTACAATACGCCAATTCCGTCCTCTGCCGCAGTGGAACGGCTCTTCTCTCTCGGCAAGGACATCCTGAGGCCCAAGAGGTCAAGACTGGCAGTTGGGCCTAACTTTGAGAAGTTGGTCTTTCTGAAGGGCAACCAGCACATTGTGTCATAGTCTTTAATAAATGTGCCGAAAATTTAATTTTACCTTTCAGTTCCCGCCATAATAATTCTCTGGTAAATTAAAATTTAGTTAATGGTTAGTGGTTACAAGGGTTTCAAAACATGTAATCAGTACATTTTTTATTAAAAATAAAAAAAAAAGTTATTAAGCAAAAAAGTTGCAAAACTTGATAAAAATACAGTTAAATACCTATTTATTGTTGGATTTTGCATAAATAAACATTTTCTATGGGTTTTAAAGCTTTTTTCCTTGATTTTTTTTAAATGTTAGTAAAGAAATAGTTATCGTTAACGGATTATCGTTAACTTCCGTTAACTTTGTAGTAAAATTATCGGATTATCGTTATCGGAGTTAAAAATTGGGGTTAACGGATTATCGTTATCGAAGTTAACTTTTTGGTTAACGGTGCCCACCACTGTATATATATATATATATATATATATATATATATATATATATATATATATATATATCAGCAGAAACCCATGCCCCAGAAATGCATCTTTGGCACGAACGCTTCCAGAAAGATAAACTAATGGGACTCAACTCAACATCTCGTCAGGGAATGTTTGTTTGTTTGTTTAAATTTTTCTCATGAAAGATCTTGAAGGAACCACAGGAGGAAATTCTCAAATTGATCTTTTTTTTAATATCTCTCATGAAAGACCATGAAAGAAACTTCATAAAGGAAGGTAGGGGAAACTCATGAAGGACGGTGAGGGACCCTCATGAAGGACGGTGAGGAGGAAATTTTCAAATGGATCCAATTTCCTCGAACTAAATGCTGGCATACTATTCATATCTGTTTTTACATTTATTAGGATATAAAAATTAATAAAATATAAAATTTATAGCATTTGACTGATATAACATGGTTATTTTTGGGGGGTTTGGCGAATGATTTTTGTGAGGGCAAAACATGCAACCTTGAGAGATTCCTCTTTTCTCTTTTAGTTTTGAATAAATAAATTCTTTTTACTTTAATGTATTGGATATTATTTTTGTTTCTGAAACGGGTTTTTAAATATCCTTCATGATTTTACATATAATATAAGGGGTGGCAAGCAATGATTGCCCCCCCCCCCTGTACAGATGAAACTAATAGAGGTACAAAAATCTGATTTTTGCATCTTTTAGACAATTTTATTCTACGTTTAAACAAAACCACTCAATAGTTGGTGTTGCCTCCTTGTGCTTGGTGGACGGCTTCAAGTCGGCAAGGGTGGGAGGTGAGGAGAGACTCGAAAAGGTCAGTGTCGTACTCAAGATTTCGGAAGATTGTTTCGATGTGCTGCTCCATGGTCCGGCGGCGAATCTTTTAAGATCCATCCTGAAAGACCGAGTGGAATCCCAGATGCTTGCTGAACCACCAGCCACCCGATTCTGCCGCCGGACCATGGAGCAGCACATCGAAACAATCTTCCGAAATCTTGAGTACGACACTGACCTTTTCGAGTCTCTCCTCACCTCCTACCTACCCTTGCCTACTTGAAGCCGTCCGCCAAGCACAAGGAGGCAACACCAACTATTGAGTGGTTTTGTTTAGACGTAGAATTAAATTGTCTGAAAGAAGCAACAATCAGTGGTTTTGTACCTCTATTAGTTTCATCTGTACAGGGGGGGGTGGCAATTATTGTTTGCCACCGTGTATAAGAAAAAATATTTAAAATGAGGCAAGTGTATTATCGTTGATGTGTTGAGTCGCTGAAGGAAAATCTACCGAAAAAAATATTATTAATTTTAAAATTTAGCTAAAGTTTATAATAAGGTGGAAAAATAATATTATACCAGCTACTAATCATAAAGCAAACCCGGCCATGAATTATACGAATATATCACTTTCAAACACTGTTAACAAAGTTTGAAAGTAAGCAAATCTCTAAACACTTCCTCCCAAACTTCAATCACATCTCCCATTTCTATCCGTAGTCAATTCTGTCTATACTTGCAAACGAGACCTACATCCTCTCAAACACTGCAAACACGGTTTGAGAGTGTCACTTTACGATTTTACTGACGTCAAACTGGAAAACTCAGTGCTTGCAATCCATTCGCAATGTTTGTTTTTACCCTCCGCTTTTTATAATTTGATGCCGAATGCCCTGTCTTTCTCATTAGTCAGTTAATTTATTCTTCTTGTTCACATAATAAATTCTCGCAAAACTTTAAAATCATCTTTACTTTAATTACTTCCTCAATGGATGTAACATTTTCGACGAAATTCTTTCCGCAACTATAGATTTGTTTTCATATTCCTACTGTGTCATAACCTCCATAATGACTCCTTTAACTGTTTTACACCAATTCCATACTGTAAATCTTGTATACTTTTAAATAAAGCAGGATCAGCTGCATTATCTAAGGATACACAAGGGCAGAAAGAATGTATCTCTGGTGATAAAGGCAGTATCGAACAGTCAGGGACGAATTTTAGGAATGTGTAAAAACAAACTGTTTGGAATTTTTTCATAAGAATTAATTGCACAGTCAAAGGGAGGCGAGACTGTTTTCAAAAAGAGAGCACAAAAGACAAAATAAGTCTGAAAGGGAATATGGATACCCCCATTAAAAGTACTCTGAAAATAATTAAACAGATCATTAACTGCAGAATATTTGAAATTTTTTTTTATATTATGGTAAACATAAATTTTCTCTCATCTGAGATAATATTTTTTTACTGTTAAAGGCGATATATATATATATATATATATATATATATATATGTGTGTGTGTGTGTGTGTGTGTGTGTGTATATGTATATAAAATATATACTGTGTGTATATATAATATATATGTATGTATAATTTAGGGTGATTCAAATATGGGGGTAAAAATTTTTTTTTTATATTTTAATGTGTTCAACCCTTTAAATGGTTCATTTCAGCCTAAAAATAACTATCCTAAAATATTTTAGCAAATTTTTAATTTTTAAGGGTTGCTACCAGCAATTAAAAATTGACAGAACGACTCAAATTGTCAAATTTTTCCACACCACCCAGGAGGTACAGTACAAGGCGCATTGCTTTTTTTTAATGTGGAAAGCTCCCCCGTAGGTCCTACCATAACCACAAGCATGCATAATTAAACTTGCATGATATTTGAGACATTAGCTGTCCTTACTTCATCAATGTTTCTTTTTTTCTGTCAGGGTAAACAGCCCTGTAGTTTTTCACTACTTGCAGCAAGAATTGTTTTTGATCTTCGTCATGTGTTAGTATTTTATTATATTCATTCATTAATTTTACTCCTCTTTCCGCTATATCATTCACGACTTTCCACTGTTTGATAGATTTCTTAGCGGAGTTAAACTCTTCATCATTATGCCATTCTTTAGCATCTTTGAGTAAAAATTTTGAACTAAATTCTGTTATTGTAAAGAATCTTTGAGTATTTGATGTGACAAAATCTTCTAATTTCTTCGTTAGAATAAGTGCAGGATCTAGAAAAGCCCGCTTTGCAGGAAGAGTTTCTTTTGTATTTGAAAGGCCTTTACCATTTTGTCTTTTGTTTCAGTAGGCACTTCATCATCATAAAAGGCCAACACTACCAGTTCTTCTGATAGGTACCAGAGGTGACCTAACAGTTTTTTAATAGCAACAATGCAATTGTGTCATTTATTTGTTTGTAGACTACAAGATTCTGTAATAATTCCAGAGCAAGACGAGGAGCGCAAGATGGCACAGGAGCTGTAAACCATGCCTTTACATATAACCGAGTAGCAAATAGACAGATGTCTTTTAGTCCTTTTTTGTCTTTTACTGAAATTTTGAACTGAGATTTGAAAAAAAATTTTAATGAATATGTAATTTTGGCCATCCACCTAGCCAGATGAAGTCCCGCTGGATGTTTAAATTTGATTCCACCTTTTGGTTCACCTCCCAAAAAAATAATTGTTAACTGCAATAGTTCTAGGTAATCGTCTCTTGGTTGGAATGTGTCTAGTTGATTTGCTGCAAATAAATTATGTCATGTTTGATGTCATGAATTTTTCATAGATATCTGGATCTGATAATACTGTTTCGTAGTCCTCCTTATTAATGCTTGACCATTTTTCTCTGAACTTCTTAAAAAGGACTATATCTGGGCCAGAAGATGGTGATAAAGACTGAAACAACAGCTTCCAGCATAATTTCAAATATGTGGTGTCGACATGCCAGCCACAATAAATCGTTGTCGAATTTTTGTTCTAGAAGAATAGCTGCAGCATTTCTAGGACCAGTATTGGCTGCCATTTTATCGAAACACATGCATTTTATTTGTTCGCAGATGCCCCATTCAAGCGATGTCTGATTGTTGGCATTAAAACTAGAGACGCATTTCTGTCACTCAATTTTGCAACATCAAGACTTCCTAATAATTTATCATCAAACAATTTTCTACGTTTGCCTACCTTACTTTTCCATGTTGAAGGTTGTGCAGCACAGAAACCAGATTCATCACTTTTACTCTCCTCTGATTCTGATTCTGATGATGTACTGGTGAGTATGACAGCCTCTTCATTCTTCTTTCTTTTGATCTCTTCTTCTGCTTTCCTCTTTTCATAATGTTGCTTTTCTGCTGCTCTTTGCTCTTTTTTAGCAACAGCCTTATCAATGGTACCCACTTTTCCATGACGTCCTTTGTCACGTTGCATTTTCAAGAATTTATTATCATCATCTATTTTTATAAGCTGCATAGCATTCTCATGAGCAATGTCAAATAAGTTTTCCAGTTTATCTTTCCACTTTTCTTCTTTATTATTTAAATTTTGTGATCTTTTCAATTTGTTTGCTTTGTTTTTCTTAAGCAGCTTCCATTCCTTCAGTATTCCTTGAATTTTATCTACTACATGTACTCTGTTTTGCTGGTATTCCTGTTTTTTTCCAAACTGCTAGCACATCATCTGCAGTAGAGTAGCATGATTCTCTAATGCCTCGCTTTTTAATATTTCTGTAGTGCATGAAGAGGGCCATCATTTCCTTCTCTGATGGTAATACGGATGTTTTAGTACTGCAAAGGGCTGCCCAATTAGCAATACTTCAGTTTCTTTTCTTGTAGAACTTCTCCCAACTGAACAACTAGGTGATGGTGAGTTAGGCCTAGCTTCCATAATCGATTAATTGGTATAAAAATTACGAGTTCCAAACAACAATTAAAAGCAAGCTAATATATAAACCATTAATTAAACTTCTGAAATATAAACAATTAAACATAAAATCATAAGTTGTAAAAACAAACAAATTGAAAAAAAGGGAAACTTTGACTCCTGGTAGCACATAGTAAATTTTATTTAAAATTCACCAAATTTGGCATACACTACTTTTTTGTCATAGGGAACAAAAATACAGGTTGAACAATTAAAAAAAAAACTTTAATTTTTTTGAATCACCCTAAATTGTATATATATATACAGTATATAAAGCTTTTATTAAAATACTTACTTTTTCTGTTTTATTCCTGCAAAAACATTTTTCCTAATCACAAACATTTTATGACATTAATATTTATAAATAAAAATGGGTGTGATAATTATTCTTTTATATAACGAACACATTTTTTCACCTAAAACTTTAATAAATTTATTCTGTATTTTAAACAACGAAAAAAGATATTTCCTAAAAAGATGTGTCGTATATAAAAAAAAAAAGGTTACAAAAAAAAAATGTGAGCTAATTTGAAAAGTTATGCGAGGTAAAAAGAAACAAAAACAAAAAAAAGGATCTTCAAATGACTAATAATTTTCCTATTTTATATTTTCACACACTTTTCCTCATTTTTTTTTATTATGTTTTGTCGTGGAAACGAGAAATGCCATACAAATGCTTTGTTTACAGTCCTTTTTTCGTATTTTTGTTGGTCCCAAAAACAAAAAATAAACGTTGAAAGTGAAAAAAAAAAAAGCAGAAATAAAAAATGGGAAAAAAATCTGTTCACTCGCCATTGCTTCACAAATCCCCTGAAGCATTATCCTTGAATGTGAAATGCCTACCTCGGAGCTAAGCTCATTTCGAATGCAAATCAAAACAAAACAAAACAGCGCCAAGCTAAGCAGAGGCAAAGTGTGCTCACATCTTTTCTAAAGAGGAGCAAATGAGCCTGTTTGATTGATGAAGAAGATATCAGAAAAGCGTCTCGAGACCCCCACAGCACAGAAACAGTTACAAAGAATTTCCGTATAGACAATTGTTCTATTCCACTTCTAAAAATCTATCCCTGTTTTTGTTTTAGTTTCTCTTCAAAATAAAGGATATACATATATATGAGTATATATACTGTATATTGTTGCTAAAATACGGGTTTGTTCGCTTTTTCATAAGGGAGGGGAAAAGACTGTTTGTAAAAGAAAATCCATTAACATACAAAATTAATATAATTATTTCCATTAAATTATTTATTATATGTTATAAAAACAAAAGAATATTCTGTATGCAGGATATATAAGCGATACTCTGGGGCTACCAGCGAGTGAATCACCCTGTATAACAGATTTTCTTTTAATTAAACTAGGGCTACGTCGTGACCAGTGTTGTAATACTGCTTACCGTCGATAAGCGAAGTTAAGCGACAATGGGTCTGATAGTAGTTCTGTGTCCAGATTATTTAGCGACTCGTGGTTCGGATCCCACTTAAAGCTGAAAGTCCCGTCCATTATACGACCTCAGATGTTGCGAAGGAGGTTAAACTACTCCATCAAACATTAGTCATACTAAACCGACAGGCCGCTATTTTCATAATTTTTTTATTCCAAATATATATATATATATGAAAATTATTTCACGAAAGTAACACGTGAAAAATATTTATGATGAATAAAACCACGAAGGAAAGGAAACACAAAAAGGTGCTCAAGCGCTTTCGTCTAATGAGTGTTCCTGAGGATGTCATTAGACGAAAGCGCTTGAGCACCTTTTTGTGTTTCCTTTCCTTCGTGGTTTTATTCATCATATATATATATATACAATAAAATACTTGCTAAATGTTATAAAAAGAAGAAAAAACACCCGGCATGCAAGTATAACTTGTAAAATATGTATATTAATTAATGTTAGGCCTAAACTATACAACAGGGGTTACCAGTTAATAGGAGTATCTGTTAGGGTGTAGCGTTTGTTCCAAAAATTAACTTGGGCGCAAAACGGTGTTCATTTTATATCGTTTCGTTTGGACAAAATGAAAGAGACATCCTTTTACATCTTTATTAATAGAGGTTAGGTTACGTTAGGTTAGGCTGGTTAAGTTAGATTTGTTGAACTCTAAAATGGATTTATAGATCTTAAAAAACTTCTGCAATCGAAAGTTAAATATTTTGGTCCAAACGAAATGAAGGAAAACAAACACATTTTGGCACATATATTTAAGTAGTTCGTAAGAACAGCTTAATTAAAAAGGTTGAGAAGAGCTTCGGTCTTTGCCCGCCCAGCTCTGCTCCATTGGTTGGACATTAAAGCTAGGAATTTTTATTCCACGTGCAATGTAATGCGACTGTGTTGCCGGAGTATGATAAGTACTTCGGTTTATTATGAGGTGCCGAACTACCAAGCTGCCAGACTAAACAAAAGGCTAATATATACAGTATATATATATGTATATATATATATCAAATCCTGTTTTTACCCCTACAAATATTTTTGTTATACGAGCGAGTCATTATCATATTTAATAACCTTAAATTCCCCCATCCCAGATCTACTTCTTGGGTAAAAAATACTAATACGAAATAAATGCAAAAATATGGTGAATTCACATCAGCATTTTTTCTGCCTAATCTCTGTTAAGTAAGATGCAAAACCTTCTTTTTCTTGGAAGAAAAAGGTTTACATTCAAATAATGGCCGGTTTTATAATAGGAATTTATAAAACAAATTAGCTTCTCAAGTATATTACAAGGCATTATTATGTAATTGCAATTCGTTAATATATATGTGTGTGTGTGTATGTGTGTGTGTGTGTGTGTGTGTGACCCCTATTACATAAACTACAACTACAGACAATGCGTAACGTTCCAGTAGAGACGTTGGCACCTCCTTCCGAATATTCCCTTTTAGTTCTTCAATGGAACGTGGCTGTAACTTTAACTTATTTGTCTATAATTGCTTGCCAAACACACTGTCTGCCATGCAGATGGATAGGACGGCAAGGCCTTCTTTAATGGAGTCCTGACCTTCTTCTTCTCATGATCTCTCACCGCTGGACTTTTTTGTAGGTTCATCTGGAGTCTGTGGTTTACGCACCACTGAAGGACTACAGTATAGTAAGCAAGCACTCGAAATGGGTGTCTCAACGTCTCTCTCTCTCTCTCTCTCTATATATATATATATATACTTTAGAATTTTTTTCAAACCTTAATCTTTTATCCAGTTTAGAGCCAAAGTTTGGTTAAATTGAAAAAGTTGTTCCAAGCTTTGGTTTTGCTATTCATCCTGAAATAGGTTCTAGCAGAGTAAATCAGTTGTTTATATATATATATATATGATACACACACCCACACACCACACACACACATATATATATATATATATATATATATATCAGTGTTATTGAAATGAAAAGTTTTTTTTAAAGCCAATTCCAGTTTCAATTTCAAAGTATTTTATGAGAATCATTATTCCATTCCATATTTTCTCCTTCAATTTAACTGCGTGGAGAAACATGGTCATATTCTTTACTGACTCATGCGTGGGCTTTAAAGCAAAGGAATAATTTTCATAGCAACAACAAACTCATATTGTATGCAACTTAGACCCAATGTTTAGCGCGTAGAATTTTTCTATCTGTCATTCATCGTTATTTTTATTACTCGCACTTAGACGAGAAAGCATAAGCATCAAAATATCTTTACAGTTACTTTATTTTAATTGGAGTCTCAGTTTTATAATAATTATGCGTTACGCGAGTTATACGAATTTATAGATTATACATGGAAAACTCGTAGCCTTCAAAGTGTTTCAAGCGTTACGCCTAAGTTACTCAGTTAAGAGGAATAAACAAAAAGTTATGGAACAAAACAGCGGTAAAAAGCCTTAGTTCTGTTAAAGTTGAAAAAGTTACGCTAGTATTGCACATTAATTTCGGCATAACATAAGATTAGTCGGATCACCTGAAGATCAGGGCCCCCAGCCTTCTTTAGTTAGCTTTATAAGGCTAACTAACGAAAATATCACGACCTAACTTAACCATTCGTTAGGTCAACTGTACGCCCTTGACGAATGGTTAGGTTAAGTCGTGATATTTTCGTTAGTTAGCCTTATAAAGCTAACTAAAGAAGGCTGGGTGTAAATTGCTCATCAGTTTCACGTTTTAGACTAATCTTACGTTATGCTGAAATTAATGTGCAACATCAGCGTAACTTTTTCAACTTTAACAGAAGTAAGGCTTTTTACCGCTGTTTTGTTCCATAACTTTTTGTTTATTCCTCTTCATTGTGTAACTTAGGCGTAACGCTTGAAACACTGTGAAGGCTGCGAGTTTTCCATGTATAATCTATAAATTCGTAAAACTCGCGTAACGCATAATTATTATAAAAGTAGGATCACCTGAAGATCAGGGGTCTCAGCCTCAATTACCAAGTGATATCTTCGTTAAAACTAACGAAAATATCACTACTTAACCTAAACAATCGTCAAGGGCGTACAGTTGACCTAACCGGGCATTCAATTTAATTTATTATTATATTTGGTACTGTAAAGCAAAAAACAAGAATACATGGGGGGGGGGCTTTTCCGTTTGGCTAGTAGCGAATTTGAATCTTTTCCGTTTCATGTACTTTTTCCGATTTTGTTAAAAATAAGATATTGAATGTAGATTCTTACGCTGATTTCAAAAATGTAAGTCTCTTTTTGGAGAAATGAGCGGTTCAAACGTTAGGTTTGTTATTGTAATTTAGTATTAGGCCAAAAATTACAGTATAACAATACAACTGAAAACTAATACAAGAGTTATTGTATTCTTTAGTAATATTGGCTTATGTCACTAAGTATTTGTGTGAATAGATTTAGACCGTTATTTTTCTGTCCGGTTAAGTTAATTGAATGCCCGGTTAGGTCAACTGAATGCCCGGTTAGGTTAACTGAATGCCCGGTTAGGTCAACTGTACGCCCTTGATGATTGGTTAGGTTAAGTCGTGATATTTTCGTTAGTTTTAACGAAAATATCACAACTTAACCTAACCAATCGTCAAGGGCATACAGTTGACCCAACCAGGTATTCAATTAACCTAACCGGGCATTCAGTTGACCAAACCGGACATTCAGTTGACCTAACCGACATTCAGTTAACCTAACCTAACCTAACTTTTGAACCGCTCATTTCTCCAAACAAAGACTTGCATTTTTTAAATCAGTGTAAAAATATACATTAAATATTTTATTTTCAACAAAATCGGAAACAATACATGAAACGGAAAGGTCCGCGAATTTTGATGAAAACCGGTATACTAATGTAGTTTTGGTCACTGATTTCAAAAATAACTTTTTTTTGGAGAAATTAAAAACAAACATGTTAGAGCACTTTAAATAATTAATATGTGTTTTAACTAGCTTAAACTAGTTACAAAGAATTGTGTTAAATTTAGCCAGAGTCACAAACTGCTACCGTTTATGAAAAAGTGCTCTAAGTATGGGAAAGTGTGTTCCTTTGATAAAAATACACAGTTCTTTCGTTGCCAAAAGCGTCGGTCAAACGGTAAAAAGTGCAACTTTATGAAGAATATGTTTTTTAAAGGATCCCGGCAGATCTGTAAAAGTAGCAGAAAAAATCAAGAATTAATGTCCAGTTAGGTCACTTGAATGCCCGGTTAGGTCAATTGAATGCCAGGTTAGCTCAATTGAATACCCGATTAGGTCAACTGTACGCCCTTGACGATTGGTTAGGTTAAGTCATGATATTTTGGTTAAAAACACATTAATTGTTTAAAGTGCTCTAGCATGTTGGTTTTTCATTTCTCCAAAAAAAGAAAGTTATTTTTGAAATCAGTGACCAAAACTACATTAGTATACCGATTTTCATTAAAATTCGCTGCTAGCCCCATAACGAAAAAGATCCAATAAATTATCCAGTCCACTACTCTCATCCTGTTCGCAGAACTATCAAAATTAGCCCTACAAAATCAGGGACTTCTATTACTAAGACTCCAATTAAAATAAAGTTACTGTAAAGATATTTTGATGCTTATGTTTTGCGATTAAATGTAATTATATACATGCGTTACTTCCGATTTCTGACGATAAAAATTTGAAGTACCTGGTGTAAGACAAAATAATGAAGACACTTAAAAGAATGTACCAAGGGGTATTTTTTAAAATTCCTAATATGATGTGACTCCTCATTTTTTTTTCATAAACGAAAGATCTACATTAATTTCTCCCTGAATGAATATATTTTAGAAAGGTTTTGGAGATCTGCGTTGTCTACGCATGCGCGCTGGTCTTGTTTACGTCAGCTGGAAGTTTATTTGAGTAATTTTAGCTACACTACTTAATGTGAGGGAGATATTTGATACCAATTTCGATTGAAGTAAGTCATTTTATGAAAGTCCTTTTACTGTACGTGGAAACACATCGCTAACATTATACTGTACTCAACTGGAACGAAACTTCCGTAATTAAACATTTTTAAAAATGAATTATTAATTTTTAAGAGAACAACCTTGTACAGTATAAGATTATCCTTTTATTTTAAACCAAATCTTTTAAACTGAAAACAAATTTAAAACTCGAGAAACGAAATAAGAGAACCTATATTAAAACTCGGTAATTAAGAAAAACTAAGTTGTAAATATGAAGTAAAGAAAAGTTTTAAGAAAATCGTCCTCAGTTCGATGCCGTTAAGCCATAATATTTTAAAACTTTTAATTTCTTTACTTATTTTAACGAACGATTATTTAACATTTTAAAAGAGTTTCACCCCATTTCTGTTTTTCAATTTTTAGTTTTTCTTTCTTCAAAATTGTTTTAAGTGGGGATTAGTCAGTTTTTTTAGGGGATGAAGAGGGGGCGTTGTATTCTGCATATTACAAAAAAGTTCCTACGAGCAGGGCTGCGGTAAAAATACCTGGCGACATCTTCCTTTTTAAATCATCGCATAACATCGCGTAAAATATGCTTTATCACCTTTAAAAGAGGAAAATGAAATGTGTAGAAATAAAGCTTTTCTTTATTTCGAATATGTTGAATATTTTACATATTCAGTTTTTTAACAAGCGGAGCTATTGAAGAATAGGGACCCCATCCTTCTTTAGTTAGCTTTATAAGGCTAACTAACGAAAATATCATGACCTAACCTAACCAATCGTCAGGGGCGTACAGTTAACCTAACGACTGGTTAGGTTAGGTCGTGATATTTTCGTTAGTTAGCCTTATAAGCCTAACTAAAGAAGGATGGGGTCCCTATTCTTCAATAGCTCCTAACAAGCTTCAAATGTGTGCATGAATTCAAAAAAAATTAAATCTATGTTATGCTACATTTAGTTTTACGCCAGTTTCAAGTTATATTTATTTACAGTATATAATATATATATATATATATATATATATATATATTACAGTGTGTGTATGTATGTTATATATATATATATATATGTATATATATATATATATATATATATATATATATATATATATATATATATATATATATATATATATATATATATATAGGGCGGCCCAAGATAAAGTAGCCCCCATTGAGTTTTGTTAGAAGAATTAATGGAGCTATTTTATCTTGGGCCAGCCTACATATATATATATATAGAGTGTTGCAAAAGAAACGAATATTTTTCTCGCTACTTTTTGTAAAAAGAAAAATCCTTCGTCTTCCACATTCTTGTTTCTCTTCTTCGCTTTTTACAGATTCTTACATAATATACCCCCCCCCCCTAAACAAAAAATAACTGGGTGAATTCAACTAACTAAATATGTTTTACGGGTAAGAAATCTAAATGTCTCGTGAAATCATCAGATTTGAGTCAAAGTTTTAGACGGATTGTTGTCAAATACTTACTGTAACCATGTATTATGGTTACAACCAAGTATTTCCTACCTGTTGAGTTCTCACTAATAAAAAAAGACAGAAGGTAGTCAATATATATATATATATATACACAGTATATGTTTTTTCTGACTTCCGTAAAAGGGATTGCATACGACCTCAGAACTCTTTTCAAAGGAAAAGAAACAGGAATAAGTCTTATCATCGCCATTGAAAATTTAAATAAGAACAAGCAAGAGGCCATTTTGGGATGCAGGAACAAACGGAAAGGGCCATCCGGGGGCACTCTAAGCTGTAGAATGAGAGACCAGTAAAACCCGAATAGCATGCAGTGAATCGGGCAACGTGGTGTGTGTGCAGTTTTTATACATGTAAAACGCATGAATATGGAACTCGGCTTCAAAATTTTTTTTTTAATGAGGTCCTACAATATATATATATATATATATATATATATATATATAATATTATATTATATATATATATATATATATATATATATCATCATAAGTCTGAGTCCACATACAGTTATGAATAAAAGGCAAGGAAATGGAGATCATTATATATTTTTTGTTTAATACATAACTTAGTTCGTAAGATACGAGACAATGAGAATAAATTAAAACAAATGACTATAATATACAAAGACAAACCACTATACTTAACGTAACCTTCTTGAGCCCCGACGATGGTTTCACATCTCGAAAGCCGTACGTAGCCTCCTTTCCTTAGGAACTGCTTGCAGTTTCGAATGGACAATACGTTCTAGTTCCTGTAAATTTAGTCTGAAATGACTGGCTTTATGTTTTTTAAAAGAGTAAAAAAAGTAAGGAGATACTCTATTTTTATGGGTCTTATGCCTTCACTGGCGCATTTTGGATTTTCATGGTCGTTATTAGTAATGTACCGATTCCAAAATTTAGCCGATGCCGATTCTTTACCTATATTTAAAAAAATCAATGCCCTTCAGAAATTTTACGGATCACCTGAAGATCAGGGCCCCCAGCCTTCTTTAGTTAGCCTTATAAGGCTAACTAACGAAAATATTACGACCTAACCTAACCAATCGTTAGGTCAACTGTACGCCCTTGACGACTGGTTAGGTTAGGTCGTGATATTTATGTTAGTTAGCCTTATAAAACTAACTAAAGAAGGCTGGGGGCCCTGATCTTCAGGTAATCCAATTTTACTAATCTCATGTGAAAACTTTCAATTTTCATATTTTTACATTTCAAATTTGTTTAAATGCTTTTCTTTAGCTCATTCCACAATATACAACACCAGAATTCGTTACTCATATACCGTAGCTAAAA